>OY986975.1:22374864-22877325 GCA_963920575.1 Narthecium ossifragum | reverse complement strand
ATTTCGGTAAGTAACTATCACTTAAAGTGGAAAGTAACTACCATTCAAACTGGTATTTACTTGCCAATTAAACTGGTAGTTACTTCACAGTTAACTGGTAGTTACTTCCCATATAAATTGGTAGTTACTCCCCCCAAAACTGGTAGTTACTTCCCATCCAAACTAGTAGTTACTTCCCCCATTTACCTGGTAGTTACTTCCCCCATTTAACTGGTAGTTACTTCCCAGTTTAAGCGGTAATTACTTTAAAAAAAACTATAATTACTTCACACTTCAACTGGTAGTTACTTTCCATTCAAACTGGTATTTACTTGCCAATTAAACTAGTAGATACTTCACAGTTAACTGGTAGTTACTTCCCATATAAATTGGTAGTTACTCCCCCAATTTTACTATTAATGCCCCCATTAATGAATGCATCCAGCCAAAAAGTGGATGCATGCATGCCTTCCATGTATTGGGAATAGGTGTATATATTCCCAACCACTCCATTTAATGCCAACCACCTAATTCAAAACTATTCATCCATCTCTCATTTAAAAAAATACATAAATGGTATTTTAGAGATAAAAAAAGTACAGCTGTCCAAAAAGAGACTAAATGGCTTAAAATCTTTCAAGAAGACTATACAGCAAATAAAGTCTCCAAAAGAGACTAAACACCAATTTTCCGTTTTTTGTATATGCATATGAAAGCCGTTGAATCAGCTTAGGTGCTCTCCATATGTAGATTAATTCACATGCAGCCGATCTTTGACAAGCGAGCTTAGCTCATCAAGAAAAAATAAAAATAAATCCACCTCAATTTATTAACAATCAAATGTTAATGAATTGACTCGCATGGTTGTAGATGGGATGAGGGATGGTAATTCGGGTCATGGCCCGTGAACCAACATGACTCAAACCGTGGGTTTGAGGTTTTCGGGTTCGGATCATAAACAGGTCAACCCGTTTTGATCCATTTATAAACGGGTCGATTCCGAGTTGACCCGGGCAACCCGTGATGACCCGTTTAACTCCTAACCGGACAACCTTAAGTAATCGTAAAGTACTAATGGCTACTGCCAATCAAAGAGTAAAGAGTGCTCGATCCTTGATTCTCTTATATTGTTTTTACTTCCTCGAGAGTCCATCAGCTATTGTTCGTACAAAGGCCTTAATTGATCGGTTCAACGGCTTCAACATAGTTGGGATTTCTAAGGTTTGTTGATTTCTCTTCATATTTGATATATTTGGTTGATTTCTCTCCATATATGTTCACCACTTTAGTGCTTTAATTAGAAATCTTTTACTCATCATGTGGTTTGGCCGATAGCCTGATGGCCGGTATGGATTTATTTAGCTTATATTTATATTACAGTTATGTAAGCCTAAAGAGGTCATTCGGAACCCAAATCCAACCCGATCTGATCTATTTAATAAACGGGTTAGATGAGTATGATTGGATCGATCCGTTTTAAAACAGGTTAGATTCAGATTGATAAATCTGATCTATTTATTAAACGGTTGGGTGTGAATTGAACTCATGGGTCAATATACCTCGTCTGGAACCCCCGACCCCAATCGCCACCCCTGGATGGGATGGCATTAACAGTCAAATGTTCAGTTTGGACTTTGACAAGTCCACCTCAATCTATCTATCTAACCAATCTAAATCTGACTCCAGGACGACAACGACAGAAATCCATATGTAATAATGAGAGCAACGCAAGAGACATGCATGGGAGGTCTTGATTTGGAAAATTCAAAATGAGAAAACCACTGCGACCTCTCTTATTGCCCAGACATTTTGAAGCAACATGCTTAATTAATTATTTTTATACTACTGCACGTAGACATCTCTCAGATTTTGGATTTACTTATGACAACTTGGGATAAATCAGAAACTAGTTAGACCTAATTCTTTATATAATCAATCTGAACGCACGTTAGTTTTCAGTTTTGAAGTTTTCGTATTGAGGTTTTATATATATAAGTGTATTAATTAACAAGTTTAGAGGAGCTAGCTTAATTTCTTCTGGCTTGCTTTCATTTGCACGCGAATGAAACCCAATCTCCACCGGCTTATCTAATCTACTAGGCGTCAGTCACATATATATCATCATTATATGATAGCAAAGTAGTTATGACATTGTCCTATTGTCACTCCTTTATTCTATGTGGCATTCTATGTGGCACCCTATGTGGCACCTGACATTCTACATGGCATCCTATGTGGCCTGGGTGATTGGTTAGAGGTAGTGGGTGGGTGGTTGATTAGGAGTAGTAGATGAGTGGTTACCCTACCAGGTGGTAGGAGGCACCACTAGTATATATATAAAGCCCCCCAAAAAAAAAGAAAAAGAAAAAGAAAAAAAAGAAGAGGGAATCAAGAAGGCAATTAACACCACCCTGAGTGCTCAACTGGAAACAAACAATATTACATTTACCAAATAATTAAGAGCATTTGGCCGCCGCTCTCTCGGTCGTTGCAATATTGCAACGATCAAATTTGATCGATCGCTTCTGCTACACCTTTTGGGCTATCGAGTTCCTTAATTAAATCCGGTTTCTGGCTTATATATTGGCAAATAGCTTGTAGTTTTTGGCATCCAGAGCTATCTGCCTCACAGCGGATATGGATCCAAGCACTGTCAATGCCGAGAAAACCAAGACGATAATGGTGTTGGCCCAGAAGATAACACCCTTCTTGGATGGCCTGAAAGTGATATTGTAGAATATGGCCGGCACTACAAAATCTAGAGGTAGGAAGCCGAAAGCCCCAATGAATGCATTAATGTCTCCGAAGAAAGGGAACATGGCAGCGATGAGCGTCGACATAGCGATGGAGAGTGATCTGAAAACCAGCCTAGGCACTACATTCCGAGCAGAGTATTGATTCTCCTTTGGGTCTGCAAACAATCCTTCAAGTACCTCGTTTGTGGGCTGTAGGTACACCTGCATTATTATATATATATATATATGATATCCAAATTAAGATCCGGCCATTAATTCTTCATGACTCATCTGCAGCATGCCCATATAGCTAGCTATGTGAATTCATTCAGCTACAATTAGTTAATTAATTATAATGGAATGATATGTATGTAATTACCACCGCAACGGCGGATAGTTGGAGGAGTGTGAGCATGTTGGCCGTGAGGTTGAACCACTTGGGCACAAGAGTATGGCCATTGCCCAAGATGAAGTTGCTCAGGATGGTGCCTGCAGCCTGATTGCCAAACGCCCAATACCCCGATACTGATACGCTGAAGAAGGTAACAATGACGACCGAGTAACAGACGCAGAGTCCCTTGAACATCTTCCCTGTAACTGGAGGAGCAGCTGTTGCCTAAGCTTCACACAAAACACAGTACGAACTGCATGTCATCATCCCATATATGCACCTAGCAGCTAGCTTATAGCTAGTGATCCTCGCGCGACTTTATATTTGAGGATGGAGTACGTAGTGTATATATGTAGTAGTCACGGTGGGCCCACCTGTATTTCTGGTACGATGCCATTCCCGTATGTGGTGGCGATAATGGCTATGGCATTGAACGCTCCAAAGAAGCGATCTTGGCTGTTAGCCGGCAGGGAGTAATCCCTGGGAGGGGCATCAGCCGAGTGTCCTGCATATGCATGCGTGTAGTATGTATGTATGTATGGTAGAGGTAGAGACTAGCTAGAGACAGGAAAAGGTCGATGTATTAGCTAGCTAGGAAGATTATATACAAACCGGCATAGATGGAGCCGACGGTGGCGCAGGCGCTGTAACCGAGACAGAGGATGAGGGAGATGAGGTTGATGTGGCGGAGGGAGTGGAAGGAGGGGGCCTGAACTAGCACCAGCAGCAAGGCCCCAAAGATCACCACGAAGTCGTACAGTTTCATCGTCCCATCGGGTATCAAGATCAGATATATGGCCTGTCACATGCATGATCTATCAGGGATCAGCACATATTTACTACTTGTATATAATTATGTTTTTAACAACATGCAAGATGATGTACGTATGTATCAGCTAGCTAAGTTAGCTGCTAGTCCTCTTTCTATATATATATACTAGTACTCACCTGTGTCCCTGATACAATTTTTAGTCATTACTAATATAAAATTTTAACAAACTCCTTGTAGTTTGTCTGATTAGATGACTGTGTTGACCCGTAGGTGATTCAGGGTTTGAAGGTTGGTCGTAGCTTTTTGTTCACTGTCACCATAAAACATAGCTAATAAAATATAAAAATATATATTATAAGTCTAACTTAGGGTATATAAAATAATATATAATATATATAAGTCTTAGCATTAGCATATAAGATAATATTAATAGAACTTAGATTGATTTGAATTAATACATGTTTATATAAAGCAAACTTAGGGAATATATATAAAGAAACTTAGGGATATGAATTAATACAGGTTTAACCGTTATTACTCATTATAAAGTTGATATATATATATATATATATGCACGTAATTAATAACACGTTACAATTATATTGGATTTGGAGCACAGATTAAATGAACAAAACCTTCATGCTCTGTCCACCTAGCAGGGTCGAGCCAACTACCGCACCAAAGCAGACCATGAACTGGACCGGACCCACAAAGTAACGCCCCCATTTGGGTCCTGATAAATGATAAATGGAAGGCCGGCCAGTACGTACGTTGCAGCGTAATTAGTTTAAACTTAGTTTCATCTCATTCAAAGAGTCATATATTTAAAGTATAGAGGTACGTACCGAGGATATCGTTGGCCATGTCTCGGAATCGGAGTTGCCGGCGGCCAAGCTTAGCATGGTGCTCCAGCACGAGTGAGAGGAGGTTGTAGGAGTAGAAGGTGACCAGGGCCCCGACGGCGAGGCAAAGCAGACCGGGAGCCCAACCAAGTGATGCAAATGCAAAGGGCAGGCTGAGCAATGCTGGCGCAACTATAGCTGTCGTCAGATGGTACCCGCAGTGAATCCATGACCCTGTATGTAACTGAGTTTTATCAGTGGACGAGCTTCGCCAACTCGATGCAAATTAAGCAATTAAGGACAAGTTGGCTTCCCCTCATGGATTGTCCCTAACTAGAAAGTAGCAAGCTATCAATTTTATCAATTTGGAAGGCTGGAACTAGTGCATGACGTAAGACAGACAAGAAAATCTTTTTCTTCAGTTAGAATCTGAGTCGATTGAACATCCGTGAAAGAAAAGGTGGACACGTTTGCTTGAGTAATGCGCACGTACGTATAACGAGAACAGACAAGATCGACCCATGCTGTGATCTAGCTATCTATATAAGAGTCTTTAAGGTAAGGACCCACGCCACGCCGCCTTAATCGACCACCGTTTTCAGGCTTGGCTAGCCATGGCTGGCCTGTTCATTTAGCAGAAGCGCGCGGCGCGCCGCCGGACGGTTGAAAGGAATAACATAAAAAATGGGATCACACTTGGGCAAGATTAATCGGAAAATAAACGGATCCAATGGCCGGAAGAGTAATAAAAAGAGAACGCATGCAGATTGATATTGGTTTTATTGTACGCATGAAGATTGATTGGTTTTATTTGATCTGGATATCTAGCTATAGCTATACGGAAGAAGCTAGGTGATGTACTTGTGGGATATAGCTAGAATATCTGTTCCACTTCTGCCGGTGGTGATCACATGACCGGAGGAAGCCGGCCAGCAGACTAAGTGGTTTATCAATTGATTACCAAAGACAGACGTACAGCTGATGACAGAAAGACATGGAATTGAGAAGGGAGTATATAATTGGATTCCAGATCGATCGATTGGAAGATGAATATATACAGGTCGATCGATTTGATGGAAGAAGACATGGAAACAGAGAGGCCAGAGAGAGTAGAGTACCTTTGGATTTGAGAACGAAGAGGGCTCCTGCATCTAGCTTCCGGGATTCCTCATCCGTCTCGAATAAAGAGCTGGGAGGAGCAGCAGCAGCAGGAGCAACTAAAGTTCCCATAACACTTCCTTACACACACGCACACTCTCTCTCCATCCGATACCATACACACGCATATATATGTAGATGGTCAATAGGACGCACCGTGTGATGTGGAATCTGGAATCCATCAGCATCAAACGTTAGGTTCGAGGTTAAGAACGGGCTTAAGGGTTAATCTCACTTTCATCCTATTTTTTATCCAAACATCAAAATACATGTGATGTGAAATCTAGAATCCATCAGCATCAAACGTTAGGTTCGAGATAAAAACGGGCTTAAGGGTTAACCTCACTTTCACCTTATTTTGTATCCAAATATCAAAATATAAAGATAAGAGGTTACCATTATTCCACTACCTCTTAACCCTATTCCTCTTGACCCACTTTAATTGGGTTTCTTTCGCATGTGGTTTTCCGGCTCCTTGCAACCCCGCTGAGATATATATATATGATATTGCGATTCTTTCATCTTTCACCTCTTGATTCTATACAGTACGGCCGTGTTTGCCAATATTAAAACTGATAAATGATCTCTATAAGGAATCTGGGGAATGCGCTGTATGAGGAATCTAACGAATTTGATGATTATGGTCGTCATGTGTTTGGTTGGTTTATATTGAATGATAATAAATCTATTAAATATGTTAATTTTGGTCTTTTGATAAGTGATAAAATGTCTATACTGAAAATTTTTATTAGGTTCCCACAGTTCCCCCTTAATTTTTGATAATTAAAAGATTTCCTTTAAAGGTATTTTGGTTATTTTTTTGAACTTATACATTTTAGATATTTCACCTATTAAGACAAAAAATTTCAAAATTATAGGTAGTAAGGATATTTTGGTATTTTAATCTAACATCGCTTTCTTCAAACATTGCTCAAGCAAGCAAGGGATCTTCCAAGGCGGCTGTTCATACCACCGGCACCGGCGTTGTGGTGATCCAAACTGATGCCTCTGTCGATCCACTGTCAAAGACTGCGTTCATAGGTGTTGTTGCTTTGGCGGAGGATCGGAGTGAAGCCTGGGCTTGAGCTAGCCCGGTTGACACTAGTTCAATCCTTGAAGCTGAGATGTTAGCCATTCTGGAGGCGCTGAGAAGGGGTAAAATCCTTGGGCTTAGAAGGTTAGTAATTGAGACTGACTCATTACCAGCCGTCCGGATCTTGAATGGACTGGGTGGTTGGCCCCCTGATCTCGAGCACTTAGCGAAGAGTATCTGGTTGCATGCTCTTCTCTTCGAGTCGATTTTCTTTCTTTATATTTCCAGAGATTGTAATGCGAGAGCCGATTGTGTAGCTCAAGCATGTCGTAGAACCGAGATTGTGGTTGACTGGGCCTGTTAACCAGTGTAGCCTTTTGCTGTTTCAAGTCTGTACACTTTAGCCATTCGGCTCAACTAATCAAAAAAAAAAAAAAAAATCGTTTTCTTCAAACAATATGATAAATTCAAACAATTATTTTTTTCCCTTAGCCTAACGACCGCCGAAACACCATAATTGCAATTGTAAGTATGTAACCATAGATATATATTTGTAGTAACACTATAACGTACCGAATACAATAGGGGATTGTCTGGTTGGCGTGAATCAGGATGCATCGTGGCACGCGATGTACCCTGAGTGTCTGATCCCGTATTTGCTTCGTCACATGCATCTGTTGATGCATTCACCACCTGATACAAAAGACAGCTAATACCGTGCATCGCACGAAATGACCATTTTGACTGTTTCACGTGATGCACTCTTTTACGATGCATCTTATGTGCACATGTAAACATATTAAATATATTCAATAAAGTTATGTGAACATTATTTTAATTTCAATAAAATCATTATATTATGACACATGTATATTCAATAATGTTATGTGAACATATATATATATATATATATGTATGTCTAACTTTATTACGTAATTATGTAAACATTAAAATTATGTGAATATTAAAAAGAAACATTAAAATATATATTAGATATGCAAATGTGAACATTGAATATATATGTCTGTCTAACTTTATTGTATCATTATGTGAACATTTAAATTTAACGTTTAATGTGTGTGTATATATAATGTTCACGTAGTTTGCAAGAGGGAGAGGGAGAGAGAAATTTATTTAAATAAAGGATCAGGGTGCATCGGCTTATCCAAAAGACCAACCAAACAACAACGATGCATGTATCCCCTGGCCCATACTTCAAATCACTAGAGCAACCAAACAAATACGTCTACTGCTCGATATATGTAACACGTGATGTATGCATCCCACGATCCATTGAATTGGCAGTTTTACCGACCAAACACCCCCTAACTTCTATAGCAAGAAAATGATTAGAATATTATGTTATTTACAAATATTATGGAAAATATCAATCTTATAAGGAGCAAAAATGGTTATGCAACCGTCCCCTTATATGGTTGATATAATGTGAATTAATGCAGAGTTAGATAAGGTTAATATAATATGAATTTGGATAATGCAGAGTTGGATAAGATTATAAGGTTGATAAGATGCCTAATCTAATTCACTTAATTATAATATATCTATGCGGTTAATTTCGTATCCCCCACTTCCCCCTCCCCGAACCTCTTCTCCCTCGATTCCCTTCGTCCTCTCTTACAAACCACCCCTTCTACCTCGGCAACCGCTCGGGTCTCCTGATCGACGCCGACATGGGCGAGAAGTTCCGCAAGAAGTATGGCCAGCTCTCCTCTCTCATGGAGATCCCCATTCTATGGGGAGAGATTGTCCTCCAAACCAGGAAGAAGGCTGCCGGGGCCAAAGGAAAGGACAAGAAATGACTCAGATTAGGAAATTTTATTTTCCAATTGGGTGGGTGATCTAAATTTTAATCCTTTCCTTTCTGTTCCTTTAAATTATTGTTCTTTAGCTATATATGTAATGTAGTCCATCAATTTATGTAATCATGTTATATAGCTCGTATATTATTGCTTCGGTGGATGAGATAATTCTCCTGGAATGCAATGTTGATGTGAAGAATTATGTCTCGAAGATTCTTCCTTTATACGGACAGATCCAAGAAATTGGGAGAGCTAGGGGGGATGGGGATGGAGGGAGGAGAGAGGAAATCTATATATTAGTATATATTGGTTAAGGGTCAAATAACATATTAGAAATTGTCAGGTCTAAGATTATTCCTCAAACAGTTTATTCAGTCTTAAGATCATCTGTTTATGATATATGCTTTAGTATATATTAGTATTCTTCCAATTTGATAAGTATTGGAATGTTACTATTTGGCTAGGAACTATATTAATGGAACCTTGAAGCAAATGAAAATTCTACTGGCCAAACACTCGAAACAAGTTTCTTATCATTCCCCTTACTATATGGCTAGGGACTATATTAGTATTCTTCTTTGTAGCTTTTAGATGTCTGAGAGTTATAGTGGATCTTTAAGCTGAAGACTTCAGCAAAGGGAAATGAAAACGTCGGGTAAGTCTTGGTTTGATAAATCATTTTCATTACCTAAATCGTGCATTAATTGCTACCGTCCGATTAAATCGTGCCAGGCAGATGGGAATCCGCTAGTTGTCATACAAGGAGTCTTCCAAAATAATCACAGCAAAAATGACCATTAACTAGGAGAGCCCTTGATGTTTTCTTTTGTTTTTTTTTTTTGTTTAAAGGAATTCATCTGATGGTCACCTTGTTCATAGGTAGATACGTAGGTTCTCTGGTACCATACCTGAAGGCAAAGAATCTTACAAATCATCATCATCATTATCATCCTTATATAGCAGGATGGTTAAGAAGTGTATTTTGTTTTTGTCCCAATGACATTCTATGTGACATGGTTTATCTTATGTAACTGCTAATGTGGAGGGGGTAGTGGGGGGAAAGGGGAGTTAGGAGTGATTAGTGGGGAGTTATGAGAGGAGATGGTGGTTACCCTGCCAAGTGGCAGGGGACCCCACTAGTCTATATATATATCATCATGGTCCATGTTTGCGATAGATGATGCGAAACATTTCCTTAATTCTGAGCAGACCAATAGGGTAAATGTCGAAAGATAAAGCTATTGGCCACAAGGCAGCTAGGTTGAGTCATCATTCTCCATATATATATATATATATATATATATATATCTCATATAGAGAAATTTTCAGCAACGAACTGGTTCGTTAACTCTCCATACCGGACCTTGATCCTGACGGTCAGGATGTCCTATCGGGAGACTGTTCCCTTCCCTTCATTTCTTCCCTACTCGACGCCTCCTTCATTTCTCAATTCTCGCGGCGCCTCCTTCATTTCTCCACTTCTTCGCCATCACCGATCTCCACCGGCCGCCAGCGAGAATCCCCCCTTCTCCCCTCGAGCCTCGAGCGCGGCGCCGCCCTCGAGCTTCCACTACCGCCCGTCGGCTCCTCCAACCTCGCCGCTTCCCCCCTCGAGCTTCCACTGCCGCCCGTCAGCTCCTCCAACCTCGCCGCTCCCCCCCTCGAGCTTCCACTACCGGCCGTCAGCTCCTCCAACCTCGCCGCTTCCACCCTCGAGCTTCCGCTACCAACCTCGGCTCCTCCAACCTCGCCGCTTCCCCCCCTCGAGCTTCCGCTACCAACCTCGGCTCCTCCAACCTCGCCCAAAACCCATCTCCACGTCGCAGCTGCTCCAACCTCGACTGTGAGGACCCGTCCCTCTATCCCCGTGGCTTGTTGTTTACCCCAAGGGCAATTTGAGAAATTGCGCCTTGGCGGTCGTTTCACACTGGGTGTGCACACACAGACCTTGTTTGGTGCTTGTGTTTGTTTAGAAAGGTTAGGTGGACCCGGGATCGGAAGATCTGGGCCTGGGCTTGAGTCTCAGCCCAATGTTGCCTTTCTGGGCAAGGGAGATCGATCTCATTTGGTGGTGAGATCGATCTGGCCTTGCTATCCAGATCGATCTGGCATGGCATGCAGATCGATCTCTCTGTGCCTGGAAGTCGTTGGTGGTGGCGTTCGAAGGACGGCCACGGCGATGGCCGTTGCTTCCCCTGTCAGGGGAGGGGAGACTTTTGCTCCCCTCCTTCGCCTTTCCCCCGCCTTCGCCGGCTTTCCCCGGCCTTATCCCCTTCCCCTCTTCCTTCCTTTCCTTCTCTTCTTCCTTCTTCTCCTCCCGGCTCTGTTTTCTTCCCATGTTCCGGTAGCCCCCTTTCCTCCTCCGTTCTCCCTCCTCTGACCACCGTTCTCGGAGCTTGAAGGCTCGTTGGAACCGTGACGGCGTGAGGAAGATCCTAGGCTAGGCTTCGTGGATCGAAGCAGCTTTGTGGATCGAAGCAGCTTTGTGGAGGTAGGGTTCTTACTCGAAGACTCCGGCTTGTTTTAAGGGTTTTGAATCCGGTTTTGATTTGAGATTATCTTCATGCTTAGTTGATGTTTTCCGGTTTTGAAGCCTTGGGTGGCTTCGTGGTGCTTGGTTCTACCAGCCCACCTAGTTTGGTGAGGTTTGGTTGCGGATTCCGGCGGTATTCCTCGCCGTCCGGCCGCCGGTGAACCCAATCCGGATCGATCTCACGGGATGAGATCGATCTCGGTCGGGGTGGCCCAGCCCGCCCGAGCGAGAGCGATCTCCATGGGAGGGAGATCGATCTCTTGGCGGCTGGCGTCAGTGCGTCCTACGTCACTTATGAGATCGATCTCCATATGGATGGAGATCTATCCCGTTGGGGTGACCAGGACTGGTACCTATCACCTTGAGGCAGATCGATCTCATTGCTACATGAGATCGATCTTCTTCGATGCAGTGAGGACTTTTATTCGTTTTAAATGATGTCTTGCCCGCGGGGCTTCGCATGTAAGTGGTTTTGACGGTTCTGCCCCTGGGGCTTATCATGTTACTCATCATACTTGAATGCTTATCGCTTTATGGTGGAACCGAGAGGGTGATGCCTCTCGGGATGTGTAGAATAAATGGGCTGACGGTATGTCCTTTACCGCTTTGTGGTGAACCGAGAAAGTCATGATCCTCGGGAGTGCTTAGACTAAATGGGCCGAAGGTGTGCCCTTGTTGTGTTGCCTGTTACTGCTTTATATTTTTTTCTGCCCTGCTTCCTGTGCATTAGACATGCTAGGTTGGACTGGGTGGGGTTGACCCGTGGACTTCGGTGATCAAAGGCTAAGTGGTGGATGCCGTTACCCGACCTGTGCCCCCGTGCTGGTGTCCAGCACGAGCAAGGGTGTCCTACAGGTATCGTCTGGCCCAACCTGTGTCAGGGACCGTCGGAGGTAGCCCAGTCCTTGAGCAATGGTTATCGGAGGGATGTACGTTGGACAGGAACCCTTGGGGGGGGGAGAACATCGATGGGATCGATGGATTCCCTGGCTAGACTTAGTCTTTGGTCGGGAGTTAGGGGTCGTGTTGGCTTTGCTGCTTGGAGTACTGAGAGATGGTAGTCTTAACCACGGTCGTTCCGCCAAGTGTGGAGATCCCGCTTGGAGAAGGGTGTCCTACCAGTAGCGCCATGTCCACCCTGTGTCAGGGATTGTCGGAGTTGCCCACCCCTGAGCAGTGGTTGTCGGAGGGGCGTACTTGGGACATGAACCTTTCGGGTTATTGATGGGATTTATGGGATCCTTGGCAAGCCTCAGTACTTGGCACAGAGTTGGTTCGTTTGAGTTTGCCTTCTTAGCGAGAGTGATAGAGTAGGACCCTGCTGAGCTGTTGTTCATTCCTACATGGACTGTGTTGTTGCAGGTGCAGGTCCCAGCTCCACTCCGGTGCTTCCCCCTCGGTCGTCTCGTGGCAGCGCGCCGGCTCCTGGCCATGTCTGAGGGTCAGGAGGGCTTTGTTTGTGCCTTTGCTGAGACCCCGGTGGGTGTTGTGGTTTTTGGGGACTGTTGTTGATCCCTTGTAAATCTGTTGTATTAGAACCTTTGTTTAACTCTATTATATCTGTTTTGTAATAGATGTAATTAGATGTTGTTAAGTTTGCTTCCGCCTTGTTCTTGTTGTCAGCTGTTTCCGCCAGCTGTGTGTTAGTCTCAACTGTTTCCGCCAGTCGAGGCTAGTAGATGTAGGTTTTTCCCCCTCGTGTCCCGGCCCGGTTTGGCGTCCGCGGGTCGGGGCGCGACATCGACCACAACCGCTGCCGACGTCTCGCCGCTTCTCCACCCACCATCGTCGCCCCCAGAAACCCCCGCGGCCGGCCAGCCCCCGACCAGAGCGCGCTCCTCTCTCCATGGATGATCCAGAGCTCTTCAAGAGGTGAGATAGAGCAGGAATTTTAGCTAATTTTTCATCACTTTTTTTGTTCTCATATGGATTTTAGTTCTTCATTCCTTGCTGGTCATCCATTTGTCTGATTCATAAAAATTCTTTGTGAATGGAAAAAAATTTCTTACGTGAGCTTGAATTCCTTGTGAATGGAATTCATTTGTCTGATTATTTGTTCTTGCAGCTTGACTTTGCAGGAAGCATTGCAGCACTGATTCTTACCGTGCCAGTTGGATATTGGCAGAATCATACAATGCATAATCTCTTGGCAAGAATCAAGTGCGAAAGGGATCATTTAAGGAGGAGTTTAGGGCCCTTGCAGAAAACAAATATTCCTTTTTTGAGGAGTCCAATCATTAGTTGCTGTTCTTTGAATAATGAATCTTTGTGCATAGAATCCGGCTTGGACTGTTGGATTGCTACCCTTCCTTTGTTTGACAAAAGGAGTTATGCTTGGGATTTCTTTTTGCTTGAAGCATTAACTAGGTGCTCTATAGAGGATGCTGGTAACATCCATAAGGTAAATTACATAGTTTGGTTTTTATTACCACTGTTTTACTTTGATTAGGTCCTGTTTAGACCTGATGTTTTATTACCATTGTTTCACTTTGATTAGGTCCTGCTTGGAACTCAGTTGATTATGGTGAAATTACTATATCTCTGTCATAAACTTCAAGTTCTCCAAGTCTTGTTTTCAGCTTTGTTTGATTATTGCTTACTTGCACAAGCTTGTTTTTGTTAGCTCATTCTGAAATTCCCACGTTTGTTCTTCAAATGTGGTTTAATTGGCATTCTTCCCTATGGGTAGCTGCTCTGAACCATTCAAGGTACATCCATGTGTTTTTACTTTTGCATTCATTGTGTAGGTTTGTTCGCTCTGTTCAAGGATACGAGACAGATTTGCTTGGAACGAGAAGAAGACGCAGTAAATGCCAGCTTCTCAGAGATGACGAGCTCATGATCTCCCTCGACTCACTGCAATCTTAGGAGCAAACACATTTACTTGGATACGAGACAGATTTGCTTTAGCAACTTGATTTTATATTACTTTTAGTTCTTAGCTGAGAATGAGGGCTGCTGTATATTAGGAGACAGTTTGCTGTTATTGACAGTGAATGATGTTTTGTAATAGCTGATGAGCAAGGAAAGTTCTGATGGCAAAAAGATTCCTCAACAAGGAAATGCAGAATCATTTGATCACCTCATGTAACTTTTCCTGATTGAATTGATCATCACTGTTATGCTAGTACTGAGAACCTGCTGTTATAATACTAGACTCGTGCTATGGCTGGTTCCACAAGTTTCTCAAAAAATTTGGATGGATTAAATCCTATTTAGTAGTCTTTAACTTAATCAAGTCTTGACCTGAATCGTACTCATGTTGTACAAAGTAACATGTTAAAAAAGTAAAAACAAAAGGACTTCATAGAATCCGATGAACCACAACCTCAAGATCTGACATCCAATTGGTTAGCACTCAGGCTTTATACAATACAACAAATGATCTTGTTCTGCAAATGAAGCCTCACTATATATAATCAGACAAATGAAGCCCCACTATGGGGAATGGTTCTCACAAAATATACACAATACAACATTGTCTTCTTGTATCAAACCTTACTATTACATCAAAACCATCAATTTTGCACTCATAATTGGATAAGATTCTCCAACTTGATCAAGGCACATACTTAAGCAAGCTTATGAACCAAAATAAGATGGCAATACAAACCAGGATTACTATCATAACTAAACCCTCTTTCAAAACCCCTAGACCACAACTAGAATTCACAGTAGTAGTCCCAGTAATATTCTTTGTGAGTTGGACATAACATTTTATCATCATCTGAATAGTGGCATGACACTATCTTAGCCTGAGGAGATGCCTTTGTTGATGAAGAGAGTTGCTCATGTAGGATGGCCAAATCAATAATTGCATGTCCAAGGAGGTTAGGCTTCTGTAAATTCAAAACAGATTAGTAAACAAGAGAAATAGAGTGCCAACAAACAATAAATTCTAAATGCATGTGAGGCTACATTTGTGTGCCTACCTGAATGAAGAGTTTCTTGAACTGATGATAACAGCCGATCTGGAAAAATCCATATATGTAACAGATATCCTGACTGTCAAACGCAGATGTAAGCAGCCGCAGTTCTTGCAGGTTTGGTAGCACTAGGGGCCACAAATAACAAACAATCCAAAACAAAGAAATTTTATGAATCAAACAAGAATTTTTCTGAATCAGACAAATGGATGACCAGCAAGGAATGAAGAACTAAAATCTACATGAGAACAAAAAAGTGATGGAAAATTAGCTAAAATTCCTGCTCTATCTCACCTCTTGAAGAGCTCTGGGTCATCCATGGCGAGAGGAGCGAGCTCTGGTCGGGGGCTGGCCGGCCCCGGGGGTTTCTGGGGGCGACGATGGCCAAAATTAGGCATCTTCTCATGTGGCAGTATTGTGCATCCTCCAGTGCCTGATACAACAATTCCACCAAACACGAAGAAGCACCGTGGAGTGCAATCGAGGCAGAGTACAATGGATACTGAGGGATAGGGCAGAGAATGCCATCTTTCTCTGACCTTATTAGTAACTGCATCATCATGTGTACCTAACAAAAAAAAAATGGAGATCAGAGGAAATTGAAATACCACCATGACTTACTGGGCAGACATCTGATAGCATCAGTAACCTATTCATGCTAATGCTGCAAAGAAACCATAAACACTAAAAAATGCCACCATGACTTTGTAAAATAATTAAGATCATGCCTTGGGCTTTTAACCAAAGGCGTTTCAAAATGATCTAACTATATATTTAATAGCCATTTGGTCCACTACAGGAATGCAGAAAAGTGATCTAATTATGATAGTAAAGCATAGAACTCACTGAAAGTATGCAATCAAAAGCTTGTCTCATCATGTTGAGTCATCTCTAGACAATTGAAGAGCTAGAGAAGACTAAATACGAATTCATATACAAACACCTATAAGAGGGCATCTCTCTATCAGAAACCTAGAGGAAATGTTCATAGAAGTCTTCTGTCTCGATGTTGTCTACCAATGCACAACAACTTTTATGAACAGAGAGATGCCTAATTTTGGCCTGGAAGCTTGATTTCCCCCTTCAAGACTTTTTCTTGACTATGATCTTAAGTTCTTATTTTCGTTACAAGAAGAAAGAATCTAGATTTAAGCACTAACCCAATCCCTCAAAGATGAAATTCCAAACCAGGAATGAAAAGAAACCTAAAAGATCCCTCATCTACAAGAAGTGACCAAAAGAACATAACCCGGCCCCCACAAACCCAAAATTGGACAAAGAATTCGAAGATAAATCGATTAAAGAAGGCAATCTCACCATCTATGAGTTCCTCCATGACCTCGAAGGTATCTTCGAGCTTGAAAGGATCGAGGCCGTGCGCGGGATTATCTGAGACGACGATGTTGGTGATCCTCACGGCCGGGCGGTGGTGGAAGCTCGAGGGGGGAAGCGGCGAGGTTGGAGGAGCCGACTGGCGGTAGTGGAAGCTCGAGGGGGGAAGTGGCGAGGTTGGAGGAGGCGACGGGCGGAAGTGGAAGCTCGAGAGGGGAAGCGGCGAGGTTGGAGGAACCGACGAGCGGTAGTGGAAGCTCGAGGGGGGAAGCGGCGAGGTTGGAGGAGCCGACGAGCGGTAGTGGAAGCTCGAGGGTGGCGCCGCGCTCGAGGCTTGAGGGGGGAAGGGGGGATTCTCGCTGGCGGCCGGTGGAGATCGGTGATGGCGAAGAAGGGGTGATGATCGATGGCGGGGATTTGAGAAATGAAGGAGGCGCCGCGAGTAGGGAAGTAATGAAGGGAAGGGAACTATCAACCCCGATAGGAGATCCTGACCGTCCGTTCCCAACGGACGGTCAGGATGATGGTTCGGTATGTAAGACTTACCGAACCAGTTCGCCACTGAAAATTTCTCTATATATATATATATATTAATTTTATAAGGAGTAAAAATGGTTACAATCGTTTATCTCCTATTAGTTTATTTACATGTATATTTTTTTAAGTTAACTTTGTATATTTTTATCATCTTCCCTAAATTAGTTTTAAATATACATCCTTATAATCATAAGCAATGAGATTAGTTTTAAATATACATACTTATCTACATTATAAGATCCAAGAGTAGTTACTTTTATGACTCATCATCTGAGTCATAAACTTATACACACATGACATACACGTGATATAAAATTATAATTAAATAAATAAAAAAAAGATAGTGGTTGATGTGACGTAAGTTATAATAGAAATAGTGGGGGCGGGCAGTTAGCCGTGCCAGGTGACACGGGCCCACCACCTAGTTATCCTTATATGACAGAACGGCAGTTACTTTGTTGTCCCAGTGGCATCCTAATGTCACTCTATGTCCTACTGGCGTCCTGCGTGGCCAGAGCCTCCCCCACTCTATGTCCTACTGGCGTCCTGCGTGGCCAGAGCCTTCTCCCCCACCACCCCACCCACTTCCCTCGGATCCCGTTCCACTCCCCCCTCTCGCCAACCGCCTATCTTCTTCCCGAATCCACTCCCCTATCGCCAGCCGTCTCTCTCTTCGTCTCTTCTCATCCGCTACTCACACCTTCCCGAGCATGCCGTCTCCGAGCAGCCTAACCTCCCCACTCTCCGTGCACGCCGTAGTTGGTTTTGCGGTGGAATCCGTTCGCGGGGCCGTGGGGGGAGTGAGGGACAGACCGAGGTGCGGGGGGCATCTTGCCAGAGAGGAAAGCTTTTAGGGAAGGGAGTAGGTGCCCATCTCGCTCTTGGGGAGGGTGATGCTTGGGGAGCCATGGCGGCCGCCTAGGCTTCTTCGTCGGCTTCGAAGAAGAAGCACTGGTTGCTCACCAACCGGAAGGGTGGGGGTTTGGCATCCACTCTATCTTCCTCTTCCAAGAAACCCACCAAACACGACGAAAAAAATCCCATTTTCCTATGAACCACTAACATCTAATTTCTTCTCTGTTTTCATGAACGGCAGTTACTTTGTTGTCCTTTGTTGTCCCAGTGACATCCTAATGTCACTCTATGTCCTACTGGCGTCCTGCGTGGCCAGAGCCTCCCCCACTATATGTCCTGCTGGCGTCCTGCGTGGCCAGAGCCTTCTCCCCCCACCACCCCACCCACTTCCCTCGGATCCCGTTCCACTCCCCCCTCTCGCCAACCGCCTATCTTCTTCCCCGAATCCACTCCCCTATCGCCAGCCGTCTCTCTCTTCGTCTCTTCTCATCCGCTACTCACACCTTCCCGAGCAGCCTAACCTCCCCACTCTCCGTGCACGCCGTAGTTGGTTTTGCGGTGGAATCCGTTCACGGGGCCGTGGGGGGAGTGAGGGACAGACCGAGGTGCGGGGGGCATCTTGCCAGAGAGGAAAGCTTTTAGGGAAGGGAGTAGGTGCCCATCTCGCTCTTGGGGAGGGTGATGCTTGGGGAGCCATGGCGGCCGCCTAGGCTTCTTCGTCGGCTTCGGAGAAGAAGCACTGGTGGCTCACCAACCGGAAGGGTGGGGGTTTGGCATCCACTCTATCTTCCTCTTCCAAGAAACCCACCAAACACGACGAAAAAAATCCCATTTTCCTATGAACCACTAACATCTAATTTCTTCTCTGTTTTCATGATTTTTTCCTTTGAAGAATGTTGTTAAGAAACTAGAGCATTTCCTCACAAATTCTAATATTTTCTTCTCCCCAGATCGTGATGGGTTCCGGTGATGGGAAAAGGGAGAGGTGAGAGGTCTTCCACTCCTCCATCCGTTGCAGTTGCTATCATGCTTTTTATGGCATTGGCGGTCGACGTCGTTGGCGGCCGGTCGATCGAGACATCCCCTGTGCTCGCTTCCTCCTCCTCGGATCGCCGGATCCGGCCGATATCGACATCCCCGCTGTCGTCGAAGCCTTGCTGCGGCCGGCTTTGGCGTCTGGTCTCATGCTACTTTCCCTCTCCGGCATCGACTACCGCGCTGTCCACACGAGTACAGAGGCTTCGTCATCGGCGGCGGCGTTTCGCGTGCAGTGCGTGCGTGGAGAAAAGGAACGAGAATGGATAGGATCGCGGAGCGTCGGTAGGGTGCGGGAGGAGGCTGGGAGGGACCAGCGGGTGGATTGGATATTGGGGATGTTTGCGGTTCCGCAGGTTAGATCTTCTCCAATTTTTACGGTGTTGTTGCTCTTAGAATATCAGCGGAGGAGATCGCTATTGCCTCAACCTTCCTTGCCCTCCACCCAGAAACCTCCTTCGTCCTCATTGCATCCTCTGCGCTCATCTCCTGCCGATCTTGACATCCCCACTGTCGTCCAAGCCTCGCCGCACCCATCACTGCCATATCTCCGGTGAGCTTTCCCTCTGTTTTCCTCTCTTCATCCCGTCAGCATCTTCTCCTCTCCCTCTTTCTGTATGTTTGTCACCTCTGAGAATAAACCATAATAATAGCTCCTTTTAAAGTTTTCGATGCAATGTTGGAATGAATTTATTCAAGTATGTTGGTGTTGGGTAGGTAGGATTTTGCTATGATTGGCAAATGTAGAATAGTTGCTGACAAGATTCTTTTGCATCAAGATAAAAACATAATGCATATATCTAGGTTGTTGAGAAAAATCATAAGATTCGAGTTTTCAGTTTATCCAAAATAGAAGTGAAAAACAGTGACATATGACACTTCTTTAGTTCTAGATGCATGTCTTTTCTTTTCTTTTCTTTTCAATGACATTGAATTCTTATTTATGTGTCTGTGAGAGATCATCCAGCAAATAAGCAAAATAGGGTGTGAATGACCAGTTATATGAAGTACATAGCTAGGCTACCACAATTGCAATTGCTATATAGTTTGCATTCATATACCCAAATAGCAACTTCTGTGTTGGTTCTTCCCTCTAATTAACTGTTCAGCCGAGGATGTTTCACGGCTAATTAATTTGGTTCTATTTGGTCATTTCTTGGTTTTTGCCTTCAACTTTATCAAGCTACATTTGTTGTCCATTCATTAGTACTATGCTGTGATTATCATCCTTATAGTGATAGCTCCTTCTGTTCTTAGAACAAATTTGCACTTGCAATAAATGAAGGTCATCTCCTCTTTTATTCAATCTCTGCTTCTAAAGTAAAGAAATTGGTTTGCACACATACAAAGTTTTACCTGGCATGCCAAAGGTTACTACCGACAATGTTTTATTTAGAATATGGTTCGCACCATTCGATGTCCCACTGTGTGGTTTAGGTTTTAAGAATGAAAGGTTGAAATCATGGTTTTGTTATTGCAAGATCCAAAATCAAACCTACCCAATGTTATCTACCTTTTTCCCCAATTGCAAGATTTTATTCATATGCGTCTATGTTTGCATGTTCTGTCATCCAAAGTTGGTGTATTTTCTTTATCCTACAATGTCATGGAGATGCCCATATGTGGTCTCTATAGCTTTTGCAGATATTAAAAGCTGAAACTTACCAGCAGTACAATACTTAGAGATAGGCTGTTGCATACTGCTACAATCCCAAGCTTTCTCAGGATTGTAGCAATAATTTAGAATACATTCCTAATAGTTAGGTACCTTTCTCTGTTTAGCTGTACTTCCAATGTGCTGCCAAGATTAGTTGCTCTGTTCTTAAATTCATTTTCTTTTTGCCATATTGCAATTCTGCTATTCATTCTCTAAAATATAACAGCTCTTCTGCAACTAGGCAGCCACCACAACAGCCTTACTCTCACTTTATTACTCTCACAAATTAGGACACAATAGGCAAATTCATGCACATTGATCACAGTACCCTTATTGAAGTTGATTAGAGGATCTACACCCAACAATGTTAACAGAAAAGTGGAAATTTCAAAGAACATTTTAGGTTCATGATATTTTTTTTTACTTGAGATGACGTATTCCAATGTTTAGGGACCTTTCCCTCATCACTCTTAGAATCACTCATAAGACTCATTTCTTTCCTACAATCTCAGAAGAAGAACATGACCTTCTATTTCTTCAGACCTTCTTTTCTTTATCACCTTTGCCTTTTCAGTTTCAAACTGTGAATGGGTCTTCTGTGTTTCTATTTGCCTTTTCAAATTTTCAACACTGCCATCTCCAAATCGATATCAAGAAACTGCAACCCAATACATGGGTAAAGGTAGGGACAGACTGATAAAATAAGTATCTTGGCTGGCCTTTCAGATCTTTTTTCCCTTATTTTGTGTTCCCCTACATGTAAGACCCCAAATTCTGAACTCAATAAATTGACAACCTTTTGCTTTCCAATGTTTGAAGAAAGCTTGGCTGTTGTTGTTAAAATTCATCTACATGCTATATGACCTTTATGTTTCTATATCAATAATGGTTTTCTTTTTAGTTTCGGAATTTCTTTCTCTCTCTATTTTTATTCTCTTCAACCATTCCTTCAATTCCGTAGGTTTTTTGATCCCAAGAATCTAAATATTTTTCTTATAAAGCAAAGGGTAGAAAATAAATCATATAATTTTTCGATCAAAAGCACTATGTGAAACCTTCAATTTTTTATTTACTTCGTGGTTTCTGTTTATAAGATACATGTAGATGTATAAGTCATGTTCATTTGTGATGTTTCGAACCAAACCTTGCAAAACCAGTAATCAGTTTTCATTTGGATTCGTAGTCCATCAGTACTTGGTATTTGGTAATCATATGAAGTATTGAGATGATGCATCACAATGAATGGTTAACCATTTCTCCACGGACTATGAATTTGCAGTCCATGTGCTATTGTGCAGCACTATAGTTACTTACTATTTGATGAAGCCAGAGTACCTTATTGTTGTCTCTACATGTGTGTTCTATCTGGTCTAATACTCTTACTTATACATCTGAGTTGTTAATTGAGTTTCTTTTATGATGATTTAAAGTTTAGATAGGTGGATATTCGTTCTTTCTACTGGTTTCCTGATCGTTTGGGTCCGTGGAAGTTTACTCCTTTGGCCTTTCTAAATGTTTGGTTAATTGGTTTCTTTTAGGATTTGAATTTTTGATTTGGAGGAGGCTGAGAAGTGCCAGGCGTGTTTCCTTTTTATTTCTTATACACCTTAATCTGGACAATGCTCTTAGTCTCTTACTTTTATGTGCCATGAACGACTCCAAATGGCCTCCTATGCTTGGTTTGCAAAGGCCGGCAAAGGGACTTCAATTAAAGAGATGGTGGGACTTCAATTAAAGAAATGGCCTCCACCATGTTTTTTTTTCTGCCATGTAGTCTGGATGAGTTTGTTATGGGTGGAAATTTGTAAATGATTTGATATTCTATTCAATTTGTAATTTGTGGTGGAAATTTTATATTTATAGTTTTTTTCATAGTTTATTTTGATAGCTATTTTTTAGGTTAATTTGTTGTGACTGACAATGATTTTTGGAGTTTGATGTTCCTGTGTATGAATTCGGTTTCATATTGCTGATAATATACAAATTTGTAATCTATTTGTTTCCCATTGAATACATAAGTTTAGTGTTGGTTATTGAATTCCATGTTAAAAGTGATTTTCACATATTTTTTTCTTACTTTTTACGGTGTCTTTTTTAGTAGTTCTTATAACCAAGCATCCATTGGTGATGTTGCTTCTGCGAGTGCATTGATTGGTTTTCCTTTTTATTTTATGAGTGCAGGTGTTTTCATTAGTTGATGGGTTTTGCTTCAATTTAATGTTTATGTAGAAATAGGCAGATTGCATAGTGGAATAAGCTTTTAACTGCGCTGATATGCTCTTATCTAGCGTTGTCCTGTGCCTTAATTATGAACCGTGTAATTAACTGTATTTGGACAAACATAGGAGTTCTCGAAAATTTATAGGGAACTACTGGTAAACTATACAAAGCTTGCATTCCACTATGCAAGAAATACTATGTGACTCTAGCATAGGATTTCTTAAACCATGGGTCCATCATAAATAGGTGTTGATTATCTAAACTAATAAGTTTTCCAGAGACCGTGTCAGGTGCATGGGTCTATCATAAATAGGTGTTGGTTATTAGTCAATGTGGATTTCTGTTTTTGAAATCACAAAACCCTCATTTACTATGAACAAAGGAAGAAAAAGAATAAAGTATTGGAGACGAAACAATACATGTTAGCACCGTGCCCAACCGTGCTATGTATATGTAAAGCTAATAGGAATGGTTCGGGGAAGGTGTGTGACAAAGATCCGTGCCCAACCGTGCCAGGGGCACGGGTTAACACTAGTATCTTAAATGACACGATGGTTACATCATAATCTTTGTTTATCAAACGGTGTGGAGATTTTTTATCAAATGGTTGCCTAAATCCAATGATGGTTATTTTAAGATCGTTAAAGATTTAAACAGGTACGGAACCGGCGGTTGGCGTGGATGGTGTCGTGGTCTCCGAGCACGGCTCTAGCCAGGGAGGGGAGGAGCCGAGGAGGTGATGACGGTGAGCTTGGTGCTGAGGCAGAGATGGGGCCGTAGGCGTGGGCGAGGTGTGAATGTGTGACTGAGCGAGCAAGATGGTGATGGCGGCGTGCGGTGTTGGTGCTCGGACGGATGTGACGTAGTGGAGGGCGAGGGGTTAATCAAAATCAGATTTTTTATTGGTAAGCAGTATAGTGAGATCAGTGTGAAGGTTTTGGGTTGGGGTTTTAGTAGATTAGGAAAGAAAATTTATGTTTTGTTTTGTATTTCAATAATTTTAGTATGGTGGACAGAGAAAATGAAAGCTTAAAAGATCCTAAAAGGATCTTAGGAGTTGTAAATGATACAAAATATTGGACATTGTTTTTCTCTTAAGAGGTTAAATAAACATATGCTTAAAAAACCTTGATCTCTACTTCTATGATTGCCACTCTGTAATCCTTTAGATTGCTAAGAGTGCTTTAAAAAGTGATACAGGATGATCTTTTTAACCATTGCCTAACTTTCAAAGCTTCCTAGAATTAGTTTAATTTTCCCAGAATATACGGTTTCTTTCAAGATTCTTTCATCATGCATTCTATTATCAAATGAATTTGTACTTAGTCATTTCTCACTATGAGATCTCTCGGAGTACTTAGCAGATAGCCTTTTCTTAAGATATATAAAGCATTCTTGTAATTTTGAAAGGCCTTTACTCATTTTCAACAGAGGAATTTAGATGTTTCATTTAACTGGATTGCTGTATTCAGAGCTTAGACATTATTTTTTGCTGGTGTAGAGATGTTGGGGAATTCAGTATCAACACATATGCTGACCTCTTAATCTGCCGCATGCTGCTCCATTTCATCAATAGTTTTTTTTTTTTACGACTATCAAGCCTTTGTTTTTACTGTTTTCATGAACATTTCATGTCATTGTTAACAACATTCTCCATTATAATTAGTTGAATTAAACCGCGAGTATATATATATATATATATATATATATATATATATATATATATATAAACACGTACATACCGACAAGGATGTGGTCAACTAAGGAAAGTCTCTCAGGCCGGCCACCTCCTCTGGCTGTCTACATGCCTGATTCTGACTACTGGATTCTCTTTACACCTATGATCATGAGGTGTAGAGAGTCTTTGAACTTTTAAATAATTTTATATAGCTTTCTCTAGTTTAGTTATGCACGCAAATCAGACGCAATCAGAAACCCATACAAGATTCAGGCTATTTGGGTCCGTATTGGCCGTGCTTTTAAATCGTTTCAGTAGATAATTAATCTTGCTTAGATTATGTTTCTCTGTTGCCAAGAAAACTAATTTTTAGAAAACGATCATCTTTACAGTCCTTTTAGTTAACAATTGCACGGCATCTGCATAGCCAATTCTTGGTTTCATCTCTCTTCAGCCAAATTGAGGACTTTAGAGGACGATAGATTCATCATCGATGTCAGAGGCTCATTCCAACTAAGAAGAGGTACTCTGGGATCTGCCTGCGAAAGCAGTGCCCATGATGCTCACATTGCTGTACATACTCCGAAGAAAAAAGTAACTCAAAGGAGTAGCCATTGACTGGGTGGGATCTTTGTTCACTAAAACCAAAATCGTTGATGGAAAGAATATTCATAAAGAAAGGGTCTGGTCTGGATAGCTTTCATTGCATGAAGTATATGTATTTGAGGCATTTGCTATGCTTATCCTTTTGGCTAGCTATAAGCTATGCCTAGCCCTGTATAATTGATGACATCTTGTTGCATGCTTATGTATTGTTATCTGTGCCTGAGCATTGCATGCATCTTGATTGCATTAGAGGCATTTGAGGTTAGGCGGGCGATGGGTTGATCGCCGATCCGAGGCTCTCGGGTAGCTCGGATCTAGCCTTAGGACCGTGGCTGGGTAGTCAGGATTAGGATGATTGTATAATGGAATCTCTTGTACTGAGGATTTGCGATAGTTGACTCTGATCATTGTTTTCAGGTTTAGAGGTCGTGTTGGTCTCCCAAGGCCAAGGGCTAAGGATGGTTGTCAGTGCCCCTGACATGGTCCCCGGGCAGTGGCTTCCTGCTGGGTAAGGGTGATCCTACTGGTTCTGGTTCTCTGTTTCCTCCCAGCGTGTTTGGTTGATGTATCCCAGCGTGATTGGTTGAGAAGAGTAGGATCCTTGGGGTAGTCGGCAGGGGTCGTAGAACCCCGTGGCATTCCTTAGACTTGAGGGGGGAGATAACACTGTTGTTGTTTTCCTCCATTCTGTGTGCCGTAGAGTAGAACCCTACTGAGCTTATCGCTCACTCCTACCCGGGCTGCGTTTGCAGGTGCAGGCGGCAGTTCTTCTTCCGTGGAGCCGACGGAATCGGCTTTTGGCGGCGCGAGTACATCCAGAGGTGCTTGAGGTTGCGGGAGGATTATCTGTTGTACTTTTGGATAACTTATATATTGTAAACATTTCGAGGACTTTTGGGATTATGTATTATATTTATCCTTGGAAGACTTTTGTATCAAATATTGAATAGTACAACTTGATGAATATATGAATTGAATTTTTGTTTCACCTCTGGAATATAAATTGTTTAAGTTTATCTATAATTCCGCTTTGTGTATCGCGCCATTTGTAGATGAATAGTGTAGGTTTCCCCTCACGCCTCGGCTCGGATGGGTTTTCTGGGTCGGGGTGTGACAGGCTTCATCAAGTGGAGCATATATTCGAGTTTCGGGAGGTTCCCGACGACATCAAGGTAAAGCTGGTGTCTATCAAGTTGAAGGGACGAGCTTCAGCATGGTGGGAACAACTGAAGAGGGTCCGTGAGAAGCAGCAGAAAGTCAAGATCCGAAACTGGGAGAAAATGAAAAAGAAGTTGAAGGAGCACTTCCTTCCGTTCGGATATACCCAATCCCTCTTCCAGAAACTACATACGCTTCGCCAAGGTACGCGATCTGTTGAAGAATATACCGAAGAGTTCTATCAGTTGCTTGCTAGGAATGACCTGTCGGAGACAGAGGAGCAAACGGTCGCTAGGTACCTCGGAGGGCTGCGACTATCTCTCCAGGACGCGCTGAGCCTTCACGCGTTGTGGACGGTGCCCGAGGCCTATCAGCGGGCGTTGACGGCGGAGAAACAGCAAGCGCGTGCGCCTGACTTGGGACGGACGCCACAACCACCTCCAGCACCGCTGAACCCGACCCCGCCAGTGAAGCCGCCGGGTCCACGGCCCGTTCCCCCAAATCCGGCATCGGGATCCACTTTCAGGTGCTTCCGTTGTGGAGAAGTGGGCCACCGGGCCTTGGACTGTAGCCTACCTGCCAGCCGACCAGGGAAGGCTCTGCTCATTGAGGAAGAAGCGGAGGAACATGCGGACCAGGCCGAACCTGTCTTCGATGACTATGGCGATAAAGGAGAGATTCTGTACGGCGACGGCCCTGCGACCCTGGTCCTGCGAAAGAGCTTCCTGTCGCCCAAGGAGGAGGTCGACGACAACTGGATGCGGACCAAACTATTCCAAACGACGTGCACCATCGGCGGGCGGGTCTATAAGCTGATCATGGACAGTGGAAGCTGTGAGAACGTCATCGCGGATGAAGTGGTGACCAAACTGCAACTGGCAATAGAGGCCCATCCAGTTCCGTACCGACTGTCGTGGCTCAAGCGCAGCAGCGAGGTAAAGGTCGATAAACGCTGCCTGGTTTCCTTTTCTATTGGTTCAAACTATCATGAAAGCGTATGGTGTGATGTGGTGACCATGGATGCTTGCCACCTGTTGCTGGGCCGACCCTGACAATATGATCGTCATGTCGTCCACGACGGTCGGAAGAACACCTACACCTTGCGGATCAACGAGAAGCGGGTGACTGATAAGTCACTAAATGTTCATGAGTCAACCCTTTAACTTAGCTTTGTTATGCCTAGAGTAGTTGTGTTTGATAGCTTGTTAGTTGATTTCAGGTTTAATCATGCTTTGAGAAGAAATGCAAGAAATTCGGTTAATATGCTGGAATACACTGCTCTGTCGACTGTTAGCACAATATTCACCAGAAATTATTCTTATGTCTAAATATTCTGAAATTTGGGTGACATCTCGTAGACATCAAGACCTACAACTTTCATGTTGGACACTTTCAGAGATTCCTGATGGTGTGATAGCAGTTTTAAAGAAGATGAAGATATTTAGCTGCTGAAAGACTGGTCCGTCGACGCCCAGGAGAATATTCGGCAAATATTCTAGGAAAGTCTAAATATTGCAAACTCTTCGGGAGAGGACAGAAGACTTCCCAATCTACATTTTTCGTGTTGGACTCGGTCTCAAATTCTGGACCGGTTGTGCCCAGACGCGACCAGAAGAAGCTGTCAGGATCAAACCAGGAATTCCGAGTTGCACTTGAGGTCTAACTCAACCCTAAAACCCTAATCCGGGAATTAAGATATAAAAAGGGTTATGTGGCTGGAAAACCAGGGGCCTCTATAGAGAAAAACATAGAAACTCAAATTGGAGAAGAAGATGGAGATGCGGTGTGGATCCCTAACCTTCTTCATCGAATACATAGATCTCATCCAAAAGATGAGTGGCTAAACTCTATACTTAGGGATCTCATGAAGCTTTAATGTAGCTTCTTTGTATTTTATAGTTTGATTCTTGTTATCTTTTCAAAGACATGATCCTATGAATATGGTTTTATTTTATAAAGAGTGGAGGGAACAGAGTTCCTCGACGTACATTCAGACCTACTTGATTGTTGTGCTTGATGGTAGAGATTCGTAGGATGGTTTTCATGTTGCTTTTGTGTATGCCTTTGAGATACTCTATGCTAGATGAAGATAGGTTGTACTCAGATTAAGTTCAAAGACAATCTATGCTAAGTTTGGATAGGTTATGCCTTAGGGAAACAATTGCATTATTTTAGGGATTCATGTAAGCTTAAGAAGCTGTGAATTCATAATGTCGAGATAAGAAACAAGAGGATAATTAGAGAATACAGGAGGTGAAACTAAAGTGGATTGAATAATCCCTAGGTTTTCTCTCATTGATTTATCCCAACCTTTTCATTGCTTTTTCAGTAGTTTAATTCCATAGATAACAATACCATTGAAACTCCTTTTCTTCGCCTTAGGACTTGCGTTTAGAGGTTTAATTTGATTTCTTCGTTTGTTAAACAAGCTTTCCCTATGGTTCGACTCCGGATCTCACCATTGTTCTACGTTTGTAGAGTAGTATTGATTGAAGGATTATAAATTCTAAATTGCGTTTTGCATCTGATTTAACGACGCATTTGCGAGCGATCAGTGACCCTAGCGCCGAGACGGGAGGAGCTGCGGCCCAAGCCCAAGGAAGGCCTACCGAGTCCGGCGTCCCCCTCACTTGCCGATTTCTGATACCTGTAATGTGAAACATCGGGGTCCATACAGAGGGGTTCGTTGCGATCCAGACTCGAGGACGAGTCCTTTCCAACCCGGGGAGGAAGATGCAGGACGCGTGCGGATCCCACCCGTACGACTCAGATCTCCGGGCAACCCCGACCGTCGGATGGGCATAACTTTTGATCCGGGTGTCCGATCGGGGTGTGCGACCAGTCGAAACGACAAATTCCTCTTCGTTTGGCTTTTAAATTCCGTTTTAGTGAAAACTTTCCTTTTTAGGCAGTTTTATCGGTTTCTATTTTTGGCAGGTTTCCTATTTCTAATAGGTTTTTCTCCTATTTTTAATTCCAGGTTTAATTCCGGCTTTATTAGGATTTTGATGGTTGAGTCCATGTTTGAGTTGAGTTGGTTCTTTCCTTAATCCTATAAAAGGAGGCCTTAGGGTTTGTAAAGGGAGTTTTTGGTTGGTGAATAAAAATTAGGTTTTTTTGGTTTCTTCCCCATAGAAATCTGGTTGTCTCTACCATAGAGAGTCTGGTTGTCTCTCCCATAGAGAGGCCACGTTTACCCTGCGCCACTTAAGTAATTGTAAAGTACTAATGGCTAGTGCCAACCGAAGAGTAAAGAGAGCTCGATCCTTGATTCTCTTATATTGTTTTTACTTCCTCGAGAGTCCGTCAACTATTGTTCATACAAAGACCTTAGCTGATCGATTCAACGGCTTCAAAATAGTTGGGATTTCTAAGGTTTGTTGATTTCTCTTCATATTTGATATATTTGGTTGATTTCTCTCCATATATGTTCACCGCTTTAGTGCTTTAAGTAGAAATCTTTTATTCATCACGTGGTTTGGCTGATAGCCTGATGGCCGGTATGGATTTATTTAGCTTATATTTATACTACAATTATGTAAGCCTAAATAGGTCAATCGAACCCAAACCCGACCGGACTTGTGGGTAGGGTCGGGTTGACCCGTTTAGAAACAGGTTAGATTCGGATTGATAAACATAACCTGTTTATTAAATGGGTTGAGTCCGGATTGGACTTACGGCGGAGATACCTTGTCTGGACCCCCGACCTCACCCAACCTGTGACCCCAATTGCCACCCCTGGATGGGATGGCTTTAACAGTCAAATGTTCAGTTTGGACTTTGAAAAGTCCACCTCAATTTATCTATCTAACCAATCTAAGGGGGTGTTTGGTTACAGTGGAAATGCTGGTGGAATGGTGGAATGGGAATGTTTCCACGATTCCACCCAGTTTCCTTATGTTTGGTTGGGGTGGGAAACGGTGGAAACATTTCCACCATTCCACCAAAAACAGCATTTTCCACTCAAATGTTTCCACCCAAAATATTGGTGGAAACAGTAAGAATGGATGGGAAGGGAACTTTAAGTGATGGAATAATTCCATCACACGCCCGATATCTATCTCCCCGGCCCGATACTCTCGCCGCCTAGGGTTTGGTCGCTCTCCATCCTATCCTCGCGTCTCCCGGCTCTCCCTCCTCTCCTCGACGGCGCAGAGCTTGGAGGGTTTGGAGCTCCCTCTCCATCACTCTCCCCTGCGGCTCGAGTCTCCCGGCCCTCCCTCCTCTCCTCGACGGCGCGAAGCTGTGAGGGTTTGGAGGTCTCTCTCCATCCTCTCCCCTGCGGCTCGAGTCTCATTGCTCTCCCTCCTCTCCTCGACGGCACAGAGCTTTGAGGGTTTGGAGCTCCCTCTCCATCACTCTCCCCTGCGGCTCGAGTCTCCCGGCCCTCCTTCCTCTCCTCGACGGCGCGAAGCTGTGAGGGTTTGGAGGTCTCTCTCCATCCTCTCCCCTGCGGCTCGAGTCTCCCGGCTCTCCCTCCTCTCCTCGACGGCGCGAAACTTTGAGGGTTTGGAGCTCTCTCTCCATCCTCTCCCCTGCGGCTCGAGTGTCCCGGCTCTCCCTCCTCTCCTCGACGGCGCGAAGCTGTGAAGGTTTGGTTGGTCTGTCTGGTATGTTTGCCAAGACTCTTCTGATCCCTTTTTGCCTCTAATCCCCCATGATGTATTGCCTCTGATCCCCAATGATGCTCGCATTTCTGATCCCCCATGATGTTGCTGCTGTTCTTGGATTGCATTCCCTTTGCTTTTTTGGTGAACCATTTGATGTTCTATGATTATTAGTACTGCTTCTGAGCCCTATTGTGTTGGTTTTGTTCTCGCTCTGCCTATACCTGAGCCCTGTGAGGATTTCGGTGTTGCTGCTGTTCTTGGATTGCATTCCCTTTGCTTTTTTGGTGAACCATTTGATGTTCTATGATTATTAGTACTGCTTCTGAGCCCTATTGTGTTGGTTTTGTTCTTGCTCTGCCTATACCTGAGCCCTGTGAGGATTTCGGTGCTGTTGTTGTTCTTGGATTCCATTTCATTTGCTTTTTTGTGAACAATATGATCTTGTATGAGTACTATTGCAAATCTGAGCCCTAGTATGTTGGCTTTGTTGTTGCTCTGCCTATATCTGAGCCCTGTGAGGATTTCGGAGTTGCTGCTGTTCTTGGATTGCATTCCCTTTGCTTTTTTGGTGAACCATTTGATGTTCTATGATTATTAGTACTGCTTCTGAGCCCTATTTTGTTGGTTTTGTTCTTGCTCTGCGTATACCTGAGCCCTGTGAGGATTTCGGTGTTGTTGCTGTTCTTGGATTCCATTTCGTTTGCTTTTTTGTGAACAATATGATCTTGTATGAGTACTATTGCAAATCTGAGCCCTAGTATGTTGTTTTTATGAAGGAATCTTAGTTGCCATTATGCATCAATTACACTGTCACTTAAGACATCTTAATTGCCTATTGAAAACAATCACTCAGTAACATGTTGCCTCTTTTATCTCATTTAAATGTTGATTTTCTTCGGATGCTGCTCCTAATTTGCTATATGAGAATTTTTGTCCTGAGCCCAACTTATGTATGTTCCAATTTTCTGTCCGTGCTTGTTTAACGTAGATGGATGACCAAGCACTAATGACAATGCTGCAACATGTTGCATTGGTTGTCATTATTGTTTGTGTACACAAACGATTAGGGTATTATTCGTCGAGTCCCGAATTCCCGCATCAAGTTAGAATCGACGGTAGGCGGTCACATTTGGAGAGGGTTACAAGAATGGGACGCGATTATTGTGTCTCGTATATAAGAATGGACTTAGATGTGCTAGGCAACTTAGCACATATAATGAGGACGAATCGTTGGTTGGATGAGTCCGACAACATGTCGATCGAGGAACAGCTGTGCATATTTTTGCACATAGTCGGGCACAACACCAAGAATCGCGTCATGCGAGCTGAATTCCATTTGTCGGGTGAGACGATAAGTCGTTACTTCAACCGTGTGTTGAATGCAGTCTGTCGGCTCCGCGAGCAATATATGCGTCAACCCGGGTCGGCAGCACATCCAAAAATAGCCGAGAACCCTAACTATCGTCACTTCCATGTATTATATTGTTGCCAACCACCACACATAATACATTACATTGTTATGATCCTTTCGTCTTTTTTGCGTAGAACTGTATTGGCCTAATCGACGGTACACACATAGATGCAACGGTCCCACCGGAACTAGCGCTTAGATTTCGTGGCCGCAAAGGAATCACACAAAATATTTTGGCAGCTGTCACCCCGGACATGCGATTCACCTATGCACTAGCCGATTGGGAAGGGTCCGCCAATGACTATACAGTACTTAAAGATGCTCTTCAGCGTCCTCCACCGTGCAGATTGAAAACAATAGAAGGTATCATACTAACCAACTATACGTTCCTACTATATCAATATCACGTACCAAGTAGTCCTCATTATCCTATCTTCAATTATAGGCAAATACTACCTTGTCGACGCCGGCTATCCTACCAGCCCTGGATTTATCGCACCTAATAGAGGTGTACGATACCATGTCAAGGAGTATAGTAACCGCCCACCCTTGAATTGCAAAGAGCTGTTCAATCTCCGACATTCTTCCCTTCGCTCAGGCATCGAGAGAGCTTTTGGGCTCTTGAAGAACCGCTTCAAGATCTTAGCGTCGCATCCTTTCTTCCCATTGAAGACACAGGTGAAATTAGTCCACGCATGTTGCCTTCTTCATAATTTCATCATCGATAGGACACCAAATGATAGCGTCGCATGTGAACCACTTCCTGCTGGCGATGAAAATGATGATGATGCCCCGCCCATGCCACGTAGTCAAACAACACGTCAACAACGTCAAGACCAAGCTACGTGGCTCAATCTCCGAGATGAAATTGCAAATCTGATGTGGGAAGATTATAACCATCCACCAATGATGGAATGATTTGTAGTTATGTTTGTATGAGTACTATTATGCTTTTGCTTGTTTGTATGAGTACTACTATGTATTTTCGTGTTAGACATGAGTACTTTTATTATTATGCTTTCAGTCATCAATTTGTTGTTCGTTAAATGTTTCTTTTCCTTACATGTGCTTAGTACGGTATGGAAATGGAACAAAATCCTACTCAACAAGGTACCAGCGACAAAGTGGTTTATAAGAAATGGACTTTGCCTATGCAAAAGGCCTTGCTAGAATACATGGCCGACGTGGCGAGACTTAAGTGCAGTACGGACAAGGGGTTCAAAAAGTCTCAGCTCCACGGCGCTGCTGTGCACGTGAATTCAATATTTTGAACACATTTCGACCATAGAAATGTGAAAGAGAAAATGAACTACGTTAGAAAGAAGTATAAGCTCGCGAAGCTATTTCTTCCGCTCAGCGGAGCTGGGTGGAGTGCTGAAACAAATATGATTACTGTCCCCCCAGGCGTCGCCGATCATATTATTGCGGGAATTGTTAAACCTCGCTAGCTGATTTTTCCCCATGCGTAAGCATTCTATGAAACGTCCTTGACTAATTGTTGCAATTGCAGACTAATCCTGAAGCGAAGCAAATCTTGAACACTCAAATCCATCACCTTGACCTTATGATTATTTGTTGTGGGGATGAATCGGCTACTGGGAGTCATGCTACAAGTACGTATGATGAACAGAACGTTGAAGAAGACAACCACGTCGACCTCGACGATGATTCTCAAGTACCACTAGGGGGCGTTACGCAAGAGGGGGAGGGTGTGCATGAGCCACCACCCATGACCCCTCCTAGTACGCCTTTGAGCACACAACCATCTGATAATTTGCCTAGGTCGGCACAACAACCGCCATGTAAGAGGCGTAGGGAAAATAGGGATGATGCCCTCGTGTCAGTTGTGAGGGAGCTGAAGGACGTCATGTCTAGTATGGCGGCTACATTGGCAGCCAATACGACGACCATGGAGGCTAAACTCTCTGTTGCTGTCATGGGAGTGCCGGGGTTCCCCAAGGAAGAACTTGATAGGGCGTACGAATATCTCCTGATGAATGAGGTATTGGGTCGCGCTTTCATTGGAAGAGATGAGGAAATGCGGGCGGCATGGCTTGTGCGTTGGTTCGCTGCAAACCCGTAGGATGCATTATAGTACTTGAACTATTTCGTCCGAATTTTAACTATTTTGAATATGCGTATTGAACATCAACTAAATTTTGGGTGTTTTGACATGCTTCGGTTGATGTAAGCTTAACTTATTTCAGGATTTTGAACCATGAAATATTATGTTATCTATGCTGGCCGACAGCTTGGGGTCTATACTTCTTGGCCTCAGTGTTTCGCACAGGTCAACAAATTCAAGGGTGCGTGTTATGAATCCTTCAAGAATAACGCCGAGGCATATGAGGCCTATGACCGACACTTTAATGGTCATAAAGTGTGCTATGAAGCTACCAAGAATACGACTAAGGACTATGAGGCCCATGACATCGAAGTTAAATGCCCCAAAGTTACCAGAAATGGTAACGTATGGTACTATGCTGGATTTGCACTTTCAGCTTTGCTGCTCACTATGTTTTTGATTACCCTCCTGCTGCACTTCACTAGTTGATTAAGTTTGGTTTTAAATCTAAACATTTAATGGGCTGGTATGTAGGGCTAAACAAGTACAATTCATATGTTTGAAGCATGTCTTGTTGTTACAATTAAGTTGCTATGTATTTGCTATGATTGGGTAATGATGGTTTGGTACATGTTGGCTTTATCTACGTCGGTTTGTTAAAGGGCAATGATGATGGCTTGCTATGTATTTGCTATGATTGGGTAACGATGGTTTGCTACATGTTGGTTCTATCTATGTTGGTTGGCCCTGAGTTTGGTTGCCCTCTTGTAGGCAACCCTCTTGTTGGCTGCCCTTTTGTTTTATTTATGCCGGTTTGTTGAGGGGCAATGATGATGACATGTTTATCTTGTTTTTTTGAAATCTTTGGCGATGATGATGTTGGCTTTATCTACGTCGGTTTGTTAAAGGGCAATGATGATGGCTTGCTATGTATTTGCTATGATTGGGTAACGATGGTTTGCTACATGTTGGTTCTATCTATGTTGGTTGCCCCTGAGTTTGGCTGCCCTCTTGTAGGCAACCCTCTTGTTGGCTGCCCTTTTGTTTTATCTTGTTGTTTCGTACTGATTTCGTTGCTCGAGCGATGAGGAACAGGGGAAGTGATGAGGCACGGTCTATAATGAAATTAGCTGCGGCTATGGAGTTTGGCTGCCCCCTCGTAGGCAACCCTCTTCTGTTCTGAGGCTTTGTTGGCTTTGATTTTTTCGTATTCTTTGGAACCTATGCTTTCGTATTGATTTTGTTGCACGGGAGATGAGGCACAAGGGAAGTGATGAGGCACGGCCTATGATGATATTTAGCTGAGGCTATTATTATCCAATTCAAAGTATTGAGTCCAGATTGAAACAAGTGAGGCGAACAAAGCCGAAGACCTTGTAATTTGAAAGTTCAGAAATATATTGTATCTTTGTTTTTAAATTTGTACTTGTAAAATGACACAATTTTGATTGTTAATGTTGTTATAAAAAGATTGAGTATTCCTTAAATTTGTACAGGGTCCACAACTTATAAATACAAAGGAAATGCTGTCCAATTTTTTTTTTTTTTGCAACAGCCAAATTCTTATAATACTCAGTTTAAAAATTTAAAACATAGCACTAGGAGTCTCAATTTGCCAACAACCAAATTCTTACAATTTCAATCTATCAATCAAAAAGCATCTTAAACATTAAAAATCGCCATAAGTAAAAATTAATCTACGGAATAAGAAATAGACGGTGAGGTCGGATGGTTTCTTCGCGATAAGCTCGTATCTCGCGAATAAGGAAGAGTCGGCGTCGGAGCTCGTCAGCCACAGTCGGAGCTAAAATGTGTTCATCAAAACGCGGTGGTGGCTCAATCACTGAGGATTCTGGACGGCGGCATCGACGCAGTATCCGGTTCGTATTAGCACGTTGGTGGAGGAGAAGACGATGTCGGATGGCCTCTTCTTCTAGGGCAAGACGACAATCTTCTTCTTCCTCTTCCAAGGCAATGAGTGCCTCTTCATCTAGCCGCCTTACCATCTGTAAGAAAAATAAGAAATATATGAGAGGGGAGAGGAAGGGTTGATGCAGACACATGAACTAATGAAGGGTGCTATAATTTATAAAGGTTTGGAGCTCATGTGGAAAAGACCATAATGCCCTTAAAACTAGCCGTTTTATAGCTGTTGATATGGACGATTTCGTCATTTCAAAAAAATTACCATAATGCCCTTAAAACTAGCCGTTTTATAGCTGTTGAGATGGACGATTTCGTCATTTCGAAAAATATTGCTGTTGCTATTTAAGTCACCACTTTTCACCAAAAATTCCACCATCCTTTCCACTGCAACCAAACAGAATTAATTGATTCCCACCCACTTTCCATCATCATTTCCACTGCAACCAAACAGATGGAAACAGTTTCCATCCTGCTTTCCCACCCTCATTCCACAACAACCAAACAGACTTAAAACCCACAATTTTCCATTCCACCAACTTTTCATTCCTCCACGTTTTCTCTCCACTTTCCATTCCTCCAACCCTCTTTGCAACTAAACACCCCCTAAATCTGACTTCAGGACGACAACGACAGAAATCCATAGGTAATAATGAGAGCAACACAAGAGACATGCAAGCGAGGTCTTGATTTGGAAAATTCAAAATGAGAAAACCACTGCGACCTCTCTTATTGCCCAGACATTTTGAAGCAACATGCTTAATTATTTTTATACTACTGCACGTAGACAGCTCTCAGATTTTGGATTTACTTATGGCAACTTGGGATAAATCAGAAACTAGTTAGAACTGTTAGTAACCGATTCATGCATGGCATGCACGTGTAGTGCATGCATAAGTTTGGTTTTATGGGAGTTATTTTAAGTGAATAGGTGTGTCTATTCATGAAGGGTTGTGTCCTTTAGTGAATAGTAACGGGTCTTTTAAAACCTATATATATGTAACAGTGGTATAGGCAATGTAATGTCTTATGAATAAGAAGAAGAGTTTAGCCGATCATCTCTTAACAGTCTTGATCTCTTTTCTTTTAATTCGTGAGATATTCTCAAAACCAACAAAGTGGTATCAGAGCCAAGTTCCATTGAAGATGGCATATAATTTAGTTCATCCTCAAATTCCAAGGCTTACGAAGGACGGCTATGACAATTGGTGCATTCAAATGAAAGCACTATTTGGATCCCAAGATCTATGGGAAGTTGTCGATGGAGGTTTCAGCAAGCCGATGGTAGAAGAGGAGGCATTGTTTACCCAGGTTCAAAGAGATACAGTGAAGGAAGTTAGAAAAAGAGACAAGAAAGCATTGTTTTTGTTGTATCAAGGCGTGGACGAGTCGACCTTTGAGAAGATCGCCGAAGCAACTTCTTCAAAGGAAGCATGGGATACACTCGCCACCATGTTTAAAGGTGAAGTACGGGTCAAGCGGATTCGCCTACAAATGTTGCGGTCCGAATTTGAAACTATTCATATGATGGAGACCGAGGGTATCTCGGATTATTTTTCTCGAATATTGGTAATTGTAAACCAATTAAAGAGAAATGGAGAACAACTTGAAGATGTTCAAGTTGTAAAAAAGATCCTTCGCTCCCTGACGTCGAAATTCGAGCACATCGTCGTCGCCATTGAAGAATCAAAGGATATTGAAATATTATCCATTGATCAATTGTTAGGTTCTCTCCAGATTCATGAACAGAGGTTGCAGAGGAAGACTGAAGTCGATACTATTGAGCAGATTCTTGAATCAAGGTTGAAGATGAGAGATCAGAAAGGCAGAAGCCAAGAAGAAGAAGAAGAAAGTCTAGATGATAGCGATGAAGAGCGTCATCGAAGAGGTCGAAGTAATCTCAACAATCGAAAAAGAAAGTTTAGAGGTCGTAATCACTCCAAGTCAAACATTCAATGCTATAATTGCAAAAAATTTGGGCATTATAGTTATGAATGTTGGGACAAAGATCAAAGTGACTCAGTAGAGTCAGGTGGTCAAGTGAATGAACAAACTGTGTTGTTTGCAGAAGCAAAAGGAAAAGATGGATATTCTAATTCGACATCGACGGAAGGTGAGCTAGACGACACTGCAAGTTCAAAGCCAAAGAAGAGATTGACCGCGCGTCAATATCGCAGATTTTTGAGGATGGCAATTCAAGAAGAATGAAGTTGAGTTAGTTTATTAATCTATTGATGTTCAGAAGAACAAGTCACAGATATATTTATGAAGCCTCTCTCCCCTGAGCACTTCAAACAGACGAGATCTATGCTGGGTGTTAGTGTGCATGAATAGTTTAAGGGGGGATATGTTAGTAACCGATTCATGCATGGCATGCACGTGTAGTGCATGCATGAGTTCGGTTTTATGAGAGTTATTTTAAGTGAATAGGTGTGTCTATTCATGAAGGGTTGTGTCCTTTAGTGAATAGTAACGGGTCTTTTAAAACCTATATATATATAACAGTGGTATAGACAATGTAATGTCTTATGAATAAGAAGAAGAGTTTAGCCGATCATCCCTTAACAGTCTTGATCTCTTTTCTTTTAATTCGTGAGATATTCTCAAAACCAACAAGAACTAATTCTTTATATAATCAATCTGAACGCACGTTAGTTTTCAGTTTTGAAGTTTTCGTATTGAGGTTTTATATATATAAGTGTATTAATTAACAAGTTTAGAGAGGAGCTAGCTTAATTTCTTCCAGCTTGCATTCATTTGCACGCGAATGAAACCCAATCACATATATATAAAACCCAATCACATATATATAAAGCCCACCCCCCCCCCACCCCTAAAAAAAAGAAAAAAGAAAGAAAGAAAGAAGAGGGAATTCAAGAAGGCAATTAACACCACCCTGAGTGCTCAACTGGAAACAAACAATATTACATTTACCAAATAATTAAGAGCATTTGGCCGCCGCTCTCTCGGTCGTTGCAATATTGCAACGATCAAATTTGATCGATCGCTTCTGCTACACCTTTTGGGCTATCGAGTTCCTTAATTAAATCCGGTTTCTGGCTTATATATTGGCAAATAGCTTGTAGTTTTTGGCATCCAGAGCTATCTGCCTCACAGCGGATATGGATCCAAGCACTGTCAATGCCGAGAAAACCAAGACGATAATGGTGTTGGCCCAGAAGATAACACCCTTCTTGGATGGCCTGAAAGTGATATTGTAGAATATGGCCGGCACTACAAAATCTAGAGGTAGGAAGCCGAAAGCCCCAATGAATGCATTAATGTCTCCGAAGAAAGGGAACATGGCAGCGATGAGCGTCGACATAGCGATGGAGAGTGATCTGAAAACCAGCCTAGGCACTACATTCCGAGCAGAGTATTGATTCTCCTTTGGGTCTGCAAACAATCCTTCAAGTACCTCGTTTGTGGGCTGTAGGTACACCTGCATTATTATATATATATATATATGATATCCAAATTAAGATCCGGCCATTAATTCTTCATGACTCATCTGCAGCATGCCCATATAGCTAGCTATGTGAATTCATTCAGCTACAATTAGTTAATTAATTATAATGGAATGATATGTATGTAATTACCACCGCAACGGCGGATAGTTGGAGGAGTGTGAGCATGTTGGCCGTGAGGTTGAACCACTTGGGCACAAGAGTATGGCCATTGCCCAAGATGAAGTTGCTCAGGATGGTGCCTGCAGCCTGATTGCCAAACGCCCAATACCCCGATACTGATACGCTGAAGAAGGTAACAATGACGACCGAGTAACAGACGCAGAGTCCCTTGAACATCTTCCCTGTAACTGGAGGAGCAGCTGTTGCCTAAGCTTCACACAAAACACAGTACGAACTGCATGTCATCATCCCATATATGCACCTAGCAGCTAGCTTATAGCTAGTGATCCTCGCGCGACTTTATATTTGAGGATGGAGTACGTAGTGTATATATGTAGTAGTCACGGTGGGCCCACCTGTATTTCTGGTACGATGCCATTCCCGTATGTGGTGGCGATAATGGCTATGGCATTGAACGCTCCAAAGAAGCGATCTTGGCTGTTAGCCGGCAGGGAGTAATCCCTGGGAGGGGCATCAGCCGAGTGTCCTGCATATGCATGCGTGTAGTATGTATGTATGTATGGTAGAGGTAGAGACTAGCTAGAGACAGGAAAAGGTCGATGTATTAGCTAGCTAGGAAGATTATATACAAACCGGCATAGATGGAGCCGACGGTGGCGCAGGCGCTGTAACCGAGACAGAGGATGAGGGAGATGAGGTTGATGTGGCGGAGGGAGTGGAAGGAGGGGGCCTGAACTAGCACCAGCAGCAAGGCCCCAAAGATCACCACGAAGTCGTACAGTTTCATCGTCCCATCGGGTATCAAGATCAGATATATGGCCTGTCACATGCATGATCGATCAGGGATCAGCACATATTTACTACTTGTATATAATTATGTTTTTAACAACATGCAAGATGATGTACGTATGTATCAGCTAGCTAAGTTAGCTGCTAGTCCTCTTTCTATATATATATACTAGTACTCACCTGTGTCCCTGATACAATTTTTAGTTATTACTAATATAAAATTTTAACAAACTCCTTGTAGTTTGTCTGATTAGATGACTGTGTTGACCCGTAGGTGATCCAGGGTTTGAAGGTTGGTCGTAGCTTTTTGTTCACTGTCACCATAAAACATAGCTAATAAAATATAAAAATATATATTATAAGTCTAACTTAGGGTATATAAAATAATATATAATATATATAAGTCTTAGCATTAGCATATAAGATAATATTAATAGAACTTAGATTGATTTGAATTAATACATGTTTATATAAAGCAAACTTAGGGAATATATATAAAGAAACTTAGGGATATGAATTAATACAGGTTTAACCGTTATTACTCATTATAAAGTTAATATATATATATATATGCACGTAATTAATAACACGTTGCAATTATATTGGATTTGGAGCACAAATTAATAAATGAACAAAACCTTCATGCTCTGTCCACCTAGCAGGGTCGAGCCAACCACCGCACCAAAGCAGACCATGAACTGGACCGGACCCACAAAGTAACGCCCCCATTTGGGTCCTGATAAATGATCAATGGAAGGCCGGCCAGTACGTACGTTGCAGCGTAATTAGTTCAAACTTAGTTTCATCTCATTCAAAGAGTCATATATTTAAAGTAGAGAGGTACGTACCGAGGATATCGTTGGCCATGTCTCGGAATCGGAGTTGCCGGCGGCCAAGCTTAGCATGGTGCTCCAGCACGAGTGAGAGGAGGTTGTAGGAGTAGAAGGTGACCAGGGCCCCGACGGCGAGGCAAAGCAGACCGGGAGCCCAACCAAGTGATGCAAATGCAAAGGGTAGGCTGAGCAATGCTGGCCCAACTATAGCTGTCGTCAGATGGTACCCGCAGTGAATCCATGACCCTGTATGTAACTGAGTTTTATCAGTGGACGGGCTTCGCCAACTCGATGCAAATTAAGCAATTAAGGACAAGTTGGCTTCCCCTCATGGATTGTCCCTAACTAGAAAGTAGCAAGCTATCAATTTTATCAATTTGGAAGGCTGGAACTAGTGCATGACGTAAGACAGACAAGAAAATCTTTTTCTTCAGTTAGAATCTGAGTCGATTGAACATCCGTGAAAGAAAAGGTGGACACGTTTGCTTGAGTAATGCGCACGTACGTATAACGAGAACAGACAAGATCGACCCATGCTGTGATCTAGCTATCTATATAAGAGTCTTTAAGGTAAGGACCCACGCCACGCCGCCTTAATCGACCACCGTTTTCAGGCTTGGCTAGCCATGGCTGGCCTGTTCATTTAGCAGAAGCGCGCGGCGCGCCGCCGGACGGTTGAAAGGAATAACATAAAAAATGGGATCACACTTGGGCAAGATTAATCGGAAAATAAACGGATCCAATGGCCGGAAGAGTAATAAAAAGAGAACGCATGCAGATTGATATTGGTTTTATTGTACGCATGAAGATTGATTGGTTTTATTTGATCTGGATATCTAGCTATAGCTATACGGAAGAAGCTAGGTGATGTACTTGTGGGATATAGCTAGAATATCTGTTCCACTTCTGCCGGTGGTGATCACATGACCGGAGGAAGCCGGCCAGCAGACTAAGTGGTTTATCAATTGATTACCAAAGACAGACGTACAGCTGATGATAGAAAGACATGGAATTGAGAAGGGAGTATATAATTGGATTCCAGATCGATCGATTGGAAGATGAATATATACAGGTCGATCGATTTGATGGAAGAAGACATGGAAACAGAGAGGCCAGAGAGAGTAGAGTACCTTTGGATTTGAGAACGAAGAGGGCTCCTGCATCTAGCTTCCGGGATTCCTCATCCGTCACTAAAAAAGAGCTGGGAGGAGCAGCAGCAGCAGGAGCAACTAAAGTTCCCATAACACTTCCTTACACACACACGCACACTCTCTCTCCATCCGATACCATACACACGCATATATATGTAGATGGTCAAGAGGAGCCCGGTTGGAAGTTTTGGGTAGAAAAGGAGTAATAGGGACGGGGAGAGAGAGAGAGAGAGAAAACACCCCCCCAGGGGCGGGGGCAGGTGATGGTTGATTGGCCCAAGGCCGATAGGCCACCGTGTGATGTGGAATCTGGAATCCATCAGCATCAAACGTTAGGTTCGAGGTTAAGAACGGGCTTAAGGGTTAAGCTCACTTTCATCCTATTTTTTACCCGAACATCAACATATAACATGTGATGTGGAATCTAGAATCCATCAGCATCAAACGTTAGGTTCGAGGTTAAGAACGGGCTTAAGGGTTAACCTCACTTTCATCCTATTTTTTACCCGAACATCAACATATAACATGTGATGTGGAATCTAGAATCCATCAGCATCAAACGTTAGGTTCGAGGTTAAGAACGGGCTTAAGGGTTAACCTCACTTTCATCCTATTTTTTACCCAAACATTAAAATATAACATGTGATGTGGAATCTAGAATGGCTAAATTATGTATTAGTACCCTGTAGTTTTGATCAACTTTTTATATGGTCCCTGAACTTCAATTTCGTGACATTGAGTCTCTCGATTTTATTTTTGATTCTCATGTGAGCCTCCACCCCAATTTTCGTCATCTAATTAACGGCAAAAGAGGTCACGTGCGCCGCACGTGACCCCATTCCGTCAGCTAACTAACATGGTGGGTTACCACTGTACTGCACGTTTGCACCGGCGAGCGGCGACGAGATCCGGCGATCCAGCCTCGGGCGTGGCCCTTGCACTTGATCTCGTTGTTTTCCGGTGAGTTTTCCCTCTATTTCCCTCAAACCCACCTGTTCTCCTTCCCTCGGCCTTGTCCTCCTCCCGCTGAGCGGCGGATCCCTGCTTTGCCACGGAGTCCGACCACGTCGCCGGCGGCCTATGCCGGCGTCCTCCTTGCGTCACCTCCCTCACTATTTCCCCTTTCCGGACACCCATTCTTACCGAAACTGGCCTTAGCCATTTCCTCTCCGGCCTCTGTTCTCCTTTCGCCACCACCTTCCCCATTAGCAGCCAGCAACTTCCTCGCCGCCGGTAAGCAGCTGCCTAGGTGGTTGGCTGTCCTTCTATCTCTCTACGACCACCCTCAACCTAGCCTGACACCAAGCTATCGCTAGTGCTTTGCCACCGGCGCGCACCCTCTGTTTACCCCTTCCAACCTACCCTGGCCTCAATTCACCCTGTCCTCCTCTTAAAAATTCGATTTTTATCGGGTTTCCTCACCGGGGCACCCCTAAGCAACCACACAAACCTGGGAAGAGGGTCGTTTAGAAGCCGTAGATGAGGAGATTCGAGTGGGTGGCCGGCGGTGGGTTTCATGGAAGGTGGTCGCCGGCGGCAGTGGAGGTGCTTTCGAGGCCAATGAAGGGTGGAGGTAGAATCGTGGCAGCCCGAGGAAGCTTTTGGAGGTGGGTCAGGGAGATGGAAGGCTGTAGATGAGGAGATCGGGTGGTGGCCGGCTGCGGAGAAGAGGGTTTCGAGGTCGATCACCGGGGTGATGGAGGGTTTGCTCTGCGATGGGGACACGGGGATGGTGGTGGCCGGCGGTGGTGATCTTCGGAGGTGGCCGGTGGTGGTGATCTTCGGAGGTGGCGGCGCTTGGTAATGGAGGAATGGGGGGCGGCGTCGAGGGTGGACGGGGCGACATCGAGCCATCGAGGGTGGAAAGGCTGGAGGAGAGAGACAGGTAGAGGAGAGAGAGGTCGGAGGAGAGAGGGGTTGGAGGCATGGAGCTCGGAGCATCCGAGCTCGATGCCGCCTCCGAGCTCGAGGCAGGCGCCTCCGAGCTCGATGCCGCCTCCGAGCTCGAGGTAGGAGAAGAGGGAGCCGGAGCCCAAGGGGAGGAGAGAGAGAGAGAGAGAGAGAGAGAGAGAGAGAGAGAGAGGTCGCCGTTGACGGGGAGAGAGAGGTCGAGGTCGCCGTTGACGGAGAGGTTGCCGAGGTCGAGGTCAGGCGAGGGTGAGATCCTAGGTGAGAAGGGGGAGAGAGAGAGATAATGGGTGAGAGACAGCCTGAAGAACTCGTCTATGGACGACGGCGACGGTGGGTTTGATAGGAGGTTGCCGGATCACCGGAGAGAGGAAAGAAGGGGACGACGGTGACGTTGTTAGTTAGCTGACGGAATGGGGTCACGTGCGGCGCACGTGACCCCTTTTGCCGTTAGTTAGATGACGGAAATTGGGGTGGAGGTCCACATGAGAACCAAAAACAAAATCGAGGGACTCAATGTCACGAAATTGAAGTTCAGAGACCATATAAAAAGTTGACCAAAACTACATGGTACTAATACATAATTTAGCCAATCTAGAATCCATCAGCATCAAACGTTAGGTTCGACGTTAAAAACGGGTTTAAGGGTTAACCTCACTTTCACCTTATTTTTTATGCGAACATCAAAATATAACATGTGATGTGGAATCTAAAATCCATTAGCATCAAACGTTAGGTTCGAGGTTAAAAACGGGCTTAAGGGTTAACCTCACTTTCACCTTATTTTTTATCAAAATATCAAAATATATAGATAAGGGATTACCATTATTCCTCCTGCCCCTTAACCATATTACTCTTAACCCACTTTAATTGGGTTTCTTTCGCATGTGGTTTTCCGGCTCCTTGCAACCCCGCTGAGATACAGTATGGCTGTGTTTACCAATATTAAAACTAATAAATGATCACTATAAGGAATCTGGGGAATGCGCTGTATGAGAATCTAACGAATTTGATGATTATGGTCGTCATGTGTTTGGTTGGTTTATATTGAATGATAATAAATCTATTAAATATGTTAATTTTGGTCTTTTGATAAGTGATAAAATGTCTATACTGAAAATTTTTATTAGGTTCCCACAGTTCCCCCTTAATTTTTGATAATTAAAAGATTTCCTTTAAAGGTATTTTGGTTATTTTTTTGAACTTATACATTTTAGATATTTCACCAAAAAAATTCAAAATTATAGGTAGTAAGGATATTTTGGTATTTTAATCTAATATCGTTTTCTTCAAACAATATGATAAATTAAAATAATTATTTTTTTCCCTTAGCCTAACGACCGCCGAAACACATAATTGCAATCGTAAGTATGTAACCATAGATATATATTTGTAGTAACACTATAACGTACCGACGGATACAATAAGGGATTGTCTGATTGGCGTGAATCAGAATGCATCGTGGCACGCGATGCACCCTGAGTGTCTGATCCCGCATTTGCTTCGCCACATGCATCTGTTGATGCATTCACCATCTGATATATATATATATATATATATATATATATATATGTGTGTGTGTGTGTATATGTATATGTATATATATGTATATGTATGTATGTATGTATGTCTAACTTTATTACGTAATTATGTAAACATTAAAATTATGTGAATATTAAAAAGAAACATTAAAATATATATTAGATATGCAAATGTGAACATTGAATATATATGTGTGCCTAACTTTATTGTATCATTATGTGAACATTTAAATTTAACGTTTAATGTGTGTGTATATATAATGTTCACGTAGTTTGCAAGATGGAGAGGGAGAGAGAAATTTATTTATTTATATATAAATAAAGGATTAGGGTGCATCGGCTGATCCAAAAGATCAACCAAACAACAACGATACATGTATCCCCTGGCCCATACTTCAAATCACTAGAGCAATCAAACAAGTACGTCTACTGCTCGATATATGTAACACGTGATATATGCATCCCACGATCCCATTGAATTGGCGGTTCCACCGACCAAACACCCCCTAACTTCTATTGCAAGAAAATGATTAGAATATTATATTATTTACAAATATTATAGAAAATATCAACCTTATAAGGAGCAAAAATGGTTATGCAACCGTCCCCTTATATGGTTGATATAATGTGAATTAATGCAGAGTTAGATAGGTTAATATAATATGAATTTGGATAATGCAGAGTTGGATAATAAGATTATAAGATTGATAAGATACCTAATCTAATTCACTTAATTATAATATATCTCTGCGGTTAATTTCGTATCCCCCCACTTCCCCCTCCCCGAACCTCTTCTCCCTCGATTCCATTCGTCCCCTCTTACAAACCACCCCTTCTACCTCGGCAACCGCTCGGGTCTCCTGATCGACGCCGACAAGGGCGAGAAGTTCCGCAAGAAGTATGGCCAGCTCTCCTCTCTCATGGAGATCCCCATCCTATGGGGCGAGATTGTCCTCCCAACCAGGAAGAAGGCTGCCGGGGCCAAAGGAAAGGACAAGAAATGACTCAAATTAGGAAATTTTATTTTCCAATTGGGTGGGTGATCTAAATTTTAATCCTTTCCTTTCTGTTCCTTTAAATTATTGTTCTTTAGCTATGTAATGTAGTCCATCAACTTATGTAATCATGTTATATAACTCCTATATTATTGCTATGGTGGATGAGATAATTCTCCTGGAATGCAATGTTGATATGAAGAATTATGTCTAGAAGATTCTTCCTTTATATGGACAGATCCAAGAAATTGGGAGAGCCAGGGGGATGCGGATGGAGGGAGGAGAGAGGAAAACCTATATATTAGTATATATTGGTTAAGGGTCAAATAACATATTAGAAATTGTCAGATCTAAGATTATTCCTCAACAGACAGTTTATTCAGTCTTAAGATCATCTGTTTCTGATATATGCTTTAGTATATATTAGTATTCTTCCAATTTGATAAGTATTGGAATGTTACTATTTGGCTAGGAACTATATTAATGGAACCTTGAAGCAAATGAAAATTCTACGAGTCAAACACTCGAAACAAGTTTCTTATCATTCCCCTTACGATATGGCTAGGGACTATATTAGTATTATTCCTTGTAGCTTTTAGATGTCTGAGAGTTAAACGTTTGGTAAGTCTTGGTTTGATAAACCATTTTCATTACCTAAATCGTGCATTAATTGCTACCGTCCGATTAAATCGTGCCAGGCAGATGGGAATCCGCTAGTTGTCATACAAGGAGTCTTCCAAAATAATCACAGCAAAAATGACCATTAACTAGGAGAGCCCTTGATGTTTTCTTTTGTTTTTTTTTTGTTTAAAGGAATTCATCTGATGGTCACCTTGTTCATGTTGGTGTAGATCCTCGTAGAAGAATGAACCCGGCAAAAGAACTCGAGCATCGATGTCGATGAAAGAAGATGCTTCAAGGAGCGTTACGTCGTCGCTTTCCTTAAGACGATATTTGCCCCCACCACTAAGAATCTAGTGATGTGCACCAGGGTCACAACAAATTCGCCTCAGGATACAATGAAGCCCGATCTTAGATCGATGTTTGACAAGATTATGCACTAACAAAGTCAAACCCGAACTCCCTTAATTGAGATTTCTATTCCAGCAACTTAGAGACTTGAAAACCTTCAAATAGAAGATGAGAAGAAAATATACTGAATTTTTTGGTGAATTTCAAAAGGCATTTTCGGATTTGACATAAAGGCTATTTATAGAATGAGATAGTTATCACATGAGGAGGTGTCTTTGAAAAGGCACTTCTTCATGTTGTTTATATGTATGAACACCAATGAAAACATGCATTTTCATGTTTAAACATGAAGAGATACTTGTGAATAGGTGCATATTTATGAATGGATGCTTCATGAAAAGGTGTCTATTCACAAAAAACCAAAACCATATTTTGAAAAACTTCAACAGTTCATAGGTAGAGAGGTAGGTTCTCTTGGTATATACACATCGAGCATACCTGAAGGCAAAGAATCTTACTTACAAATCATCATATATATATATATATATACTAGTTGTGCCCCCTGCCACATGACAGGGTAACCACCAACCTTACTCCAATAACCACTCAATAACTCCCTCCCACTAAACCCTCCTCAACTTAGGATTATCATGCCACATAGGCTCCACCTAGGACATTATCCCGCCATGTAGGACAACAAAAGTTTCATTTATAACCATATCCTCATATAGTACTAACATGGAAGTAGAGAGCGATGGTCCTAGGGAGAAAGAAGGAGGGGACCCCCCAGGAAGTGCAGAGGAAGGACGTGATGATGCACCGATATCTTGGGCAAAGGTAGTGGCGGGCGGGGATTTGGAGAGCTCGCTGGTAGGGGAAGAAGAGTTCAGGAGTTTGGAGAAATCTTCACAAGGAGATGTTTTCATCCCGCCGGAGGTGCTTGCTCGCTGCCAAAAGAAGTGGGAGTTCTCTTTATTCGAACGGTTCTTTGGGGGAAGAGTTGGATTGGATTTTTTGAGAAGGAGGCTGGCCTATATGTGGAAGACATCTGAACCATTCCTGGTTACGGACAGAGCTCATGGAGTCTTTGTTTTCAAATTTGCTAATGAGGGTGATATGTTGAAGGTGTTAAGGGGAGGTCCATGGACTGTTGATGGAAAAACTGTCTCTAATTCGTTGGCGTCCATGTTTTCGTCCTCAGGAGTCTGACTTCAATAAGGTGCTTGTGTGGATTCGTATGCCGGAGCTTCCTAATGACCTAAGTGAGAGAGAACCTTTGTTGATTATTTCTTCAACTATTGGACGCCTCGTTGCTATTGATGCTCCTACAAAGTTTCTAGAGCGAGGTCGATATGCTCGGGTTTGCATTGAAGTGGATATTGCGATCCCGGTACCTAAGTCCATACCAGTGAAGTTTCTTGATGTTGAGGGGGTCATGCAGTCCTTCAACCAGCCTCTGGTTTATGAAAATGCCATTTTGTGTGAGCGGTGTGGATGTTTGGGTCATCGTTCTCAATATTGTAAGAGGATTGCTGTTGGGGAGGAGGAGCAACACAAAGGAGTATCACATACCCCAATCTACAATGGTGGGGAGCTCTCTTATTGCCCAGACATTTTGAAGCAACATGCTTAATTAATTATTTTTATACTACTGCACGTAGACATCTCTCAGATTTTGGATTTACTTATGACAACTTGGGATAAATCAGAAACTAGTTAGAACTAATTCTTTATATAATCAATCTGAACGCACATTAGTTTTCAGTTTTGAAGTTTTCGTATTGAGGTTTTATATATATAAGTGTATTAATTAACAAGTTTAGAGAGGAGCTAGCTTAATTTCTTCCAGCTTGCTTTCATTTGCACGCGAATGAAACCCAATCACCACCGGTTTATCTAATCTACTAGGCGTCAGTCATATATCAATCTTATAAGGAGCAAAAACGGTTACAACCGTTTACCTCCTATTAGTTTATTTACATGTATATTTTTCTAAGTTAATTTTGTATATTTTTATCATCTTCCCTATGTTAGTTTTAAATATACATCCTTTTAATCATAAGCTAGGAGATTAGTTTAAATATACATACTTATCTATCTTATAAGATCCAATGTAGTTACTTTTATGACTCATCATCTGAGTCATAAACTTATACACACATGGCATACACGTGGCATACACGTGGTATAAAATTATAAATAAATAAATAAATAAAAAGATAGTGGTTGATGTGACGTAAATTATAATAGAGATAGTGGAGGCAGACAGTTAGAAAAAAGAAAAAAAAAGAAAAGAAAAAAAAAAAGAAAGAAAGAAGAGGGAATCAAGAAGGCAATTAACACCACTCTGAGTGCTCAACTGGAAACAAACAATGTTACATTTACCAAATAATTAAGAGCATTTGGCCGGCCGCCGCTCTCTCGCTCGTTGCAATATTGCAGGGGATCGATCAAATTTAGACGGACGTAATTAATAACATCGATCGCTTCTGCTACACCTTTTGGGCGATCGAGTTCCTTAATTAAATCCGGTTTCTGGCTTATATATTGGCAAATAGCTTGTAGTTTTTGGCATCCAGAGCTATCTGCCTCACAGCGGATATGGATCCAAGCACTGTCAATGCCGAGAAAACCAAGACGATAATGGTGTTGGCCCAGAAGATAACACCCTTCTTGGATGGCCTGAAAGTGATATTGTAGAATATGGCCGGCACTACAAAATCTAGAGGTAGGAAGCCGAAAGCCCCAATGAATGCATTAATGTCTCCGAAGAAAGGGAACATGGCAGCGATGAGCGTCGACATAGCGATGGAGAGTGATCTGAAAACCAGCCTAGGCACTACATTCCGAGCAGAGTATTGATTCTCCTTTGGGTCTGCAAACAATCCTTCAAGTACCTCGTTTGTGGGCTGTAGGTACACCTGCATTATTATATATATATATATGATATCCAAATTAAGATCCGGCCATTAATTCTTCATGACTCATCTGCAGCATGCCCATATAGCTAGCTAGCTATCAGCTATGTGAATTCATTCAGCTACAATTGGTTAATTAATTATAATGGAATGATATGTATGTAATTACCACCGCAACGGCGGATAGTTGGAGGAGTGTGAGCATGTTGGCCGTGAGGTTGAACCACTTGGGCACAAGAGTATGACCATTGCCCAAGATGAAGTTGCTCAGGATGGTGCCTGCAGCCTGATTGCCAAACGCCCAATACCCCGATACTGATACGCTGAAGAAGGTAACAATGACGACCGAGTAACAGACGCAGAGTCCCTTGAACATCTTCCCTGTAACTGGAGGAGCAGCTGTTGCCTAAGCTTCACACAAAACACAGTACGAACTGCATGTCATCATCCCATATATGCACCTAGCAGCTAGCTTATAGCTAGTGATCCTCGCGCGACTTTATATTTGAGGATGGAGTACGTAGTGTATATATGTAGTAGTCACGGTGGGCCCACCTGTATTTCTGGTACGATGCCATTCCCGTATGTGGTGGCGATAATGGCTATGGCATTGAACGCTCCAAAGATGCGATCTTGGCTGTTACTCGGCAGGGAGTAATCCCTTGGAGGGGCATCAGCCGAGTGTCCTGCATATGCATGCGTGTAGTATGTATGTATGGTAGAGGTAGAGACTAGCTAGGGACAGAAAAAGGTCGATGTACAAACCGGCATAGATGGAGCCGACGGTGGCGCAGGCGCTGTAACCGAGACAGAGGATGAGGGAGATGAGGTTGATGTGGCGGAGGGAGTGGAAAGAGGGGGCCTGAGCCAGCACCAGCAGCAGGGCCCCAAAGATCACCACGAAGTCATACAGTTTCATCGTCCCATCGGGTCTCAAGATCAGATATATGGCCTGTCACATGCATGATCGATCAGGGATCAGCACATATTTATTACTTGTATATAATTATGTTTTTAACAACATGCAAGATGATGTACGTATGTATCAGCTAGCTAAGCTAGCTGCTAGTCCTTCTTTCTATATATATAAATGCACGTAATTAATAACACGTTGCAATTATATTGGATTTGGAGCACAAATTAATAAATGAACAAAACCTTCATGCTCTGTCCACCTAGCAGGGTCGAGCCAACCACCGCACCAAAGCAGACCATGAACTGGACCGGACCCACAAAGTAACGCCCCCATTTGGGTCCTGATAAATGATCAATGGAAGGCCGGCCAGTACGTACGTTGCAGCGTAATTAGTTCAAACTTAGTTTCATCTCATTCAAAGAGTCATATATTTAAAGTAGAGAGGTACGTACCGAGGATATCGTTGGCCATGTCTCGGAATCGGAGTTGCCGGCGGCCAAGCTTAGCATGGTGCTCCAGCACGAGTGAGAGGAGGTTGTAGGAGTAGAAGGTGACCAGGGCCCCGACGGCGAGGCAAAGCAGACCGGGAGCCCAACCAAGTGATGCAAATGCAAAGGGCAGGCTGAGCAATGCTGGCGCAACTATAGCTGTCGTCAGATGGTACCCGCAGTGAATCCATGACCCTGTATGTAACTGAGTTTTATCAGTGGACGAGCTTCGCCAACTCGATGCAAATTAAGCAATTAAGGACAAGTTGGCTTCCGCAAGTAGCAAACTATCAATTTTATCAATTTGAAAGGCTAGAACTAGTGCATGACGTAAGACAGACAAGAAAATCTTTTTCTTCAGTTAGAATCTGAGTCCATTGAACATTCGTGAAAGAAAAGGTGGACACGTTTGCTTGAGTAATGCGCACGTACGTATAACGAGAACAGACAAGATCGACCCATGCCGTGATCTAGCTATCTATATATCTATCTCTCCATGCTCAATTGGGCAGCATAATAGTCTATAAGGTAAGGACCCACGCCACGCCGCCTTAATCGACCACCGTTTTCAGGCTTGACTAGCCATGGCTGGCCTGTTCATTTAGCAGAAGCGCGCGGCTCGCCGCCGGACGGTTGAAAGGAATAACATAAAAAATGGGATCACACTTGGGCAATATTAATCGGAAAATAAACGGATCCAATGGCCGGAAGAGTAATAAAAAGAGAACGCATGCAGATTGATATTGGTTTTATTGTACGCATGAAGATTGATTGGTTTTATTTGATCTGGATATCTAGCTATAGCTATACGGAAGAAGCTAGGTGATGTACTTGTGGGATATAGCTAGAATATCTGTTCCACTTCTGCCGGTGGTGATCACATGACCGGAGGAAGCCGGCCAGCAGACTAAGTGGTTTATCAATTGATTACCAAAGACAGACGTACAGCTGATGATAGAAAGACATGGAATTGAGAAGGGAGTATATAATTGGATTCCAGATCGATCGATTGGAAGATGAATATATACAGGTCGATCGATTTGATGGAAGAAGACATGGAAACAGAGAGGCCAGAGAGAGTAGAGTACCTTTGGATTTGAGAACGAAGAGGGCTCCTGCATCTAGCTTCCGGGATTCCTCATCCGTCACTAAAAAAGAGCTGGGAGGAGCAGCAGCAGCAGGAGCAACTAAAGTTCCCATAACACTTCCTTACACACACACGCACACTCTCTCTCCATCCGATACCATACACACGCATATATGTAGATGGTCAAGAGGAGCCCGGTTGGAAGTTTTTTTTGGGTGGAAAAGGAGTAATAATTATAGGGACGGGGAGAGAGAGAGAGAGAGCGCGTGGTGGTTGATTGGCCACCATGAGACGTGGAATCTGGAATCCTTAAGCATCAAACGTTAGGTTCCAGAGTAAGAACGGCCCTGAGCGTTAACGTCACTTTTACCTCATTTTTCATCAAACACCAAAATAAAGATAAGAGATTACCACTATTTCACCTACCCATTAACTCTATTCCTCTTAACCTACTTAAGCGGCGTTTGATGACATTCATCAAAAGATGCAATATATACTAATCAAATATAAAATTAGTTAATACTGTATCAGTTGATACAAATAATCAAATACGTATGTAATGCATCAGTTACATCAATTGATGCAGCTTCAACTTATGCAATGCATCAACTGATGCAAGCAATTAAACACCCCATTAATTGAGTTCTTTCACAGGTGGTTTTCCGGCTCCTTGCAACCCCGCTGAGATATATATATATATGATATTGCGATTCTTTCATCTTTGACCTCATGATTCTATACAGTATGGCTGTGTTTGCCAATATTAAAACTGATAAATGATCTCTATAAGGAATCTGGGAATGCGCTGTATGAGGAATCTAACGAATTTGATGATTATCGTCGTCATGTGTTTGATTGGTTTATATTGAATGATAATAAATCTATTAAATATGTTAATTTTGGTCTTTTGATAAGTGATAAAATGTCTATACTGAAATTTTTTATTAGGTTCCCACAGTTCCCCCTTAATTTTTGATAATTAAAAGATTTCCTTTAAAGGTATTTTGGTTATTTTTTTGAACTTATACATTTTAGATATTTCACCTATTAAGACAAAAAAATTCAAAATTATAGGTAGTAAGGATATTTTGGTATTTTAATCTAACATCGTTTTCTTCAAACAATATGATAAATTAAAATAATTACTTTTTCCCCTTAGCCTAACGACCGCCGAAACACCATAATGTAACCTTAGATATATATTTGTACTAACACTATAACGTACCGACGGATACAATAACGGATTGTCCGGTTGGCGTGAATCAGAATGCATCGGGCACGAGATACATCGTGAGTGTCTGATCCCGTATTTGTTTCGCCACATGCATCTGTTGATGAATTCACCACATGATACAAAGACAACTAATATTGTGCATCACACGAAATGACCATTTTGATTGTTTCACGTGATGCACTCTTCTGTGGTGCATCTTATGTGCACCCGTAAACATATTAAATATATTCAATAAAGTTAGGTGAATATTATTTTAGTTTTAATAAAATCATTATATTATGACATATATATATTCAATGTTATGTGAACATCATCTGTATATAGCATGATGGTTAAGAATGAAACTTTTGGTTTGTCCCTGCTGTCATATATTGTCCTACATGGAGGACTACTTGGATGGCATACTACGTGGCCACCCCACTTCTGAGATATCCCGTTCCCCGATGCTTGCGGTTACTGGACGAATAGACAGCGTGCGTGGGTGCCTTCCCCGATGGTTTCCTTCCCCATCGAGAGAGAGAGAGCGAGAGACCCGAGAGGCCTTCCCCGATGGTTTCATTCCCCATCAAGAGGGTGGCTCAGGACGTCGTTGCCGGCCGAGGGTGAGGCTCACGACGACGTTGGCGTGCGAGGGACTCGAAGGCTGATTCAAATACTGGGCTTTTGAGATCGTTGGAGGCCGGTCGAGGACTACATCTTCATTTCGATCAGATTCCTCGAAGAGATCGCCGGATCCGGCCGATCTCGACTTCCCCGCTGTCTTCCAAGCCTCAATGCGGCCGGCTTTGGCGTCTGGGCGTTCGACGGGGGTAGCGTCTGCTCGACTGGGGTAGGCGGCCGGCTTTATCCTTCGCTGGATCCGGCCTTTCCCTCCACTCCCCCGACCCTAGACGGGCACGACCTGCTCGATCGCAGCCACCTTTCCCTCTCTCCTCTCTTGATCGATCCCGTGGCCTCACTGCGACCATGCGCCCATGCGCCAACCACTCCGGCCCTCCATGCGCGAGCATGCCGTCTCCCTCTCCATCCAGAAATACCTACCTCCTGCTCTAGGCACCGAGCACCCCCAACAACTTTCCATCACTGCCATCGACTATACCGCGCTGTCCACACGAGTACAGAGGCTTCGTGATCCGACTTCGAGCGACGTTGTTAACGTTGGGTCGGCGTTTCGAGGGCAGTGCGTGAGGGGGAAAAGAAGCGATAATGGAGATGATTGCGGAGCGTCGATAGGGTGCGGGAGGAGGCTGGGAGGGACCAGCGGGTGCTAGATGCCAAACATGTTAGATCTTCTCCTGTTTTTACGGTATTGTTGATGTTATAAGATTTTTTTGTTTATTAGCAAAGGCAGCACTCACCGGAGATATGGCATTGATGTGCTGTCGTCCAAGCCTCGCCTCGCCTCGCACATCAATGCCATATCTCCGGTGAGTGCTGCCTTTGCTCTCTTCTCTTCACCCCGTCAGCATGTTTTCTTCTCCCTCTTCCCATGCCTTCACCTCTCTTCCTATTTTTATATCTCTTTGTGGATGTTTGTCGCGTCTGATAATAATGTCTTATGTAATCGCTTCGGCTCGATTTCCTCCATCTCTTCAACTCACCTAGGAACCCAATATTTCTGCTTTTCAACTATTTTGACCTGTTAAAGGTTTCTATGCAATGTTGGAATTAATTTATTCAAGTTTGTTGGTGTTGGGTTTAGATGTTATTCTCTTCATTTAGAGCATTACTGTTGATCAAAAAAGGGCTTAAATATGCTTCATTTACATACTATCTGGAGTTAAAGTTCAAACTTTGCTTGGGATCAAAGATTATGTTGTTCTTTTAGTTGACAATTGATTGGTGTTGTAGATTTAAATTTTCAACACTGTTCACTGTCGATTGTTGATGGTTTCCTTTCAACGATCAATTTGTACAATCTATTTTAAATTCTTCTAAGATCTTCTTCAAGCTGTATAGGTCTTTGTCAAATTGAGTCATAGGATTTCTTAGAGTCTTACAAGATCGTTTCTTTTTTAAGCTAAAAGCAAAAACTGATAGGATATGTATATTTTCTTTTGGCATGCATAAACTTTTTAATTCTAGCAGTTTCCTTTTCTGAGGAGATGCTAATCAGCGTGCTAGAGAACAATGAAAATAGAGTAAAAACTAATGCTTCTTTTTTAGACTATAGAGCATGAGTTGAGGTCTCTGTGTAATGTGGTGATCAGTTTTTATTTTGTTAAAGAGCTCTCAAACCTTTTATTTAAAGAAGCTGTCAAGAAGGATCTGTGCCTTAAAAGTTTATTGGTCTTTGCTCAATAAGTAGATATGTGTGTGTTTTGATGTTCATAATAGTGAGAGATATTTTGATCGTATCAGGAGTTTATATCTTCAGCTGCACATTTGTCTTACAGACGGCGAATTTATTGAGTTTGGAAGGAATGTATTAGTGTTTAAAGTAGGAGGATTCTTCTTGGGTTCTTTCTAATTGTTGATTTGCAATGCAAAATTTTGTTCTTTCCTTGTCGGATAATACATATTATTTTAGTAGCTGTTGAGAAGATCTAGCTGATTGTTGTTTATTAGCTAAAATAATAACATGGAAGTTAGTAGGAGTTTACAAATTTCTAATTTTTTTGTTTATAAGTCTTCGTGTTTATTCTAGCTGATTCAATTTTATGTTGCTGTAATTCATCTTTTTCCTGGGAGAGTAATAGTGCAGCCAAATTTCCAATGCTCTCTATAACATATTTTTCCTGCATGAAACCGGTGTCATTGCTGCAAAGTTCTCCTAACCACCCGGTATGCTTTGTTCTCTTATATCATTTCTTCTTTTTCGTAGAAAAAAGAATTGAAGGTTTTTCGATGTTAAAATTCTTTTGTCGTATGTGTGATGGATGTGATTTACTTTGGTGATCATGAAAATCATGCTAAATATGTTGATCTGCAATATGTCTCATTAAATCCATGGATTTTTTGCAATCTATTTATGCTCTTTCCAACAGCCCACACCCCCTCTCAAAATACTATATGCTCATGAATTTTAAAATTGTGGTGTTTTGATAGGCTCTTCGTGTCAAACTATACTGCAGCTCAAGCTCTCTTTACTGTTTAAGCGAGGGGCACTACAAGCATGAAACGTTGCTAATCACTTCCTTCACATGATTAAAGACCAGTTTTTTGGGCATGCCCTACTGCTTTTTATTGTATGACTAAGCGTTTTTTTGTAAATTAAAAGGTAACAACTAAGCTCCTATCTGAATTTCAGATTTCTTTGTTAGACTTTTAAGTCATCGCTTATTGATTTCTTAGAAATTTTATAGTAGGTTTTATTTGGTTAAGGCTTATGAAGCAGGGGGGGTTGACTCTTTTGCAGAAAATATGATCTTGATTCATTCAACTTGGTTTGGGAACCTCATCTGCAGATGGTTTGTGTGAATTTCAGATTCTGGGTTGTCTTTTACTCTGAAATTCCCAAAAAGTTGAAATTCATATAAATATGATGTTCTAGAAGGTTTTAAGGTTTTAATTTCAGTTTGATCATTGCTTGCAGTTTGATCTTTGTTATGTGGCTAATCACTTTCTTCACATGATTAAAGACCAGTTTTTTGGGCATGTGAAACTGCTTTTTAAATGTGAAACTGCTTTTTAAAGTGTCTGCTTCCCAACTTTGAATATCACGACTTTGTTATTAGTTATTATTAATACTATTCAAAATTAAATAAGTCAGATTGCTCCTCAAGGATGGGCTACTGATTGAGATATATTGTGTTCTTCCATTCATTGTGAGAATTGTTTCATATGTTTGTTGATATTGGGTTCTTCCATGTTCTTAATAGGTTTTTTGATAATGAATTTCTCTTTTTAGAATAGTTTAGAGTGATTGCATTTATTATGAGCTTCAAACCTTGATCAAGCATATCCTAGCATTTACAGATATTTGTTTGTGTGAAATATATCCTCTTGAAATGCATGAAGTAAATGCATGCGTATGTGTTTATAACTCCGTATTTGTGAATATTACTCTGTGTGTGTCTTTTATGTAAATCATCGTTCTCTTCTCTTCTTGCAGTTTCTGTCGATCAGTTGCCGTGGAGGGGACTGGGTTTGCTGATCGAACTACCTGCTATTGGAAGTTATTTGAGAGAGAGAAAACTATCTATAGAGACATGATTAAACTTTGGCTGCAATGAAATCTGTTTGATAGAACAATCCGTCCAAGATGTTGGGAGTCCTATGCTTTATGTGTCCCAATTTAATTTTTGATTGTAGCGTTTGGTCTTATCTGAAAAGTTTTGTTAGAATATTGCATTGAGGTTCTTTTGCATGATCAAAAAAGAGAGTAGGTTGTAAAAAAAAAAGCGGAATATTGCTAATAGAATAAACATCATACTAATATTAAGGTTAAAAGGTTTAGGTCGGTGCTTTCTTGGTGCCCCATCAGAGAGAGAGAGGAGAGGGAATCTTTAATGGAATAGAGAAGGAAATGAAATGGAATATATGGTAATTCCATGTTTCATTGGAAAAAGTTAAATTCCACTTCCTAATACATTATGCTATTTGATCTCAGTTATGATAATAGAATTATCTCAGTTATGATAATAGAATTCAAAAAAATTAAATTCCACTTGCTTCATTGAAATGGTATGGAATACATTTTGTCAATCAGAATTCAAATGAATGATCCCAGTTATGATAATAGAATTTTGATCAAGGGTACTATCTATTCATTTACTTAAAAAATGAACAGTTAAAATAACTGATATATCTACTACCTATGGACATTGCATTTAAACCTTTTAATTCTAAACGAAATTAATAAATAGGAATCCAAATGAAAGGAAACCTAATCAAATCATCTATTATTAGAACATGTGCGTCATTATCGTAAAATAATCTCAACTAGCAAAATCAATAAAACAAATTTCTTATGATCAAGAAAAAGAACTATAAACCAAAAACTTCGACAAATAAATTCCGTGATAGGGAATGAGCAAAGAGATAGCATCTATAACTGGCTTTGATTTTTGAATGTATTGAACTTTTATTCCAAGAGCTCCAATGAGTCTGTCACTGTTATTTGTTTTACCATGTAGATTTCTTTATTAGTGTGTCATTGGTAATCTAAACATATAAATGTACTTCCGGGGAGCTTCATTGATGGATGCCCGTGTTAGGTCACATGACTAAAAAAACATAAATAAATTTAAATCGGGCATCATTCGGGAGAATATTTTTCAAATAAATTAGTTTTAATAGGAAGGGGTCGGGGGTATGAGAGAGAGAACCGTGCCCAACCGTGCCAGGAGCACGGGTAAACACTAGTCATATTATATAACTCCTATATTATTGCTTTGGTGGATGAGATAATTCTCCTAGAATGCATGCAATGTTGATGTGAAGAATTATGTCTCGAAGATTCTTCCTTTATACGGACAGATCCAAGAAATTGGGAGAGTTAGGGGGATGGGGATGGAGGGAGGAGAGAGGAAACCTATATATATTAGTATATATTGGTTAAGGGTCAAATAACATATTAGAAATTGTCAGGTCTAAGATTATTCCTCAAACAGTTTATTCAGTCTTAAGATCATCTGTTTATGATATATGCTTTAGTATATATTAGTATTCTTCCAATTTGATAAGTATTGGAATGTTACTATTTGGCTAGGAACTATATTAATGGCCCTCGAAGCAAATGAAAATTCTACTAGTCAAACACTCGAAACAAGTTTCTTATCATTCCCCTTACTATATGCCTAGGGACTATATTAGTATTCTTCTTTGTAGCTTTTAGATGTCCGAGAGTTATAGTGGATCTTTAAGCTGAAGACTTCAGCAAAGGGAAATGAAAACGTCTGGTGAGTCTTGGTTTGATAAACCATTTTCATTATCTAAATCGTGCATTAATCGCTACCGTCCGATTAAATCGTGCATTAATTGCTACCGAATCCGCTAGTTGTCATACAAGGAGTCTTCCAAAATAATCACAGCAAAAAAGACCATTAACTAGGAGAGCCCTTGATGTTTTTTTTTTGTTTTTTTTTGTTTAAAGGAATTCATCTGATGGTCACCTTGTTCATAGGTAGATAGGTAGGTTCTCTGGTATATACGCATCAACCATACCTGAAGGCAAAGAATCTTACAGATCATCATCATCATCATCATCATCATCATCATATATATATTCGTCATGGTCCATGTTTGCGACAGATGATGCGAAACATTTCCTTAATTCTGAGCCAACCAATAGGGTAAATGTCATAAAGATAAAGCTATTGGCCACAAGGCAGCTAGGTTGGGTCATCATTCTCCATTATATATATATATATATATATATATATATATATATATATATATCAATCTTATAAGGAGCAATAACGGTTACAACCGTTTCCCTTCTATTAGTTTGTTTATATGTATATTTTTCTAAGTTAACTTTGTATATTTTTATCATATTCCCTAGGTTAGTTTTAAATATACATCCTTATATAAGGTTGATATCAACCTTATAAAGAGCAAAAACGGTTATTCATAACCGCTCTCTTATAATGTTGATTTAATTCAAATAGTTATATATATTCTATAGTTATAGTATACTAATCTAATATAATCAATCTTATCTAATATCCATACTAATTCATTAATCAAATTCGATTTTTATAACCGAATCACTCATTAACCTGATGGTTAACCTGCCAGGTGGCAGGGGGCTCACCTAGTATCTTATATGACACGGTGGTTACATCATAATCTTTGTTTATCAAACGGTGTGGAGATTTTTTATCACATGGTTGCCTAAATCCAATGATGGTTATTTTAAGATCGTTAAAGATTTAAACAGGTAAGGAACCGGCGGTTGGCGTGGATGGTGTCGTGGTCTCCGAGCACGGCTCTAGCCAGGGAGGGGAGGAGGTGATGACGGCGAGCTTGGTGCTTAGGCAGAGATGGGGCCGTAGGCGTGGTGTGAATGTGTGACTGAGCGAGCAATATGGTAATGGTGGCGTGCGGCGCTCTGACGGATGTGACGTCGCAGGCATATGTGGAGGGCGAGGGGTTAATCAAAATCAGATTTTTTATTGGTAAGCAGTATAGTGAGATCAGTGAGAAGGTTTTGGGTTGGGGTTTTAGTAGATTAGGAAAGAAAATTTATGTTTTGTTTTGTATTTCATTAATTTTAGTATGGTGGACAGAGAAAAGGAAAGCTTAAAAGATCCTAAAAGGATCTTAGCAGTTGTAAATGATACAAAATATTGGACATTGTTTTTCTCTTAAGAGGTTAAATAAACATACGCTTAAAAAACCTTGATCTCTACTTCTATGATTGCCACTCTGTAATCCTTTAGATTGCTAAGAGTGCTTTAAAAAGTGATACAGGATGATCTTTTTAACCATTGCCTAAATTTCAAAGCTTTCTAGAATTAGTTTAATTTTCCCAGAATATACGGTTTCTTTCATCATGCATTCTATTATCAAATGAATTTGTACTTAGTCATTTCTCACTATGAGATCTCTCGGAGTACTTAGCAGATAGCCTTTTCTTAAGATATATAAAGCATTCTTGTAATTTTGAAAGGCCTTTACTCATTTTCAACACAGGAATTTAGATGTTTCATTTAACTGGATTGCTGTATTCAGAGCTTAGACATTATTTTTTACTGGTGTAGAGATGTTGGGGAATTCAGTATCAACACATATGCTGACCTTTTAATCTGCCGCATGCTGCTCCATTTCATCAATAAGTCATTTCTACGACCTTTGTTTTTACTGTTTTCATGAACATTTCATATCATTATTAACAACATTCTCCATTATAATTAATTGGATTAAACCGCGAGTATATATATATATAAACACGTACATACCGACAAGGATGTGGTCAACTAAGGAAAGTATCTCAGGCCGGCCACCTCCTCTAGCTTTTTTTTTTTTTTTTTTTTTTTTTTTTTTGAGTTGAACCGTAGGCTAGAACTACAAAAATTTATCCAGCTCCGATTGGCCATCCTCCGGTTCCCAAACAATAAGAACCCCGGAGGATCGACATGACCGAGCTATACCATCATCTATTACATATTCACCCTCCTCTAGCTGTCTACATGCCTGATTCTGACTACAGGATTCTCTTTACACCTATGATCATGAGGTGTAGAGAGTCTTTGAACTTTTAAATAATTTTATATAGCTTTCTCTAGTTTAGTTATACACGCAAATCAGACGCAATCAGAAACCCATACAAGATTCAGGCTATTTGGATCCGTATTGGCCGTGCTTTAAATCGTTTCAGTAGATAATTAATCTTGCTTAGATTACGTTTCTCTGTTGCCAAGAAAACTAATTTTTAGAAAACGATCATCTTTACAGTCCTTTTAGTTAACAATTGCACGGCATCTGCATAGCCAATTCTTGGTTTCATCTCTCTTCAGCCAAATTGAGGACTTTAGAGGACGATAGATTCATCATCGATGTCAGAGGCTCATTCCAACTAAGAAGAGGTACTCTGGGATCTGCCTGCGAAAGCAGTGCCCATGATGCTCACATTGCTGTACATACTCCGAAGAAAAAAGTAACTCAAAGGAGTAGCCATTGACTGGGTGGGATCTTTGTTCACTAAAACCAAAATCGTTGATGGAAAGAATATTCATAAAGAAAGGGTCTGGTCTGGATAGCTTTCATTGCATGAAGCATCTAGTAATAAATAAGCATCCAGTGCCCTTTTGTGAATGCAACTTATGTGAAAAATCACTCATTGCCTCGACAATTGAATAGGCCCTTTGAAAATCTCTGTTACCGTATTCGCTCAGGGTTAAATTCTCATTCAAAACAGCTGAAAAGTGAATACACACTTTCTTTATAGGAGTTGGGCAGATTCTTATCTAAGATTTCCAATGGCAAGAAGAGCAACTTCCAAGTGGAAATTCAAGACACATGTTGCGGCCACTCCTATAGGCACCCCCCCTCCCCAACTCTAGCAATGTATGCATAAAAATCTCTTATCCAAGCATGTTGCTATAATTTGCCAGCCATTAGAGAGAAACCATCTAGGAGGATCGTGTGCTGAAAAGACAACAGAGAATGTAATGGATCGATGGCGCAAGGCCAAGAGACAGAGGTCAAGAGCCAGATAAAGGAAATGGAGCTTCACAGCGACATAACAAATAGCCAAGATGTGAACTGGTAAGGGCTTGCTAAGAGCCTAAGTCGAGTATAAGCTGAAAATGAGGGACTGGATAGCTTTCTCTCAAGAGAAAAGGAAACAGAGAGAGAAGAAAGACTGATGATACAAGTAGACATCATTCAATGGATGCAGGAAGCAACTAGAGAAGACATTTGAAATGCCACAAAATGTCAGTAGGATTAGTTCCATCTAATTCTGTGCGACGAGGGAAGGGGCGGTAGTACCTTTACAGTTAAAGCATCCGCAATGAGGTCCTGGCTTCAAATCCCCTCCAGGTGATTGACTGAATTGTAATGAGATCTATGACAAAATTGTATTTGTCTCATAAACTCGAGATATAAACATTCCATTTTTGAAGTAAAAAATGACAACTTTAACGGATTCATCTCCCCACAGTCAAGTCCAAGTAATCAAAATCAGTTAGGTTGGAAGTGGATTTTCCAGTCAAAGAATGCAAAAGATGGTACCTAGGAGCAAGGAGTTTCTAAGAGGAGCTATGGGTCTCTATGCTGGAGAGTGCTGGCAATGAGAATGAAAGAGAAAGACCACACTAAAGTAACAATCGTTGGCAGAAGCTCCCAACCTTAGATGGAAACCGATTCACAAGCTAATGCTGGGAAGTGAAATAGAGATTGATCATTTCAACAGAGCGGAAGAAAAACAAAAGAGGTAGTGGACTGTTAATCAAGAAGTTCATTTAACCAGCCAACTGGGCCAGAGAAGTTCATTTGATCGCAAAGAATTGATGCATAGTATGACATTTCCACCAATCGTGGAGAAAACCTAACTCAGCTATTGATACTAGATACTGTGAAGGGAAGTGGAAAAAGGAGGTAATGACCATTAAACAGGAGACTTCTCTGTTTGTTAAGGAGACAACAATATCACAAGAAAGGTGCCTAAACTAGAACATTCTCAGGGACAAGTCTTAAAGTTTAACCCTTTAGAATCGTCCTTCTTATCAAATCCCCGTCCGCTTCAACCGCAAATTACTTGGAAGACAAAATGAAAAGGACAACTGAAGGACATCTCTTTCACCATGGAGTGTCACCCAAATCCAAACTAGTAACAAGCCAAAGGATCATATCTCACCAGTGGTACAGCAAACGACCCACCACAAAGAAGTCAGGAGACAGAAACTACTATTTTCTACTTATAATCCCCGGCCTGGAACAACTCCTAATGGCTTTCATGAGGAAGATACGCATTAATTGCCACACCTTGCCAATGTCTATCTATCGAAATTTGAAAGCCAAGGGGTGATGGCATGTGGAAACTGCGTTTTAGAGAGAAGTTGCGCCATATTTCTAGCTCACAAACACGAAATAAAGTGAATTAGATCACAGCTTCTCTTTTAATGGTTTCCTGAGACTTGGATTGGGGGGTTTTAACAGTACACTATAACAATTAGAACAACCAAACAACTCTGAGCATTTCTCATGACAATAAAATGCAGCTTTGCAACTTATTCAAGTCTAGCATCGCAATAAAAAGTTGGAGAAATGTGGTCGAACGGAGGAGAAGAAACCTGGGTGAGATCAGATCAGAGGAGGTTGAGGATGTCGTCAGCGCTGCTGAAGGTGAACGCCCCGCCCTCCTCCAGGTTGAGCGCCTTGACGACCCCGTCCTCCAGTAGCATAGCGTAGCGCCTGCTCCGGATCCCCAGGCCGACGGCCTTGTCCCTCAGGTCGAGCTCCACGCCGAGGGCACGGGTGAGGTCCCCATTCCCGTCGGACAGCAGCAGCACCTCGTCCCCGATCTGGAGGTTCTCTTTCCAAGCCTTCATCACGAAGGCATCGTTCACGGAGACGCAGGCGATGGCGTCGACCCCCTTGGCCCGCAGCTCCCCGGCCTTCTCCACGAACCCGGGAAGGTGCTTCTGGGAGCAGGTCGGGGTGAAGGCCCCGGGCACCGCGAAAAGCACGACCTTTTTACCCTTGGTGAGATCGGAAATGGTCACCGTGTGCACCTTGTCGTCAGAGTCGAGGTAGGAGAGGGTGGACTCCGGGAGCTTGTCGCCGACGGAGATGACCGCTGACACGACAGTGGCGGAGGGGGAGGACCTGGTGGTGATGGGACGGGTACGACGGGGACAGATGAGAAGGGAAGGAGATGAAGAAGGCTTGGAGAGGATCCGTAGATGGGGGAGCCCCGCGGCTTCAGAGGGGTTGAAGCGTGCGGTGGTGGGAGAAAAGGAACGGGTAGAGGCTGGCATGAGCAGCCGCCTTGGGATGACCACCACCTGGGATGATGCTATTCCTGCTGCTGCTGCTGAGGCGGACGCCATGTCGTGCTGTTGTGCCGGCCCGGCCGCAAGAGGGATGTCAACTCTGGGCGGTGCTGGGTTGAGTTGGAGCCTTTCCTTGAACTCTTGTTGGTAGCGCAGTGTGCGACCAAGTGAGGGGAGGGGTCCGAGGGGAGCGGTTGGGGTTTCTTCGGACGGAGACTTGGGGAGTTGAGAGTTGAGACTTGAGACTTGAGAGAGAAAGATGGAGAAACGATCGAGAAAAGAACCCCGGGATCTCTCTCTCCCTCTCTCTATAGATACCACTCAGCCGCGCTTGATTATTACTACTGTTGTTGTACTGTAGTACGATTTAGCCAATTCCGGAATGTGATCCAGTTGACCATGTCCAGTTAGTTAAAGATTGATCATGCCAAGACCAAAAAAAGAGCGGCAATGTGAAGCTGAAGCTTATGCTGGCTGTGGGGTTCGAACCCACGCGCACTTCTGTGCAGAAGATCTTAAGTCTTCCCCCTTAACCACTCGGGCAAACCAGCCAGTGTCGTTATTTTTTCAAGGAATTATTATGAAAGGCAATGACAGCTTCAGCCCCTTTCATTTGCTATTATTTTATCTACCTATCTAGTATCTATCCATCTGCGTACTTGTATATTTATTTGCTTGCTTGTTTATTTGTTTGCTTCCTTGTTTGTTTATTTGCTTACTTATTTATTTATTTGTTTACTTATATCTTTATTTAATTATTTACTTGTTTATTTATTTATTTCTTAATTAACTAATTAATTAACCCAACTGAAAGGTAAACAGTAGCGGACATCGACAGAACAATAGTGATTTAGCAAAACAGCCAACCCGGCGACGAAACAGCACAAAGGATGGCGTTTACCATTCCCTCGAGAAATATCCAGGCAACACACGACGCACAAATCTGCAAACAAGCATATGCACTAATGCACCTGCACTAAAGTATCAGCAAAGCACAAAATCACCAGGCCACAAGAAGCCACAGATATTTAGCCATACAAAGGGTGACTAGCCAAACATCTTCTTTTCAACACTACACTACCAAGCATCATAAAGAACCACCAAATGGTAGAAATAGAACGTTTAGATAGTATGATAAGTAATCACGAGTTGAAGTACCCGATCAGAAAAGGTGACAAATCAGACATAGATTAACTACTTCTGCCAACAAAATTATGGATCAACGCCCCAGAAATTACAAGCCAATCTCAGGGGCCCACAACACCTCTCGCCTATGCTACCATTGCTTCCACCACCAATCACATCCAAAATTCAGAATGTCACCGACCTCCAATCTCACTTAGCAGTGGCATGCTTTGCTTTCGTATGAGCTTGAAGAGCATTGTCAGAATTGAAAGTCCTGAAAATAACAAAGAAACCCCAAATTTGAGAAGGAAAAAAAAAGAACAAACAACAAGATTGGAGAGAGAGGCAGACAAAATAGCAGTTACAACACCAACAGACGTTAATGAAAAGTGAAGAAAGAGGTAAGGGCAAGCATACTTGCTACATGACTTGCAAGACACAGAGCCACCAGATTTAGGGGTCTGTTGCTTGGACTTATCGCTGTTTGCAGGCGTTTTTCCAGCTTGCTTTGCAGGGTGGGGGGTTGCCATATGACCACCTTTCTTGCCATCACCACCTGAGCCAATATACACGAAAATCAAGATCCACCAAGAGAACCTCACTGGTAACTTCAATGATATTTCACGAAACATGTTGCCATGGATCTCAAATCAAAGAAACAAACAACTACCTGTCTTCTGACCGCCAGCTGGGGATATCAACTTTGCCTTCTTCTCAGGAGCAGGTGTCTTAGAAGCAGATCCAGCTGCTCTCTTCTTTCCAATTTCAGTCTGATGATCAAAGAGCTAAAGATGTTCACAACTAACAAAGGGATCCGCGAGCACCTTGTCTTCCAATTGAAGTGTGTAAACAGTGATCGGTGCAGCTATTACCTTTTTGGGAGTAGCTTCTTCTTCGTCATCCTCATCATCCTCGTCATCCTCATCACTTTCATCCAACGCATCAGCCATGTCCTGGAAGAAAAGAGGTAGATGAGTACAAAACTAAAAGTCAACAGCCGTTTTTTGTACTCGTCATTATGATTAGTAGACACCGAAACTATTTCTTAAAAAAAGTAGCAGGCATCAAGCTGTCTAACAAAAGAATCTTTAACGCAAATTTCGACCCCAAGGTTAAAGCAACTTAGAAATAGACAGATAAACAAGTCATGGAAGCACAGCAATTGTCTTAAAACCAACTCCAGACCTCATCATCTGATTCATCGTCTTCATCATCATCATCATCATCTTCATCATCATCATCATCATCATCATCCTCAATTTTACCCCCTTTTGACTTACCAGGCTTACTTGTTTCCTCTATCTTCCCCTTTGCCTTGGCTGCAGAAGCATCTGCCTTGGGAGCGGCAGCCTTTCCAGAAGTTGGCTTGGCCAAATCATCCTTGATCTCAGCGTTTCCTGCAACAAGATTGTTTAATATAATAACAAGCTAGAGATAGCATTCTGTATGCAAGAACAGAAACTAGTACCAAATAAAAACAAAATTTTAAGCTGATACATAAGAAAAGACATAATGAGATTTTAAAAAATTTAAAAACCTAATCTTTTAGCTGGCCCTAACACACTTGGCTCGTCATGGATAAATTTGGTACAGTAAAAGTTTTCCACAAATAACCAGGATCTACTCAAAATGCAACTGACAAAGATATACCATTAGCTTTTGGGCCAAGCAGAATATCATCCTCTTCCTCAGAATCAGTGTCTGAAAACATAACAGATGTTTAGAGATAAACACGTGCAATTACATGAAAGATTTTAGCAAACTAGAAGATCTTACCTGGAAAATCAGAAGAGGTAATGGCACGAAAAGAAGAAGAAGAAAAAGTCAAGAAAATCAAACAAAAGAACTACTTCCATAATACACACAAGGTATGAACGTAATGCTAGAACAATTTTTGCAGGAAAATACAAAAAACAAGGATATTCATCAACATCGATGACAGTCTTGTAGCCACAAAAGTAAACACTGGTATTCTTCGAGCTGTGAGACAGCTTGAATTCTTTCTCAAATACCAAATCATAGGTTATTTGAGCACATTTATCAGCAGCAAGAGTTCCTATGACAATCTTCTGATCATCAATTTCCACAAAGACTGGTACGCTTTCATTGGCTTTGTCCTTCTTTACTTCCCCAAGCGATGCCTGCACAATATTGAGACCAAAACATAGTTATACAACCATGGAAAAATATTCCATTGTGATACGTCTAACAGCGTGCAATAACAAGAGAAAGGTAATATAACCTGTGACACGTGCAAATATTTACCCTCCCCAGGATCAACTTCAAGTGCCAATCCAGGTTTGACTTCTACACCTGCATATCGCAGCACATACATGAATTCAGCTTCGTAAAAAGGGAAAAGTTTTGAGGGCCATATTGAAAAATAGCTAATCGACACACATAACTTTCTTTAAGGACAATAGCGCCTTCCTGCACAGCATTTAAATCAGCTAATGAACAATAGCAAAAACCATGTCAAGCAATATATGAGTTCCAGAACAATAAACAGGGCATAAGACCATTCAACTATCATCATGCGATAGTTAAACGAATCATTATTTTCCAATAGCAGAGACACTCAAAAAGGGGCAATAATATGATGCACATAAGGAGCAACTATAACCCAAACCATTCAACTATTAACACCTGATGCAATCGAGAAGAGAAAAAATTACCAACGGAATCCCGGGTAAGTTGTCTAAGGAAATCACCATTGGGCCAACAGACATTTCGCTGCGTACACACAGCATTCACATGACAAACAACGCAAGCAACATAAGTCAGGCGTTTAGGACTGATCAGGGCAAAGGAACCTTTCCTAAAGGGGGAAAATTGGGGCTCTAATGAGGATGATATTGCTTCTTCTAACTATCGCACATATTTACAGAATGCTCGTTTCCAACTTGCACGTAAGAGAGCATCTATCAAAGGGAGACATAAATGCCACAAACAACAAAAATATCAATAAAATGCAACCATCGACGCCAAAACACATGCGCGAGCTTGCGAGGATTAACTAAAAAGAACATAAACACGAAGCAAGTATCGAAATAGAAGAAGCAAGAAGCACATAAACTCAGGGCCGCTTAAGCTCATCCCAATAGATGGAGCAAGGAATGGCCATTATAGACACCGATCAGCAGTCGGTGATAGAACACAAAAATGGCGCATGATGACTTATATAAAACTATTAGCAGAGAAAAAGGAAGCCCGGATGATCCGATAACATCAAGGGGGAAGAGAGCTTACCCCAGAACTCCATGGAATGGATGGCTGGCTGGAAGGACCTGGAGACGAGAGCGAGAGATGGGGAGGGGAGGCTCGAGGAAGGGGGGGTTGTAGGGTTTTGAGAATAGAGGGTGGCTTAGGGTTTGGAAGGTTCGTTTTAATAAGCACGAGCGTCAATCTCCATCGTCCATTTCTTGCTTCCGTGCGGTCCTCCGGTTTTAACCGTCCATATGGTCTAATCCGGACCGAGTTGCATCTCGAATGTTCTGAAATGGCCCTTTGTGTTGGCCCGCATAAAGCTAGTTCATATATCCCTGTTATGTAGGCCCAGGAATTGACAGGCCTGTGTGATGATTCTGCAAGGCCGTCTCATCCTGGGCCTCGACCCGAATAGACGCAAACAGGCCGTAGTTTGCTGAGATCATGAAAACTTGTACCATCATGGGTCAAGGTTAAGGAGAACCAAAGCATTTCACCCTATCATCCTACATTTTTCTCACAAAAGTAAACAGAATATACTTTGCCTAGGAAAGAGTTCTGCATACTACCCCCCCTGTTATGTGCTGGCTGGTTCACAACATAGCCAGGTTCTTTTTATTTTAATGAATTGAGCCTCCAGCCCAAAATCCCAACATATTCCGGGGATTGAAAATTGGAGCAAGACCAGCGTACTACCACTACCGGGTACTAACCAACCACTTGAACCAGCTCATTCAGCGCAATAGCGACGCGATCAGATGCGTAACCATAAATACATCAAGGATTCAGCTCCGGGAATACAATGAATCAAAATAAAAGCATCAGATTTTACACCTGTAACAGAAAGCCTGTGTGTAGATAGATATAAGAAGGTCATGTTCACCACCAATTCATCCGATGTAAAAAGAATAGTTGGTCAAAAAGTGGAGCCCATTTTTATTCACCAACTTTGCAATGATGCTCTTCACTAAACCATAATTGGAACATTTATGCAATTGATCAACACGGGAGGCTTACCTCCCTACATTAAGAATGCCTATTCTATCAAATCAACCAGCGTAGTGAGGTCCTTTGAATGAAGTAAACATATTATTTTTCCTAGAAAATTCTGTACTCCGTATGTCTAATGAGGAGAGAAGGGAGCATTCTAGCATAGCAAAATCTCATGCGAGGAAATTGTCTCTCCAGTCAACAAATTAGATCTCAAGAGCATCATAATGCCCATATCCATGGAACAACACTTTAATCGAACTGTCGGTATCATCTGCATACTCCAGGCCATAGTTTGCAATTTTGACTAAGCCACCAGAATTTCGATCCCTTGAAAACACAAACACTGGGGTCCTGCAGAAAATGCAGAGCAAGATGCTTATCAAAAGAAAATTTCCAGTAATAGTTACCAGGCTTATGAATGAAGAGATGAAGATCGAAAAAATGAAGAATTGCCATTTCATAGCTTGTGGGATAATACCATATGCTTATTGGTAGGAACTTACTGCAGGACGTGAGAAGCCATGAGCAACTCTGGTTCCCCTCCCCAAACATAGGGCTGTAGGATGCGCTTGACATATGCATCAAAATCGTCATCTATAAACCTAGAACCATCGAGGAAGAACAAGGTCCTTATAAAGCTTCAGAAATTGAATAAGAATATATCTCCATATCAAACACAATTAAAAATCTTACTGCTCCATTTGATTCCGTCTCTTTAAGAGCTCATCAGCAACCTACAAATCAATGCAAATTAGTGATAAATATATTGCCACAAATGAGATCAACTGAATAAAGTCTTATTATTTTCCATCAAGTTGTCACAATTGGGGCTCTTGTGGGGGTGGGGGGGCTTCCTTTTGCTTGATCAACTAATGAGCATATAGGTCACCAACAGGTAAATACTAGAAGCTGACATAGCTAACAGTTGAAATGAATTTGTAGCTCAAGAGGGATACAAAAAGTTAATAATATCACAATACGAAATCTTCATCTTGAACATCTGTTAGTGGGTAACAAATAAACAAGCTGAAATTCACTTGTGCAATCTCATCCTGTCTGCAGTTTCGAAGCTGTGGGCACCAAATCTAGCAATTTTCTGCATTGAAACAAAAAAAACCAAGCTGAATAGAAGGGGTATCATACTCACACGAGCTCTCAAGTCATCAGCAAGTTCTCTCTGCTGGGTTTCATCAGGAGGTTCCTTTCCATTGCTTAAACAAGCCCCATAGGAAAGAGCTCTAAACAAGCATCGACCATCAGCCAGCATACCTGTATTGGTTGATATTATCTCAGTGATGCTTCGATTTCACAATAAGACCTAATTGATACCTTCATAAACCCACAATACTAACAACAACTATCAAGGCTTATAACAACATATCTAGGGTTCTCTTTTTTCTATGGTTTTGACATACAGTACTGGCTGTTAACCTAAAAACACCCTCTTATCTTTTTCAGCTGAGTTTCAGATCCAACAGCTTACAGAAACCTTCATAAAAATTAAGTCAAAAAGTTGAAGTTCTTTTTCTTTCTATTTAGTACCAAAGGCAAGCCACCAAGCTAAAGAGTAAAGGGCAATGCAAAGACAAAAGATAGTCTGTTTCATCTTTTATGTCGTTGAACACAGAAACAAAGTCATAGTCATACATTACGCGTCGATACAATTCACATAGGGACGTTTTCTTTTATGTAACTAACAGTGCCATATAAAAAACGCTTCGAGTATGGTAAGCACGGCTTACAACAGTTTATATTTCCAATACGCCTTGTCTAAGGCCAATCCCTCTGCAGCAGTTTTGTCCAATTCTTCAATGTCTCAAGTTCCAAATTTTCTCTTAGACAGAGGCTTAGAAAGAGGTTTAATCCAGCTATACGGTACTGGATGATATGAAGAAGGTGTATGCAAGGATTGCCAGTATGCACTTGCTTTGTTAAGCCATCAACTCAGGTCAGACTTCGGGAGAATCTTTACCTCAAACACTCGCAATGGGAATACAGAAAGAATAGAGCTAGCAATTTTAACATGATGTCGTGAGCCTGACAAGTAATAATTCCGAGATGTTGGTTTCACCCCCTCTGCCTATCCAATGCTTCCATCACATCCTTTAAGAAAAATAAATCAGTGTGATGTAGGCAACCATGCATGAATATGAGTTGATCATGGCACATGCACCGAGTAGAGAATTATCAAAATGATCCCAACAGTAACTCATTTAAATGGGTAACTTGATGATCATGCATCAATAAGATTGTCAGCCATAAATGAAGGTGCAGCAATTTATCAGCGTCCGATCACTAACAAAACTCAAATCAACATTCTTTATAGCTCCCATCAGCATCATGGCAACAAGGCCAGCGTACCCTTCGTTTGATATCATGCTCCGAGCCTTTACGGCTGGTTGGATTGTTTTTTAATTATGATCCAACGATCGTTTCCAATAAACAGGAAGCCCAGCTCCTTCACCAGAAGGTACCTTCCACCCTCCATGAACATCAATCCAAACCAATCACGGTCGCCAATTCACCCTACTTTTATAAGAAAACAAAGCATAGTCGAACTATGGAATGAAGAAAGCGTGCACCAGAGGTAAGTGTGGGTAGAGTAGATGAGAATAGAGAGGAACCTAACCAGTGACCTTGTACTTCTGCTGATGTTGCTCCTCGACGCAGCAGGGTAGAGCTGTCTCCGCCTCGTCCGCAGCCGCCGACGCCTTGGGATCCTCCCCGAGGCGCCAGTCTACTGGCGTGAAGCACGAGCAGACTCCGAAGAGCAGCCAGGCGGAGTCGGGGCCGTGAAGCCATCTGGCGGGGCGGGCGTCCCACGCGGCGTTCCAGGAGCCTTCGTCAGCCATAGGCCTCGGCCGCCGCCGCAGCCGCCTTAGCGGGGACCCGCCACCCCTCTCAATTACGCCAGCCGACGACGGAGTAATCGCGTGCCATATCGAAGGCACCGCCGGGCTCCAGAGGCCGCACTTGCTCGAGTGGCGATGGCGGCGGGACTCCCATCCAGCAGCATCGAGCCTAATGATCGGGCACTGGTCGGGCCGCGACCTCGTAGGTGACAGAGGAGGCAGAGCGATCCAAGGCGGTTTGGGCCGAGCACAACACAGCATCATCCCCTCCATCCTCTCCGGCGGACCTCGCAGTGCTCCGACGACATAAGGAGAGGGGGACGAGTACGAGGAGGGCTGATCGGGGGATGGCGGGGGCGGACGATCAGGATGAGAAGAGACGAGGGCCGTCTGATGCCATTATTAGAGTGATGAGATGGGTTCTGGTGTGATCATACGGTCACAACATATGGGCGGTGGGGCCCGCGGGACAGTGGCATCCAACGAATCTAGAAAGCATTTTTTCGATCTCCCGTACGGCCACTTCGATGCTTTTGGCAGGGAGGGCCCGCTGAATATAGATTAATAAGGGATGTGATGATAGATTTGAAAAGTATGAGCTATCTAATATATTGTTTAAGAACGTGTTTTTTTTTTATATTATGTAGTGTTTGGTGCTTGGTGGAGCATAAGATTATAGTTGTATAAGACGATAATTATACCGTACAATATCTGGTTATAATTGGTATAAGTGATGTATAATCAATCATATAAAGGAGGGAAACGGTTACAATTATATTATACACATCTAATCTATCTAATCTAATCTAATCTAATTTAATTAAATCTAATCAATAAAGAGTATTAATACGGTTATATAACACTTCTACTATTGTCTGTATATATTTTTGTAGATGTTTGCACTCTGTTTGTGTTTTGTATATATTGCATATTGATAATCATTCTTATTTGATGAATGAAGGATATTGATATTTAAAATGAATTTTTGGTCATTATGCATGGTTTTGTTTTTGGATTTCCTTGCGGAACTGAAATCAACAGTAGGATTTGATTAAGAATTGGCAGCTGAAAGATAATTTTTGATTGGCCTTGAACGTAGAAAGAAAGACTTGCTTTTGCTTTCGACGAACGGATATGCATTTAAAAGAAAATATATCAAATCCTATCTATTAAATTTTAGTCGAAAGATGAATCCGAAGATACAGGAAAATACCTTTTGCGTGGCCAATTATGGATTTTTTTCTAAACATTTGGTATGAGTCAACACTAACTAGTATATTTATGAATAGGAAAAAATGTCTTTAAGACCTAACATATCTGTGAAGGTCTGCACACCTATATGCCAGACGGATATAACACTGACCCATGATATTCCTTAATGAGTTTGTCTCCATTTATAAATACAAGATAAACACATCGTTAATGATGTGACGTGTTATAAGAAAATATTATCATACTCTATCAAAAATATAGGATGGTTTTGTATAAAATTATACCAATTCAACTAGGGTGGGTATAAAGTTAAAAAAACATTAAAAATATTATTAAAGAATCTAATATAAAATATATTATATTATCTACTATCGCACCAAAAATCATATTGTAATGTCACCATATAACCTCTAGCACTACACCCCCTCTATATATATATTAGATGGCGCCATGTCACATGACACAGATAAGCACCAGCCTCACATTTTTCTCTCTCTCATAATCACTCATTAACCATTTCCTTTTACGTGGTTTCATCTCGATCGTTTGATATATTTGAATTTAATTTAGATCATATATTCTTATTCGTATGATAGATTGCACTGGATATTATATTATATATATATATATAATTGATTGTACTTAATATATATATTATATTATAAAGCTGATTGTACTTATATGAGCATCAAGAATTCCATTTCAATCAGCACCTTTTGATGAACACATTTTAGCTCCGACTGTGGCTGACGAGCTCCGACGCCGACTCTTCCTTATTCGCGAGATACGAGTTTATCGCGAAGAAACCATCCGACCTCGCCGTCTATTTCTTATTCCGTAGAGTAATGTTTACTTATGGCAGTTTTTAATGTTTAAGTTGCTTTTTGATTGATAGATTGAAATTGTAAGAATTTGGCTGTTGGCAAATTGAGACTCCAAGTGCTATGTTTTAAATTTTTAAACTGAGTATTTATAAGAATTTAACTGTTGCAAAAAAAAAAAATGGACAGCATTTCCTTTGTATTTATAAGTTGTGGACCCTGTACAAATTTAAGGAATACTCAATCTTTGTATAACAACATTAACAACCCAAATTGTGTCATTTTACAAGTATAATTTTAAAAACAAATATACAATATATTTCTGAACTTTCAAATTACAAGGTCTTCAGCTTTGTTCTCCTCACTTGTTTCAATCTGGACTCAATACTTTGAATTGGATAACAAAAGCCTCAGTTTAATATCATCATAGGCCGTGCCTCATCACTTCCCTTGTGCCTCATCTCCCGTGCAACAAAATCAATACGAAACCATAGGTTCCAAAGAATACGAAAAAATCAAAGCCAACATAGCCTCAGAACAGAAGAGGGTTGCCTACGAGAGGGCATCCAAACTCCATAGCCGCAGCTAATTTCATCATAGGCCAGCAAGAGGGTTGCCTACGAGAGGGCATCCAAACTCAAGGCCAACCGACATAGATAAATCATCATTGCCAAATCACAATACATAAACATGTCATCATCATTGCCCTTCAACAAACCGACGTAGATAAAACCAACATCATCATCGCCAAAGATTTCAAAAAAACAATATAAACATGTTATCATCATTGCCCTCAACATACCGGCATACATAAAACAAAAGGGTTGCCTACAAGAGGGCAGCCAACAAGAGGGTTGCCTACAAAAGGGCAGCCAACAAGAGGGTTGCCTACAAGAGGGCAGCCAAACTCAAGGCCAACCGACATAGATAAATCATCATTGCCAAATCACAATACATAAACATGTCATCATCATTGCCCTTCAACAAACCGACGTAGATAAAACCAACATCATCATCGCCAAAGATTTCAAAAAAACAATATAAACATGTCATCATCATTGCCCTCAACATACCGGCATAGATAAAACAAAAGGGTTGCCTACAAGAGGGCAGCCAACAAGAGGGTTGCCTACAAAAGGGCAGCCAACAAGAGGGTTGCCTACAAGAGGGCATCCAAACTCAAGGCCAACCGACATAGATAAATCATCATTGCCAAATCACAATACATAAACATGTCATCATCATTGCCCTTCAACAAACCGACGTAGATAAAACCAACATCATCATCGCCAAAGATTTCAAAAAAACAATATAAACATGTCATCATCATTGCCCTCAACATACCGGCATAGATAAAACAAAAGGGTTGCCTACAAGAGGGCAGCCAACAAGAGGGTTGCCTACAAAAGGACAGCCAACAAGAGGGTTGCCTATAAGATGGCAGCCAAACTCAAGGCCAACCGACATAGATAAATTATCATTGCCAAATCACAATACATAAACATGTCATCATCATTGCCCTTCAACAAACCGACGTAGATAAAACCAACATCATCATCGCCAAAGATTTCAAATACATAGCAAGTTAATTGTAACAACAAGACATGCTTCAAACATATGAATTGTACTTGTTTAGCCCTACATACCATCCCATTAAATGTTTGGATTTAAAACCAAATTTAATCAACTTGTGAAGTGCAGCAGTAGAGTAATCAGAAACATAGTGAGCAGCAAAGCTGAAAGTACAAATCCAGCATAGTACCATACGATACCATTTCTGGTAACTTTGGGGCATTTAATTTCGAAGTCATGGGCCTCATAGTCCTTAGTCGTATTCTTGGTTGCTTCATAGCACACTTTATGACCATTAAAGTGTCGGTCATAAGCCTCATATGCCTCGGCGTTATTCTTGAAGGATTCATAACACGCACCTTTGAATTTGTTGACCTGTGCGAAACATTGAGGCCAAGAAGTATAGACCCCATGCTGACGGCCAGCATAGACAACATAATATTTCATGGTTCAAAATCCTGAAATAAGTTAAGCTTACATCAACCGAAGCATGTCAAAACTCCCAAAATTTAGTTGATGTTCAATACGCATATTCAAAATAGTTAAAATTCAGACAAAATAGTTCAAGTACTATAAGGCATCCTACGGGTTTCGCAGCGAACCAACGCACAAGCCATGCCGCCCGCATTTCCTCATCTCTTCCAATGAAAGCGTGACCCAATACCTCATTCATCAGGAGATATTCGTACGCCCTATCAAGTTCTTCCTTGGGGAACCCCGGCACTCCCATGACAACAGCAGAGAGTTTAGCCTCCATGGTTGTCGTATTGGCTGCCAATGTAGCCGCCATACTAGACATGACGTCTTTCAGCTCCCTCACAACTGACACGAGGGCATCATCCCTATTTTCCCTACGCCTCTTACATGGTGGTTGTTGTGCCGACCTTGGCAAATTATCGGATGGTTGTGTGCTCAAAGGCGTACTAGGAGGGGTCATGGGTGGTGGCTCATGCACACCCTCCTCCTCTTGCGTAACGCCCCCTAGTGGTACGTGAGAATCATCATCGAGGTCGACGTGGTTGTCTTCTTCAACGTTCTGTTCATCAAACGTACTTGTAGCATGACTCCCAGTAGCCGATTCATCCCCACAACAAATAATCATAAGGTCAAGGTGATGGATTTGAGTGTTCAAAATTTGCTTCGCTTTAGGATTAGTCTGCAATTGCAACAATTAGTCAAGGACGTTTCATAGAATGCTTACGCATGGGGAAAAATCAGCTAGCTCGGTTTAACGATTACCGCAATAATATGATCGGCGACACCTGGGGGGACAGTAATCATATTTGTTTCAGCACTCCACCCTGCTCCGCTGAGCGGAAGAAATAGCTTCGCGAGCTTATACTTCTTTCTAACGTAGTTCATTTTCATCAAGAGCCCAAAAGCTCTCTCGATGCCGGAGCGAAGGGAAGAATGTCGAAGATTGAACAGCTCTTTGCAATTCAAGGGTGGGCGGTTACTATACTCCTTGACATGGTATCGTACACCTCTATAAGGTGCGATAAATCCAGGGCTGGTAGGATAGCCGGCGTCGACAAGGTAGTATTTGCCTATAATTGAAGATAGGATAATGAGGACTACTTGGTACGTGATATTGATATAGTAGGAACGTATAGTTGGTTATTATGATACCTTCTATTGTTTTCAATCTGCACAGTGGAGGACGCTGAAGAGCATCTTTAAGTACTGTATAGTCATTGGCGGACCCTTCCCAACCGGCTAGTACATAGGTGAATCGCATGTCCGGGGTGACAGCTGCCAAAACATTTTGCGTGATTCCTTTGCGACCACGAAATCTAAGCGCTAGTTCCGGTGGGACCGTTGCGTCTATGTGTGTACCGTCGATTAGGCCAATACAGTTATACACAAAAAAGCCAAAAGGATCATAACGATGTAATGTATTATGTTTGGTGGTTGGCAACAATATAATACCTGGAAGTGACGATAGTTAGGGTTCTCGGCTATTTTTGGATGTGTTGCCGACCCGGGTTGACGCATATATTGCTCGCGGAGCCGACAGACTGCATTCAACACACGGTTGAAGTAACGACTTATCGTCTCACCCGACAAATGGAATTCAGCTCGCATGACGCGATTCTTGGTGTTGTGCCCGACTATGTGCAAAAATATGCACAGCTGTTCCTCGATCGACATGTTCTCCGACTCATCCAACCAGCGATTCGACCTCATTATATGTGCTAAGTCGCCTAGCACATCTAAGTCCATTCTTATATATGAGACACAATAATCGCGTCCCATTCTTGTAACCCTCTCCAAATGTAACCGCCTACCGTCGATTCTAACTTGATGCGGGAAATCGGGACTCGACGAATGATACCCTAATCGTTTGTGTACACAAACAATAATGACAACCAATGCAACATGTTGCATCATTGTCATTAGTGCTTGGTCATCCATCTACGTTAAACAAGCACGGACAAATAATTGGAACATACATAAGTTGGGCTCAGGACAAAAATTATGATATAGCAAATTAGAAACAATTAATCACATGACACCATGTTTAGCAATTCCATAAACAGAAATAGGGCTCAGAAACTAAAGGAAGCAATCACATGCCACCCTTCGGCTTAATCCATAAAAGCACACAATTAATAAGCTAAATTTAATAAAGCAAACCGAATGGAATCCAAGAAGAGCAACAACACCCCCATCGAATAGGGCTCAGATATAGGTAGAGCAACAACAAAGCCAGCAGCATAGGGCTCAGAAGCTATAGCCAAGTTAGAACAACACAAACAAAGCAAACCGAATGAAATCCAAGAAGAGCAACAAAAATATGCAATCGAATAGGGCTCAGATATAGGTAGAGCAACAACAAAGCCAGCAGCATAGGGCTCAGAAACATCAGCCAAGTTAGAACAACACAAACAAAGCAAACCGAATGAAATCCAAGAAGAGCAACAAAAATATGCAACCGAATAGGACTCAGATATAGGTAGATCAACAACAAAGCCAGCAGCATAGGGCTCAGAAGCTATAGCCAAGTTAGAACAACACAAACAAAGCAAACCGAATGGAATCCAAGAAGAGCAACAAAAATATGCAACCGAATAGGGCTCAGATATAGGTAGAGCAACAACAAAGCCAGCAGCATAGGGCTCAGAAGCTATAGCCAAGTTAGAACAACACAAACAAAGCAAACCGAATGAAATCCAAGAAGAGCAACAAAAATATGCAATCGAATAGGGCTCAGATATAGGTAGATCAACAACAAAGCCAGCAGCATAGGGCTCAGAAACATCAGCCAAGTTAGAACAACACAAACAAAGCAAACCGAATGAAATCCAAGAAGAGCAACAAAAATATGCAACCGAATAGGACTCAGATATAGGTAGATCAACAACAAAGCCAGCAACATAGGGCTCAGAAGCTATAGCCAAGTTAGAACAACACAAACAAAGCAAACCGAATGGAATCCAAGAAGAGCAACAAAAATATGCAACCGAATAGGGCTCAGATTTAGGTAGAGCAACAACAAAGCCAGCAGCATAGGGCTCAGAAGCTATAGCCAAGTTAGAACAACACAAACAAAGCAAACCGAATGAAATCCAAGAAGAGCAACAAAAATATGCAATCGAATAGGGCTCAGATATAGGTAGAGCAACAACAAAGCCAGCAGCATAGGGCTCAGAAACTTCAGAAAAAGAGCAAACCGAATGAAATCCAAGAAAAGCAACAACACCCAAATCGAATAGGGCTCAGTAATAGGGCTATGAGGCAATACATCATGGGGGATCAGAGGCAAATAAGAGATCAGAAGGGTCTTCGCAAACATACCGGACAGAGCAACCAAACCCTCAAGCCTTCGCGCCGTCGAAGAGTGGAGGGAGAGCCGGGAGCTGCGGGCCGTAGGGGAGAGGTTGGAGAGAGAGCAACCAAGGCCTAGCCGGGAGAAAGAGAGCAGCCACCCACCTGCCACCACGAGCAAACCCTAGGCGGGAGAGGAGAGCAACCAAACCCTCAAGCCCTCGCGCCGTCGAGGAGGGGAGGGAGAGCCGCCATTTCCATACCGTAGGGGAGAGGATGGAGAGAGTGCAACAAAGGCCTAGCCGGGAGAAAGAGAGCAGCCACCCACCGGCCACCACGAGCAAACCCTAGCCGGGAGAGGAGAGCAACCAAACCCTCAAGCCCTCGCGCCGTCGAGGAGGGGAGGGAGAGCCGGGAGATGCGGGCCGTAGGGGAGAGGGGAGAGGATGGAGAGAGAGCAACCAAGGCTGCGGGAGAAAGAGAGCAGCCACCCACGGGAGAAAGAGCAAACCCTAGGCGAGAGAGGAGAGCATCGGGGAGAACGGGAGAGTGTCGGGCTGGGGGAGGAAATAAAAGGTGGAATGGGAACTTAAAAAGTTCCCATTCCACCCGGTTTTAATGTTTCCACCAGTATTTTGGGTGGAAACATTTGGGTGGAATGTGGGCTTTTGGGTGGAATGGTGGAAATATTTCCACCGTTTTCCACCCCAACCAAACATAAAAAATCTGGGTGGAATGGTGGAAACATTTCCATTCCACCATTCCACCAGCTTTTCCACTACAACCAAACATGTCCTTACTAGAAAGAAGTTTTCAATTTGATCAGGTAACGTACCGAGCGGAATTCCACTCAAAGGTCCCATGACGTCGTCTTTGAAAATTTTCATGTGCCCAGCCGTATGACATTTCAAAGGTCGTTTATATCTGCACCGCTCAAACCATCAAGGACACACTTATTGTTAAGTGCATCGTATTTAGATTTGAAATTTTATTTAAATATTATACATACAGTTATTTTTTTTCCAATCTTTTCTTAGTTACCTCCGACAAAAATTCGATTTTTAAAATCCGTTTATAACCAATGTTTTTGGATTTAAAAACCCAAACTTATACTATACGAAGTTAACAAGCATGTAACACAAAATGTGATCTGTCAGCATATCATTTCGGTTTTTAAAATCCATTCATTGCTCAGGATTTCGAATATATAAAACCAAATCATATAAAATAACTTTGAAATCACATGACCATTCACCCTATTTTTCCTACCTGATTTCATAACATTATGAGATTGAAATTTGAATGCATAATAATATTTGAATACACTAGGTCACCAAATCATTCAATATTTCACAAATTCAACATTTAAAATCCGAACATGAATCACGAGTTTGATTTTTTAAAGGCAAATATAAAACACATGTCTGATTTTTTAAAATCAAACATAAAATAAATTGTCTATCCTTTTAGAACCAATCTATATATAATGTGTTTGGTTTTTAAAAACCGAAATATACCGACGGGATATGAATAAGGATATTTTAGACATTCATAATAAGGGTATTTTCGGTATCATTCCGAGAAATAAAAATGACACGGTGTTGTCAGCGATCAGCGTGGTGCAGATAGGACGGCCCCGTTTCAAAAATATCTTCCGTACTTATGATTAACGGCAAATAGAGGTATCACGAGAGCCTCGTAAACTAAAAAATAAATAAAAAAAGAAAAGGCGGACACACCCGCGTCACGTCAGGCAGGCGCAAGTGTTTGTTTCGAGATTCGAGCAGTATATAATTCCTCGTGCGGGAAAAAGTATGGATACATGAGCATCGAGCCAGCCACTATAGAAGAGTATACTATCTAGGAAAAAGATTCGTGTACATGGGATGTATCATGTACACGAATCTCCACCGTTGGATTGAACCGGGCACGAATCCCGGTTCAATCCAACGGTGCTGATTTGGGTACATGCCAACGTGGCATCTACCCAAATCAGAACTCTACTATCTATAGTTCACGCTACACGCAGGACGCGATTCATCATTTGTTGATGCAATCACGTACACTGAGGTCAAATTGATTTGTAATAAATATTTAGAGAGTGATTTAAGTGCGAGTCCTGGCATCACGTGGGCACCGGATTCGTCGCTTCTGGCACTCCCTCCCTCCCTCCCTTCCTAGTCACGTGCTAGTCAGTCGTCTTCTTCATATATATATTAGTCAAAATCGCTGGAGGGAAATGGAATCCCTTCCTTCCCTGTTAAATAAAATATATAATAAGAAGCAAGAGAGGAGCATTCGGGGAGCGCCTCCTCATTAGTCATTAGTACTGGAGAGTGAGAGCGAGATCCAGAGGCGAGAGCTCATGGAGTTGGAAGCCATTCTCGCTGCATTGGTCCCCTCCTGGAGCTCCGTGAGTTCCCTCTCTCTCTCTCCCATTCATAACTCCTCTCTCCTTCCCTGCCTCCGTTGCTTGCTCTCTCTCTCTCTCTCTCTCTCTCACACACACACACACACACACACACACACACACAGGATAGAATTGAGCTTGAGTGGCTGGTTTTTTCTTCTTTTCAGGCGGTGATCCTCGCGTCCTACCTGGGATACTTGGCAGTGGCTGGATCTGTTCTTCCCGGCAAGATCGTCCCAGGAGCCGTCCTTTCCGATGGCACCCGCCTCCATTACCGATGCAATGGTCTGTCCGCACTCCACTCCACTCCGTATTTTCTCCTTTCTACCTGTGTATCGGCGCTTCATGCCCTACTTCTTTCTTTACCTCGTTTAAATTACCACATCTGTTCTCATTGGACTAGCTTAAGTGGCGAGGCTCAGTCTCGGCCCTTGGTTTCCATAGGCAGGCTTGAATCTTGTTTGTCCTGACGACAATGCACTACAAGTGTTCGACGATATGAGAAGCAGGGGTGTGCGATTTGGGTACCAGCCTTGGGGTTTTCGAATAGGACTCAAATAAGCACAAGCTGGTCACTAAAGAAAAAGAAAAAGAAAAAAAAAGGAAAATGGCATAGTCCTAGAGCGAAGTTTTTTAAAGGTATTCATCAGTCATATGACGTGCCTGATCAATTTTGTCTCTTGCATTTCTTCTCTTTCAGGTATGGCATGCCTTATCCTGCTAATCATGCTTCTAGCAACTGGGGTCAGCATGAATGTGATCTCTCCAACGGTATATCTCCTCAATCTCTGTGCTATGTTTCACATTTATTCATCTTACATGCCTATAACTTCTCTTTTATCAGAAATCCATTAAATGCAATGGCCCTTTCTGCCCGTTGGGAATCACAGGAGTTCAATCATAGAGGATTTTGCTTCTTTCTTTCCCTTTGTTAGAATACCTTCCATTCTATGGCTTACTAAATAGAATAAAGAACTGATACAACACTTCCATTTTCCCACACGCACTTACTCTCTTTGTTAATCTGAAGAGAAGAATCCACGTGTAAAATTTCTTTGTCTAAAGCATATATCATCTTGTATGTGATACTCCAGGCAGCTGCTTTGATTATCTGCAGCAGTGGGAATGAAACCCTAAGATTCGTGATTGACTGCAGGTTGTAGCAGACAAAGGAATTGAGCTCCTGTCAGCTACTTTCATATTCAGCGTCATTGTAAGTTCAATTGCATTTCTTAGTTTTCTCTTGGTCAGCAGTTTTTATTTCTTTGTTATGTGATGTTAGAAAATATGCATGTCTCAACACATCATTTCCAGGTTTGAGTCCTGTTGAGCAGCATTTTATTACTCCTGATAAGTTCTGTGGATTTGAGCATATGTTAGCCACCCAATGAAAGCTATGCAAACAGTAGAATGCAGGATCTAAGAACTAAAGTACAAAGAAAAGGAATCAATGCATAGGAGATTTATAGCATTAGCATATGCCATGTGTAGTGTGTGTATCATGCTAATAGGAATGTGGAAGAATAGTTTTAAGGCCAAAAAGCACTTTGGTACCCTGTAGTTTCATGGTTTTGCAGTTTAGTACCACATAGTTTAAAAATAGCGAAACAATATTCCAAGTTACCAAACTGTGCAGTTTAGTACCAACCGGCTAACTCCGTTAGTCCATTTGACGGAAAATTAATTTTTTATTATTTTTGACCGGATTTAATTGATTTTGACCATGTTTTAGCTGATGTGGCCATTTTTAGCTGATTTAATCGACTTCCCTCCCTTCGCCCACTCTCTCACCCATCTCAACCTTTTCGTCAATTCACTACACGGACCCATCCCTGCCTCCATCGCCAACCTCTCCTCTCTTGCCTCCCTCGACCTCTCTTCCAACCTCCTCTCCGCCGCCATCCCAGCTGAGCTCACTTCTCTCACACAACTACAGCAGCTCTACCTCCAGGAGAACCGCCTCTTAGGCGCCATCCCCGACCAATTCGGAGACCTCGCGAGTCTCCAGCTGTTGGCACTCTACTCCAACAACCTCACTGGGGGTATACCACCATCCTTCGGCAACCTTACGAATATGGTGCTCGCGTCCCTCTATGAGAACCAACTCACCGGGCCGATCCCGCCGGAGCTCGGAAGTCTCGAGAATCTAACCGGCCTGGATGTCTCTGAGAACCTTATAAATGATACCATCCCTCCATCGCTAGGAAAGCTAGCAAAGTTGACTACATTGCATCTTTCCATCAATAGCATCTCCGGCACCATTCCGCCGGAGATTGGAAACATGACGAGCCTCACCGACCTGAGAATCGATAGCAACCTCCTCCATGGCTCCATCCCTTCTAGTTTTGGTAACTTGGTTTCGCTGAACATCTTGGATCTCCATGAGAACCTATTCTCCGGCGCTATTCCCTGAGAGCTAGGGAAGTCGAAGGAGCTCCAAGTCTTGAGCTTGTGCAACAACAATCTCTCTGGTTCCATTCCTCCATTCCCCGGGAGCTAGGGAAGTCGAAGAAGCCACTTGAAGCCGGATCCAAAACATGGATGTCACCTCGGCTCCACTCAGAGGTGGATGATTGCACCGCATCCGGCGATGTCGAGGGTGACAGGGCTAAGGCCGCGGCGGAGGAATGAGAGGGAGAGGACGAGGTCTAAGGCTTTAACAGGGAGAGGACAAGGTCTAAGGGAGAGGACGAGGTCGAGGGAGAGGCGGCCAGGGCGGCATCGGATGGGGACCCAGAGGCGGATGGTTGCGCCGCACCCGGCGAGGTCGAGGCTTTGCCATGTTCCTGAACGTTGGCCGGCGGCCGAGCGGTGACCAACGCCGTCTCCGGCCCCCCAGTCCCCTTTCTCTCTCCAGGAGCTAAAAATGGCCACAAGCATTGCCACATCAGCTAAAAAATGGCCACATCAGCTAAAACATGGTCAAAATCGATTAAATCCAGTCAAAAATAATAAAAAATTAATTTTCCGTCAAATGGACTAACGGAGTTAGCCGGTTGGTACTAAACTGCACAGTTTGGTAACTTGGAGTATTGTTTTGCTATTTTTAAACTACGTGGTACTAAACTGCAAAACCATGAAACTACAGGGTACCAAAGTGCTTTTTGGCCTAGTTTTAATTCATCTCATCTTTCCAGTTTTGTTTTCTACAATAGGGTAAATGGGGCATTGGGGCATTGGTGCACAAATTTGCCATACATGAGCTGAATTTACATATCAGAAGCAGATAAAGGGACGCTCTCCTATCAAATGATTTGTTATAGACCTCTGTTTGACTACGTGTGGTTCAAAATCACAATATACCCCTTCACCATCAATCTATCTTTTTAAGAAAGTGCTCCTTAATACAGAAGAAAGGTTCTAGTTATGGCCATCTTCACCTTTTTTCAAGTGTGAGAGATCTCTTTTTAATTTTTGTAAAAGCAGCCACCACATCCTAATCAAGTAACTATAGTCCCGCTTGAGCAATGCATTTTTGGTGATGGACAGTGCTATCGACATCCTAGAAAGCCTGTAATACATATTTGTAAATTTTCTCTATTGAAAGATCCATATCTTTCTAGATTTGCTATTTTACCATCACAAAGAAGAACATGGCTCTTTTCAGCTAGATGAAACAAGAAAGTATCTGTATTTTTGGCTACTTAAGGCTTGCATAAATCTGCACTAATAAAGACGAGATAGGTTACTTTGACAAGATAAAAACTTTAACTATTCTAATGGGTAAAATCCTTCAAGAGAAGTGAACTGTCATTTGAACTTGCGTTAAACTGAAACCGCGATTTGATGATATCTTTCAGCATTATTCACAGTCCGGAACTTCGAATTAGTATTTTAACTCCACCTAAAGAGTTTTCAGTGCTTAATGGGGGCATGATGACTTGTTCTATAGGACTGTAAGTACTTTTTTCTTTCTTTTCAGGTAACCTCTCTGCTTTATATTGCTGGCCGCCAGTCTTGTGCTCAGAGTTCCTCTTTAAAACCGCATATCTCTGGAAACTTCATCGATGACTGGTATGATTTAAGCAAACTCTATCTATTTCAGTAAATGATTGTGTTGTTATTTTTCTTAGACTATTTTCTTTCCTTTTATGTGGAACATGGAGTTGGAAAGCTAGAGTTGGCTACAATCCTTTTTCAATATTATTACCTAAATTTTTTTGTTAAAAGTCAGCTAGCAAATTGTCTGTGTTTATGCCTGCTTATAGCAATTGATCTACATGGGCAAAATGTAGATTTCTGAAATTTTGGAAATCTGGAACCTGATAGGGGCTTAACTAATCTGCCTTTTCCATTATTCTTAGAAAATATTTGTATCACCTACTCTACCTCCTGTATGGACCATTGGTTTGTGTACCTACTTATTCACTTGTAGACTGCCTAGGTACCATGACATTACAATTCATAGGAGGCACTTCACTTCCTAAACAAATAAGAAAGCAAATGGAAGGTTTTACTGAAAAGATGAAATTGGTGTGCTATTGATACAACAAGAATGTTGTGAACTAATTTGACTTAATGGAGGTAGAAAGGTGTTATATCACTGGAAAAGAGTATGGGAGAAACCGAGAAAGTATGAACTTAAACTGCTAGATGGATTGCTGCAACCTGGACACCTTGCTTTGATGTGTTGTGTAGAAGTGGATGATTACAGACCTTCTAGATGCTAACATCGCATCATCTAGCTTAAGTCTATTGTAGTCGCAAGTGACTCATTGTTGCTTGAGCGTGTGATTGCTTTTGATCCATAGCTTGTTATTCTTCACCCCAAACCAAAAAAGAAAATGCCCGCTTGGTTGTCTTTTATGTGAGTGGTTTATTCCATTTGGTGAGTCAATTTGAGATATCTGCACCAGGAGCATTGTGATTTATAATTATGGAATCAGATTGCATATATTCAGCATACACACACTTTTTCCTGAATAACAAATCGTATCTATAATGATGCAATGCTTGTTGAGTTTGCTTACCCTAGTTTCCAATTGTTTCTGATGTTGCTTGTTTTTTCTTCGACTGCATGCGTTTGAATCTTCGAGGGTTATTACAGAAAAATTGTTTTGCCTTTTGTTCATTATCAGTACTTTATCAGGGAAGTAGTTCACACATTTTGCTAACTTTGATGTTTATTATTATGCCTAATAGGTGGTTCGGGGTGCAATTGAATCCTAATTTTATTGGAATTGACCTCAAGTATGTTGATCCTCATTTTTTACTTTGGCAATTTCTAGCTTTACCTTCCAGTTCATGATTGTTGTTTGACAAATGGGGTGTTATATGATGTCTCATCTTATGCTTCTGCAACTTGAATCTTTTAAATCTTGCCAGTATAGTGGGCCCCTTTGGTCTCGACTAATTTGGTTTGAAGTGACCATATTGAGATCTGGACCTGTCGGTTGTCTGGATTTCCAACTCCAGACTCATCTGGTTTCAGCCTTGATTAAGCTTAACCCATTTGGGTTCTTATTAACTGACCCTGAACAATTATACCCAACACAGAAAATGCAAGACTCTGAAGAATAGAAACCAATCTCCTCACTTGTCTCTGCTGTTTAGTGCACTATCCATTCATGAAATTCTTCAATCTTCAAGATAAACGCACATTAATCATCCTATTAGAAACTTTTGTGTCTCCCCTTTTCTGATATTCTGCAGAGAAGAATTTGTTTATACCGTGATGATAGCAAGGCTATTTACTCTTTTGATGACATGGTTTTCAACATGGATTTACTTCATTTTGTCTTGTAGATTTTTTTGTGTGAGAGCTGGAATGATGGGATGGTTATTCATAAACCTTTCCCTTTTAGCCAAAAGCATTGAAGCTGGCAGCACAAACCTCTCTGTCATCCTATATCATCTGTTTTGTGCGGTATCTTCAGAATCATATATTTATTTATGTTTATGTAAAGCATATATATGAGATTAAGACATTGTTATCTCCTTTTGCAGCTATACATTTTAGACTACTTCTTCCATGAGGAATTCATGACTTCCACGTAAGTCTTATGACTTGCATTTTTTGGGAGAGAAGATCTCCATTTGGTTTAGATGTTGCCGGCTAACCATCACTATGAGTATCAATTGTAATGTCAGCTAGATAGCCAATAATATTTCTGCCACTTTTCTTCTAAAAGATGTCTTTTGCTCCTCTTTTTTTCCTGCTTTATTTTACTTTTGTTTCTCATCTGCATCCCACATGCTTTAGGGGGAGCTAAGAAGAAGGCATGACTGGATAAAATCACCTACTATAAACAAGTCTTCGATATCAATCCTGTAGGGCATTGTGCCACAGTTCATGATTGGAATAAAATTACCTAGCTGTAAACAACTGGCTGCCAAACTCTTTTGGCACATTGTACCTCATCTCTCTAACTCTTTTAGGTCATTGTGCCATAGTTCTTACCTTTATTAGAAGAAATCTTTTCAGATGTGGGGTCATATAGGGCTGTGTTTGGTTGGGCACAACTGGCTTGAAATGACTTTGAGCTTTTGAAATTTAGGCTCTGCTGAAGCCTTGGACTGGTATTCCAAAATCTGGCCCCAAAGGTTGGTTGGCCAACAGATACTCCTGAGTGAACAAAGAAATTCCCAATAGTTTAACTTTTGTTGAATGCATGAAATTTGGTGTTTTTCCACTTTATATTTCATTGCATATGAATAAGAACATAGCTGTCTGTTGAGCATTTCAATGTTGATAAGTGAGCTATTGGCCATGTGCTTCTAGTATGTACATTGCTTTGGCCCCAAGGTGGTTCTTGATAGCCAAAAAGTAGTTTGTGGAGATGGCTGTATATATGAGCTCATGCCCTGAAGTTATAATAGATTAATGATTTCTTACTCCGCTTTTATGGGGATAAGTGAAATGTTAAAAATGCACCATGACATGCTGCTGATAAGTTGTGAAGAGAGATGCCTTGTGGATAAAGAATATAGCGAAGCCCAAGGCGAATAGGAATCTCTGCCAACAGATTCACATTTGATTGTTATATTTTGCATGATATCGTTTGATAATGATGTCATATGACATTATATGCAATTTCATTGAAAAGTTTGCACTTGTGTCATTACCAATCATCAATTCATGCTGTTATATGGCGCCCTTTTTTCCCCTTTGCTACTGGAATATGCTTCCTTCAACTTGAAAGTCATTTTTGTGATGTCCATTTCCGTGCTAATTTGTCTACAATTTGGTATACAATGCAGATGGGACATCATTGCAGAGAGATTGGGCTTCATGTTGGTCTTTGGCGATCTTGTTTTCATTCCTTTCACGTTTAGCATTCAGGTATGTTAAACTCAAATCGACAAAATTCTTTACCTTGTTCAATTTTACCTCATTGACATATTCTAAAGTCCTACCAAAGCTGATATTGGGAATTGGATGAAATCATTCGTGTTTTTCCTGTTTGTAGCATAATCACGCCCCTGTAATCGTATGGCCTGTTTCTTTTTTCTCGTCACTTTGTTGATTCTTCAGGGATTGATATAATATCAAAGGAAACTGTTCACCCCCATGAATGAAATTCAGATACAAGAATTGTACCAAAGGCAATAATCTGCATACATTTTTTGCACACGCATTCTGACAACATACCACTAAAGAATAGTTTGGTGCAGACAGTAAAGTATGATAATAGGTGAGCAAATAATAGTCTATTAAATTGCATGCATGCCTAGATGACTATTTCCCCAGGTTTATTTTGTGGTTGATTTTATTTGATTAGTTCCGTAAGTGGTGTAAATTGTAAGCCAATACAAATTTTATGAACTGCCGAAGAAGCTGCAATCATTATTTGTCTAGAAAACTACTTTGTCCATTAGCAATCACTTATCCAGCATGCATTAGATATACTTGGAAAAGCGATTGTCATTCAAAACTGCCAGTCAGTTTCTTCATGTGCTTATTCACTCATATGAACCATCTTTTCTATGTCAGGGTTGGTGGCTTCTGAAAAATGAAGTGGTGCTACCAAAATCACTTGCTCTTGCCAATTGTTTAATTTTCGTGGTTGGGTGAATATCTTATTCTTATTTTAACTTTGTGCATGCCTCATTTGTTGTTGTACATTGTTCAACGATGTATCGTATATACTTGGGTTAACTAGGTTTAAATGAGCTCATGTTTTATTCATCTTCAAATGAATCATGCAGCTACCTTGTTTTTAGAGGAGCTAACAAACAGAAACATATCTTCAAGAAGAACCCCAAAGCTTACATTTGGGGCAAGCCTCCGAAAGTTATTGGTGGGAGGTTGCTTGCTTCTGGCTACTGGTAAGATTCCACAGCATCTGTTAACATTGTTTCATCAGGTTCTCAGGTGTTAGAAATATCTTCGTCTTCTTTCCTGTCATTGAATGGAACTTGGATTTGTCCGAAACCAATATCCTATCCCCATGTTGGCATTAGGAACTCTCCTACTCCATTACTGTAATTGCTCAGCTTACCTGGCTTTGCTTTTTTATTTCTCCGCGAGTCTCTGGATTTAGCTTTCCTGAATTTTTTTTCAGGATGAATCCAAAAAGAGAAATTTATAGATGATCTAGCCCAAGCGTGAGAAAACCAGTTTTCCCGTTTGTCCTGACCTACTCACAGTTGATACCATTTTGGCATTCCTTCCTTGTCCATTCTTGCTATGTAATGGCAGCATCCTCTTCATGTGACTGTCACGCATGGTCTAAAAATTGTGGCATGGTCTCCTCTCATACCTATCTGCTAGTGGGATTTCTGCCTATTAATCATATCCTTCTTTGCCAGGGGAGTTGCTAGACATTGTAATTACCTTGGAGACTTGATGCTTGCGCTCTCATTCAGCTTGCCATGCGGACTAAGGTTGTGTTCCTAATTCTGAGAATTGGTATTAGTATTGGCAAGTTGCTGTAATACAGTGTCATTAATCATCTATTTGGTAATGCTTTGCAGCTCTATGATTCCCTACTTCTATCCTACGTACCTTCTTCTGCTTCTTGTATGGAGGGAGAGAAGAGATGAAGCAAGGTGCTCACAGAAGTATAAAGATATCTGGCGAGAGTACTGCAAGGCAGTCCCATGGAGAATACTTCCTTTGGTATACTAGAAGATATGTATCTGTTCATGGTGCCAAAATGCAACACTATAGCAACTAAAAACCACGGGTGGTGCCATGGAATGAGCTAGTGGTTGTGCTTTATATGCTATACTGCATGGAAGAAAGATGGGGGTACTTATGTTAGAACAATTTAATTGGAAGCTTGAACTTGGTTTTCTTGGACCAGTAGGAGTAGCTATTGCCTGGGGTGGATCATCATGGCAATCACGTCATGTTTCTCTTCATAGATGCATTTGCATGCATGGTTAAAGGCCTCTTTTATGGTAAAGAGACCTTGAGTTCCAGTATTGCTTTGTGGATTCTAGTAATAACAAGTGTTTAGTTTATTTTGTACAGTTTGGGGCCATGAGGCATAGTGAAAGATCCCTTTGGAACTAGCAGTTTAGATTGGGAAATGGGAAGTCTAGGGGCTGTTTGGCTAGGAAATATTTCCATGTTTTCATGTACTGTTTTTATTTTTTGTTTTCTGTCTTTATTTTCTAAAAGAGTCGTGATTGGTGCACACGCACACGTGGCGTGTGCATCTCACAATACCGATTCTGAGTACATGTCTATCGATAGGCATGTACAACCTATTGGTACCCCACTATCGATAGGTTCGATATCGATTCATATATATGTCTATCGGTAGTGGGATACCGATAGGCATGTACAACCTATCGGTACCCTACTATCGATAGGTTGTACATTCCTATCGGTATCTCACTACCGATATGTGAAATGCACAACAAATCATTTCTGTTTCTAAAAACGAAAATATGGAAACGCGTTTGGATTGAAATGTTATTTAAAAAACTGTTTTCTGGAATGAAAACATGAAAGGAGGATGACCAGCGACGTAAGCGAGCCCCTCGTCGGGAAGAAGTCGTGAGGAGACGGGAGGCGGGATCCAGTGTTGGATGAAGGTTTTGGGATCGGAGACGGTGGTGTTAGGACACTAGCCTCGTCGAAGTCGCTAGAGAATGGAGGGAGCGGAAGTTGGAGGGTAGCTCGGGTCCGGAAGTAGATGGAGGTTTAAGGTGGAGGCGGTCCGCCGGAGTTCAGAGGTGAGGAGATGGTAGGCGTTGTGGAGGGAGAGGTGAAGCTCGGGAATGGAGTAGGCGGGGGGCTGCGAGGAGGGAGGAGAAGGTGGAGGGTGTTGATGGTGGTGGAAGGAAGAGATCGCCGGAAATGAGAGAGATTCAGCATAGCTTTGGGAATGGTACAGTATCGTTGGTTCAATGCGATTAATTCAGCATATCTCGGGGAATGGTACAGCATCGTTGTCATTCCGGCACCTTGTTACCTAAAAAACAGTAACAACCACACGGTCCACACTCACATGGCTTATACTTCCCATTTGGGGTAATCTTCATGCCATTTATATATTAACTATGCACACACAGCATCTTTTTTCTTGAAAAGCGATGGATGCCGCCCCACCGAATTTTTGCTAAAAAAAGTTCCGACTCTCAAGAATGGACCGACTAGACACCGTTTGAAGATAAAAGAAGGCTATCTTGTTCGAGCTAAGAGATCCTATTCATCTTACTCGGTGGTTATTATACTACTCTTCCTTGCTAGTTCTATGTCTTCATTTTACCACCTGCCAAAGAGCAGAGCTGAGCTGAGCTGAGCGGTATGATGGAGGACGTGGTGGCAGGAGGAAGAAAGAGCATTCATTGAAGGCAAAGGCAGTGCTCCAGCTCCAGGGACAGCCAAGTGGGGTGTGGTATAGACTGTAGAGAGTTGTAGTGTAGTAGTGTACCCAGCGTTCACGCATTGAATAGAGTGATCGAGTAATGAAAGAAGACAAGGGGCCTGGACACCAACCCCACTTTCCACTCCCCCCAACCATCTCGCCAAAGCCGAGGCCACTATAGCTCTCGTTGTTTAATGATGTGGGGACAACGAGGGGGTGATTTAAAACAAGAGGAGGATTCCCAGAGCCAAACCGCACCTACCCCTTCCATGTGAAGTATTAGTACATAACAGACGCATAGCCATCTCAATCTGCATGTATAGTATAGTATAGTACACTAGTACAGTATAGTACAGTATAGTAGTTCACCAGGCTCTTTATACGTATCTATCACGTGAATATCTTGCTAATAAAAGAAAAAGGAAAGATGCTTTCCGCATCCCAAATCATGACAACACTCGCAAATTAGCAACAACCTGGCTACATATATGCCTGCTTTAATTAGGTAGAGGCGAATGATGCTGGTTGCAGTGCTAAACGCCTAAACATGGTGCCGGAAGCGGGGTTAAAAAGGAGAACTAAGCTAGTATGATTTCATCCACTCATTATATATCAACTTCGTCGTTTGAGCAAATAAAAAGAGATATTGGAGCTGCTATTAATAGAGACCTAAATGAGGAAACGCTACGTACGGCAGCTCCGATCAGTGAATTGAAACCTAGCTTAATTAGCTCCCCCTTTCTAGTAGGAAGAGATAGTGCTAATTATGGGACTAGAGAAATACAAAAAAAAAATCAGATGAAAAAAAAAAAAAAAGGGTTAGTAATAGTGCCCCACGTCTGTAGATTCTCTACTGCGCAAAGGCAGACATTGACATCGAAGCCCCCGCCAGCCAGCCAGCCAGCCAGCCAACAAATGGAGTGGGTCCACCTGCCTTATCCCGTCCGGGCCGTCCCCATCCCACCTTTTCTTATGTCACATTCAGCATGGGGGTGGGTCTTCCTTATGACAACATCCATGCAAATTTAGTACTAGCATATGTAACACAACTTTTTTTTTATTATGAAAAATAAAATCTGAATCTCATGTGAGTTTCTTCTGGGCTTGCCAATGGAGGATTCAAGCTGGCCCTCTAGTCGAACAATTGTCTTTTTTTCTTTGTATTATTATGGAAGATCATTCATGGAAAAATCACCGGTGAGGGATATGCTAAGCAGGAATGCCCCCGCTCTGGTGGAAACCCGGAGGCGATCGACGGTGCCTTGATGGAATGCTCTCTTCCGCCCGGGCGGTGATTGGTAAAATGTCGGGTGGAAACTTGCGCGCGCAGGTACAGGCAGGCAGGCCGGAGAGCGACAGAGCTTGTCTAGTGTTTAAGCAAGTCCTTGTCAACGACGTCAGTGAGGAAGATAAAGACATTCCTTAATTCTGGATAATGGCCTCTTTGGCAGGACAGGAATCAAAATCCTCTTCAAGGCGGAAGAGCGCTGGTGGGCCGCAAGGTTTGAAGCCGGCCTAACGCGACGAAAGATGCTCGTTTGCTTAGATGCATACATAAAGGCATCATGGATCTGGGCCGACAGCTATTGGAGTTGTGGGAGTCAACAATGCTGATTTGGTTCGCTGGGCTAAAGTGGAGTCAGTTACCACGAGCTCAGTGCTGGCGGCGGATTGAAAGGTGGATACCCTGCGTCACTAGCCGACTAAAATCTGAGGGCAAAGCATGGCTAAGCATGGGAACTCATTGAGAGCGATTGACACTCTTAATGGGCAGCCTATGAAGGTTGGAGCACTAGCTAAGCGGATTGAATTCTGTTAATCTCATCCCGTCTCTTTCCTCGTATCCGAAAGAATTTTAACCACTCAACCCAAAACATTTACTTATTAATGTAGTTTACCGTACCTTCTCATATGTGAGCTCAAATGATCATAAGATCTCACTCATGATATTTAGTTAAAAGAGTGACAGATGAATGCATGAAAAAGATCGAACTCATACCGAGAAGAGTTCCATTCTGATGAGTGGTTAAATTAATATTATCTAACAATACCATCATACCAACGGTATAAATCTATTGGAATATCATCCAACAATCAAATCATTAATAAAGTACAACTCGAGAGTCAGATCTATCCGATGAGATTCAAACAAATTTGGGCCATTGATATCATCATGGTTAGAGGTCGAGAAACTTGAAACAGATCCGGGCTAGGTTTTAGATAAGGTTGACCGTCGTTTTGAGAACTCTGAAGCCAATTTTGTTTGGGCCCCTGTGGCGGTTGATAAGAGCATTTATAGCTATAACCGCCAGACTCAACTCATTACAAGTAAGGAAGAAGAAGAAGAAAAAAAAAGGAGGCTCCATTCTCATGTACGTGATTGCAATGATAAGAGTTTTTGACATCCAGTTCGTTTAGTCACAAGTTCAAACCCCAGTAACAGCAACTTATACAAGGAATTGTGTTAGAACATTCATGATAACTAAAAAAAATAATAGCTCATGTGGAATAGTATGCAGTGAGTGCAGCGCGTTTGCCTCCAACCACGGCAGGTGCGAAGGCCACCAGGTATTAGGACAAACAAATCGGAGATTAAGAAAATAAAAAGAAAAAAGAAATGACCGGCGCGCAACCCAAGTACCCAACCCAACCCCCACCCCTCTTCCCCGGGGTTAGGTTCTCGTGCTTCTGTTGAGCTTTTGCTCTTTTATCATTACTTTGTCTCTCTTCTCACCACGCCTTCCGCGCATGAGGGAGCTTTACCGTGCCCCCCCCCCCCCCCCCCCCCCCCCCTCCTTCAGTCTTTGCCCTCTATAGAGAGAGAGAGTATAGACAAACACCACACAGCACCAAATTGCAAGCTACTGGGTACTCTTTTGGATCAACCGACTTTTCATTTGTCAAATCGGGATATTGAACAATGAACAAAAATCACTTCAACTCTACTTACTTAATTACTCTTGTATGACAATGCAAACTTCCGTGTTTCATGCTCATTTAGCATATTTTCTCTATAGTTGCTCATTTGCATGACATGCTGATGAGCTCTGATGATCTCGTGTGCATGTCGAGGATATCCCTAACAATCAACTTGGCCTTTTTTTTTACAATTGCTCAATGTTTTTTTTTGTTACTAGTCTTGGGGCTCAACTTTGAAAGAGAACCATAACTGTTGCCAATATGTCCTAGGTTTGATCCAGAAAGATGGGAGATACCAAGATCTCCACGTGCAGACCGCCCCCAATCGCACGTGAAAACATGAATACAAAATTAGACAAGCTATTATAGAATATATATATAGGTAGCCACTGAATGGGAACATCTCTTCTTCGATTCTCCGCTCACCTACATCTATCTCTTCCATATTTGCTTGCTCGCTATCCGCAGCAGCTGATGTCTCTCTTGTCAGACGACCGACAACATCGGACACCTTATCCCCTCCTTTTCTCCCATTCACCTTTTTTTTTTCTTTCTTTCCTCGTCTTCCTTCACTTCGACCTCCACTTTTATTAATCTCTCCCTTTCTCCGCCCGTCATTATGAGTACAACAGAAGTAGATCTCGAATTTACAGTCAAATCTCCGAGTTGAGACTCCATAAACCAACCGTAGCATTATTAGCTCATGATCGATGCACACGAGAGGACAGTAGATTATATATAATAAATATATAAATTCACGGTGGATGGGAGTCCGTGCCTCTGGATGCACACGAGAGAGAGGACAGTAGCAGTGTAAAATAATTTTACTATTGCCGAGGGTTTTCTTAACCCACGCAATAGTCAATACTGCTGAATAAATAACCGAGAAGAGAGAAGAAAACGGCCAACTAAACTACGGAAGTAGTAGATACGGAAACACGTTTTAGTAGTAAAACAGAATGAATTCACCATATATGTGACAAATATACTTTTACCTTTTTCTTTGAAAGCGGAGGAGCGCTGTTCCGCTCCAAGAAAGAGACAGGAGTTGGACAACAACGTGTTCTTCTCTTCGGCGTCCCTCTCTTCCACCCCTTCCCCCACTTCTTCTCCAAGGAAAACAACAGGGGGAAAACACACAAGGAAAGCCCATCATCCTCTTGCTCAGCCAGTACCTCTGCATTGGCCCTTCTCCCAGATGAAGATTAGAGGGCTCTAATCTCCTACTACTTATACTAGATTCTGCTACTTAGCCTCTTTCAAGGTTCTCGTCATTCTTTTCCTACCCTTTTCCACCGAACTTTGTATTACAAATTCCTTCAATTCCAAAGAGGTGTTTTTCCTTTTTTTTCTTTTCCCTCTCTTTATCTCCTTTCAGTTTCGTGAAAATGACAGGACTTCATCCAACGCAGCGAAAACAATGAGGGTAGATTCTTCCTTTCTTATCCCACTAATCCTTTTGCTCCGCTGCAGTTCAAGGTAGCGAATGGGGAGTTCTACGAACTGCGCAGCAAAGCAGGAAATGGCTGTGATCTAGAGTCCTATCTTGATTTCTCATACCCAGCTGCCAAGGAAATAGATTCAGCACAGAACTGGTCAGAATTGTGAGACTTGGTGCTCCTGGATTCCGGCCACACCAGCAATACCCAAGCCCTTGCACTCCGGCAACAGCCAGGGGATTCAGGCCTCTAATTCAAGCCTGCATGGACCAGCGCGGCTTTCTTCCTACCCAAGAGAACTCGGATGAAGGCAGTTGATGTTCTGGTAAACCAGAAGTATTGCTCTGTGAGGTCCAGGTCGATCGTAGAAATGGTGAACTCCAAATGCAACCAGTAAAGATCCCTGCTGAAGGATCCTCTCTGATTCCACCAAGGTACCTCTCGGTTTTGATGAATTCACCTGCAGCAAGCAGCATCACCTCTTTCGCGCCCACAGACCTCGATCGGATTGCCGGCGCAGCACAACCGGCCCTTTTCGCACCCACAGACCTCAATCAAATTGGCGGCGCAGCACAACAGGCCCTCACAAAGGTTCAATGGCCGTCAGATACGGAGAAACTGGTAAAGCCCCGTCCTTTGGAAGACAGTAACCACCACCCGTCACCCCAGATTTCTCAGAGTAAGCTACTCTGATTATGAGCTCAGTAGGCTTCTTGTATAGACTCTATGCATACTCATAGGAACAGACATTTCCTCACCATGACTTGAAGTACATTGATCTTATCATTCAATGCTGTAGGTGGATGTTGCAACGATGTTGATTCCTTGGCCAAGAGTATGGAACGAATGGAGTGTGAACAGATGAAGGGGAGCCGAAGCTTCTCCCCTAGAACACCAGAAAAGGGTATCGGGGGGACACGAGATTGCCAGGAGGTGACCAATGTGGCTGATGAAATGATACCACAGAAAGAGAACATGGAAGAGCTCAAGACGCCACATCACACAGCTGACAAGGCAATGCATTTAAGTCCAGACCGCCGTTTTTTGACGCTGGTTGCTACATCTGAGACAAAATCCCAACAAGATGAAAGTGAACAGCAGCAGGTAATTGCACAGCCTACAACTGGGTTATCAGAGCAAGTTCGTCCAGAACAAACGGAGAGCAAAGTGGATGAGATTGGAGAAAATCAGGGCATGGAAATGAACAATACACCACAGCGAAAAACCAGAAGGAAAAAGCATAGGCCGAAGGTCATCCCAGAAGGCAAGCCAGCAAGAACACCAAAGCCAGTTACCCCAAAACCAATAACCCCAAAGCGTGTTAGGAGTAAAGGAAGTCCCGGTAAGAGGAAATACAACAAGAAGAAAGAAGAACTAAATCATTCAATGACATCCTCAGGTGTACCAGGGAAAACAGATGATTTCATAAGATCTAATGCACTTGGGGAGACAATTGGTGTCAACAACAGGAAGGGAACCAGATTTGTCAGGCGTCGTTTGAACTTTGGTCTGGAAGGCGAAGCAGGTGATGGGTACTCGGATTCAGTCAGTAGCATGAGACAACAGGCTCAAGAGACAAGCATGACTTCTGCGACCAGTTCAAGTAGCAAGTCAACTGTCCAGCTCCCTGAAGGATTAGAAGTGGTTGTGGAGAACACAGCAGCGGGAATAGCATATAATCTAAATCGCTCGCTCAACAGAATGCTGGAAGATTATATGAAATTGCCTGAGATAGGAACCCCATGCAGTCAGCTCTCTAGCAGGGAAATTTTAGGAGAAAGCTTGGAGGATCTTGCTCCAAAGAAAGATGATATCTGTGATCCTAATGGCTTTCTGTCGCCTAATTCTAAAGATGCTGAAAAGCAAGCCAATTCAAAGAATGCCTTGGATGTTGTTTCAGAAGGATATACTGGTGCAAATATTGGACAAAAGAGAGCCTGCGCTGACGATTCTCGAAGCCATAGCGTAAGTTGCCATGGCCCTCTTTTCCCTGGAATAACCAAAAAGAGGAGAACAGAGAAGGGGCAGAAAGAACATACCTCTAACCTTTCAGTTAATTGCCCCGGTCCCAAAATCTTTACCTTCACAGCAGCACAAGGAACAACGAATCTGGACAAATTGCAAGTTACAGGGCGGACATTAACATTTGGTCAAGTAGAAATAAAGACAAAGAAGAGATCCAGGGTACCAATTCGAGCACGCAAAATCTCCTTGGCGACCATTGCAGACTGCAGCCAACTACTGTTAGCTCCTACTCAACCATGCATATTTCATGGACATGAAAGAACTCTGTCTGCTCCTCAATCTTGCATGGAAGCCCTGTCTGCAGATTTATGCGTCAAAAGGAAAACAAGGAAACCGAGAACTAAGAGACTTGCTCGTCTTGTTGGCTCTATGCCATCAGATTTGAAACAACAGATGGCTAAGACTAAAAACTCAGTTTGGTTAACTGCAACATCAGCAGGAAATTCACAAGGAAGGAGCTTTAATAATTGCCGAAGCAATTTTATTCAACACAGTCATGGTAGCTACTACTCTGAAGAAATAATAGGAGCAAGCATCCTATCCCGAGAAATAAAAAAATATGTGGATCCTATGGAATGTATCCTAGAGAAGCTGAAAGATTTGAATCTAGATGCCGAACTAGATCTTACATCTCAAGCAACCAACGATATTGTGCCTTATGATGGAGGTCGAATGATGGTTGCATTTGATGGTATCTTTGAACGGACAAAGAAATGGCGCCCTCGGGCCAAAGTCAATCTCGATGAAGAGACTACAAGGGTGTGGAAGCTTTTAATGGGAAAGGATGTAAGGAATGCAGCTGAAGATTCAAATGCAGATAAAGAAAAGCGCTGGGAAGAAGAGAGACGAGTTTTCCACGGGCGTGCAGATTCATTCATTGCTCGTATGCATCTTGTTCAAGGTGTATTTCTCATAATATATCTATATACCTGCAGTAATAGAACTTCCATTTTTCACATGTACAAGCAGCCGTGTCACTGATAGTATTACTGTTGTACATTTCACAAAGTCACTTCCTTTACAGGAGACAGACGCTTCTCTCAGTGGAAAGGTTCAGTGGTCGACTCTGTGGTTGGTGTCTTTCTTACACAAAATGTTTCAGACCACCTTTCAAGGTAAATATGATCTCTTCATTAGGTAGAAATGATAATATGAACGATTTGCTCCAAATACATGTTAAGTCATGTGATTCAATGACCAACAAAATTTGTTCATATATTTAGTTGTTTTTTCAGCTCTGCTTTCATGGCACTTGCTGCAAAATTTCCATCTAAATCGAGAACGGATAATAACCAAGCCGCCACAGAAAGGATGAGTATAATGAGTGAACAACATGAATGCCTCTTACCACTTGATCGCATGATAAAAGAGCACAAAAAAACAACCATAGATTCAATACAGATTTGTGAAAATGAATGTGTGGATGAGAAAGTTGTCAACAGAAATGAGTGGTTTCACAGAGGTAATGGGCATGGCATGTTAGACTGCATAGAAGGAAACCATCAGCAAATTCATACAAAGGAGTCAGATATAAATAATGCAACACCAATGATACAGACAGATTCTCCATTTACAGTTACTGGAAGTACAGGTGTGGATGAAGCTGAAGATAGGTCAATGGATGATGCAAGTTCCTCCCAGATATCCATTGCTTCATCTGAAAACTCTTCCAAAGGCCAGATCCAAACAGCTAATTCAAAGACAAGCTCCAAAGATCACAAACATGGAAACTTCTGTCGTTTGGACAAATCCTCATTAACAGAGGTAATACAGTCTAAAGGAAGCATTATAACTGAGGAATGCTACAACCATGATCGGCAAAGGAGTTCATCTACTGAATGCCTTAATGCAATGGACCATGAAGAATGGACAGACAGCGAAAAGAAAGATATCTCAGAACGATGGGGTGAGGTCAGATGTTCATATTTAACCATGTGCACATGTGACAGCATTTTACAAAACATGGAACATATTTTTAGAGAAACCTCATGCAACCCTTCCAGGTCTTATCAATTTCAGTCTACACTGAATTCTGCGTCAGTTAGAGGGGATTACAATGCAGAATCAGGAGAAGAAAGCAGATCTTATTTTCCATCTAGCGAATCTGTAATGATGACAAAAAGCACTGAAACAGCAGAGAAAATTGCATTTATGTTGCCAGGAAACAAACTAGAAGCAAGGCAGCAACATAATGAAAGCAATCTCCCGTTGCAGTCATTAGTTTGCTTAGAAACAGAGGATCCACTTGCAAAGCATGATGTTGATGATCGTCCAAGGGAGGGTATTGAGGTCTCGTCAAGAAAAAACATTGCCCATGGAATGTCAGAATCACAATATGCTCATACAGCCAAACTCCACCAAGAAGAAAAAAAATCAGTTTTCCAAGTGGATGAAGCCCAAGATGCCGTTGAAGACCACATACACAATCAACATTCTAAATCATATCAGTCTTGCTCAATTTCCTGCAATGATCCAGGAGAGCTATCCAAAATTGATAAGGATACAGGATCAAATTCAAAAGACATTTCAAATTCTCGAAAGGTTCTTAAGACAAGAAGAAAAGTTGCATCAAGATCAAAGAATGGCAAGAGTGAAAATAAGGCACCAGATTGGGAGAGCTTGCGCAAAGAAACATGTTGCTGTGGTTCCAAAAAAGAGAGAAGCAGTGATAGAACGGACTCGCTAGACTGGGATGCAGTGAGGTGTGCAGATGTAAATGAAATTTCCCAGGCCATTAGAGAAAGGGGAATGAACAACATATTGGCAGGAAGAATTAAGGTATCCTCAGAACTGTTCATGATTATCATAGTTGGACCTAGTGTTGATATCTATGTTACTCATTAACATGCTATCATGGAGTAAAACATTAGCATCTGAGACGGTATATTGAAAGGTTTATTTAGGGACCAGCAGTTAGTGGTTCAGATAAGCAAGACTTGAGGTTATATAAGCATGCCTACTAGTTTCGTGCTTATTCGAACAGTAGGATTCACTATGCATCAATAATCATGGCAAATTTCATCAGACAGTTCATACAATTATCCCTATGGTGTTTTAGTTGGATTCCTCAAAATAAGTACTGCTTATCTGTATGCTTTATCGAGTGCACAAAAGCACATTTTGATCGGAACTAGATGAAAATTGCACCCAAATGCATCATAAAACTTCCATACTCCCAAGAAGTACTACAAAGGACAAATATTGCAAAATTTCTGTCATAGGGAATGTAGATTGCAGCATCCAACTATTCTTTGAAGCCATCTAATACCTTGCTAGAATACTTGAAAGCTCACCTACCATAGCCTATGTAAAGCTGCATGGCAGCCTTATATGAAACTAGTAAAGGATCACCTGGTGTTATGCTAAATCTGAAACTATAGTGACCTGGTGATTTAAACTTGTCTGCTCACATTATTAGTTCATATAAACCAAGAGCACCATTTAAAGGAGAAATAGTTTAACAATCATGCCCTTTTAGGTTGTTTCACCAAAAATAAACCAAAGAGCAGATAGACATATGAACAACTCAACTAGAAGGATAGTAGACAAAATAATTTTTGAAGTATGAGATGACCTGTTTTTTCTTTCAAAGATTACTGAAATTGCAACTCAGAGGCAAAATATCTGCTGCAGGAATTTCTTAACCGCATAGTTAGAGATCATGGAAGCATTGACCTTGAATGGTTGAGGGATGTTCCACCAGAGAAAGCAAAGTAAGATCTTGAGTTGCATTACGTGCATTTATTATCTAGCACATGTATAGTTCATGTATATACCAAAATGTTAGGAGATCCATTAAATAGGCAAGTAAACATATTAGCAATTCTTTCTATATACGTGGCCATCTGCTAATGATGTAGCCTCCTACTATTTACTCAATACTGGAGCAAAAGGTGTTTTTAATAGCCAAGCTTCTCATATATCTACTCCTTGCACCTTTTTAAAAACCTATTTTCAGAAATCTACTCCTTGACGGAAAATTCTAAGCTATGTGGCAATCTTTAGGACAAGGATTTTTACATTGAGCAAAATATCGGGTGGCAGAACCTTGCTAACTCTTTGAGAGTGACGGAAAAAGCTCTACTTAACCCATCCAGGATATTTAAGAACTATTCTGGTTTGACAATCATAAGAAACATACATTCTTGGTGCTTTCAGGGAATACCTCCTTAGTGTTCGAGGACTGGGTCTTAAGAGTGTTGAATGTGTACGACTTCTGACACTTCATCATCTAGCTTTCCCAGTAAGAATTTTCTAAAAGTTCATTGAAGTATATATAGAAAGAGAATATTATTAGAGGATAGTCTTTAACAGTGTTGAATGTGTTCATGATTAGGTTGATACAAATGTTGGTCGCATATGTGTAAGACTTGGATGGGTACCCATTCAGCCATTGCCTGAGTCTCTCCAGCTGCACCTGTTAGAATTGTACGTTTGCTTTCATTCTACTAATGACAAGCCTCAATTGCTTTGTGGCGACTTAATTTTTTTTTTTAAGTCGGTAACACTGGGACATTACTTATTCTCACCATTGCACTTGTACTTTTAAAGGTATCCGATTTTGGAGACCATCCAGAAGTACCTTTGGCCTCGGTTATGCACACTTGATCAGCGAACATTGTAAGCTCTCTATAAGCCAGCTAATAATGACAAGAACTGTCTTGAATGGGACCTTCATGCGAATAGAACTCTTCTATATTTTTTGCCACTAAAATATCAAGCGTTTTGGTGCTCAACCTTAATCTAATGACATCCTTTCATGAACAGGTATGAACTGCATTATCAAATGATTACTTTTGGAAAGGTATGTAAGTGGATAATCTACAGACTGAGAGCTTCTTCCAGAAATATAGGGATTAGTAGCTTACATGGAAAGATGGTGTGAGCGTTCAACTTTCATGCAGGTTTTCTGTACAAAAAGCAAGCCAAATTGCAATGCATGTCCAATGAGAGGAGAGTGCAAGCACTTTGCAAGTGCATTTGCCAGGTATCGACCCATGATTTAGAGTAATTGAACTATTGAAGAATCTGCTTGCTGGATTGCAAGTTTAAATTGTAGATCTAGATTGAGGCAAGAACGTATTTGATTAGTTGTCAACAATCATGTCTAAGATAGATATTACTGGAGTAGTCAATGAGAAGAAAACGTCAATATCTTCATTCGAGTAGTTTCAAGGTCTAAATTGCTGAGAAATTTGCTAATGAGGCTGAGACTGTGAGCTAGTTCATAAGAAATATTGCCAACTAAATCTACCAGCTCTTGTTAAACTTAGACAACTTGCGAGCCAATCTTAAGAATATTCATTTCGTACTTTCATGAGATTTCATGGATAAACTGGCATGTGACTAAATTCCTACCATGCATAAAATATGCCACTCTGTGATCTACACAAAACATAATGAGCCACTGTCAATTTTGAGGTATTGAACTTTGCATGGAATCACGTTTATTGTGCCCATGGCATACAATAATATACGCAAAGCGAAATTACTAATGCATCTAACCTTATTGCAGTGCCAGGCTTGCACTTCCAGGGCCTGAAGAGAGAAGCATAGTGAGCTCCCATTTTCCCATTCCCTATGAGAGTGGCCATAATCCTAGCTCACATACAGCAACCTTGCCTCAACTTGTCAGGATTCAAACCCTGCCAGAAAATACCTTAGTTCATAATGAGCCTATCATTGAAGAGCCAGCAACACCAGAGCCTGAATGCATTGCAGCTTTAGAAACTGAAATTGAAGATGCATTTTATCAAGATCCTGATGAAATTCCAACAATCAAGCTAAACTTGGATGAGTTTGCACAAAATCTACAAAATATGATGCAGGCCAACAATTTAGATCAAAAAAGTGACGTGTCAAGGGCTTTGGTTGCTATAGGTCCAGAAGCTGCTTCAATCCCCATTCCGAAACTAAAGAATGTCAGCCGCCTAAGGACAGAACATCAAGTGTAAGTCTATTCTGCTTCCCTATCTTGGAATATTATGTTGGCACAACACAGCCAGCTGCATCAAAGAAAAGGTAGAAATAAAGACAAATAATGCCATGTAAAATTTTCCAGTGTATGGTGTAAATCTTGATTTTAGAGTGTGTGGCATAATATCCTGTTCCAGTTTCATATCCCCGTTAAATAGGCTAATCTCTCTTCCACTGTTGCAGTTACCAACTTCCAGATTCTCATCCTCTCTTGGAAGGGGTGAGCTGTTTCCTTATCCTAAAGAAGTCTATAGCTCGCATATCTTACAACTTCTAACTATTGTCCTAAAATCTACAGATAGATCGGAGAGAGCATGATGATCCATCTCCATATCTACTTGCTATATGGACACCAGGCATGTGCTTATGGCTGAAGAATGATTCTGTCAGTGTTGAGCTCAGCAACTATTTTGACTAACACTTCGATTTGAATATTAGGTGAAACTGCACAATCATTTGAACCACCAGAAACTTGCTGCAACTCCCAACAAACAGGCACTCTATGTGACGAGGATATTTGCTTTGCTTGCAATACAATACGAGAAGCACAAACTCAGACAGTCAGAGGAACGCTGCTGGTAACTAACATCTTTAGGCATATGACATATTTTCCCAACCATCAAGATTAGATACAAAACAATAGTAGCTACAGAAAAGCAGAAAAGGAAAAGCAAAAAAGAAAAGAAAATGCAGTCTCATTAAAGAGAGAACTTCTCCATCACATCCTTACGTTCAGTGACCTAAGAGCAAAAGAAACTGACATAACATGACTACATGAGACAATAAAACAATATAAAGAGGTAGACAGTCCATATTGTCCCACTTAAATATGGAACCAACAATAAAGCAGGAAGCAGTAGACAGCAGGCAGTTACTTTCACTCTTCAATGAGAACCTGAGATGCCAAAATAGTAAGAAGTTTATCTAGAGATAATTGACATGAATTGGACAGCAAACTCGAGGTTGAAAGGTTAAACAAAAAATGGTACACTAACCATTTCTTCCTTCATGATCAAGCCAATCCTAATGCTGAATGAAAGGAGCAAAATCAGAAAGTTTCACTAACTAGGGTCTTCATGATGAGCAGATACCATGTCGAACAGCTATGAGAGGAAGCTTTCCGCTGAATGGCACTTATTTCCAAGTTAACGAGGTAAGAAGCTGGCTGTTTTGGTTCCCTGAATTTAAGCTACATTGCTGAACATCCAAACTCCGAACTCCATGTTCAAGAAATTCAAACCAATATTCCTTTGCAGGTATTTGCAGATCATAATTCTAGCTGCAATCCAATTGACGTGCCAAGAGGGTGGCTATGGAACCTAGCCAGGCGAACTGTATATTTTGGAACATCTGTTTCCACAATATTTAAAGGTAATTATGAAATAACATGCTCCATGTATATGCTATCAAGTGGATGAATGTTTTTGAGGTGTACGTTAGGCTGACAGATTGTACACTGATGTTAGGTCTAACAACTGAAGAGATACAATGGTGCTTTTGGAGAGGTATGTACTGATGTATAGAGCAATTCTCTTGTTTTAATTACATTCACAGCGATCTTACAAATAGCAAATTAGGTGTGGACAATTGCCTATAAATTAGCTTCAACTGCATGTCACCCCTATGCACTAGGAGTTTATAGGATCGTGATCTGAGAATAAGAGCTGCAGTTGGCTTCTTCGAGCTAGCTTGCTGGAACAAAATCGGGATAGGATAAATAGAAAGAGATTGAAGTATACATAGGAAGATGGTTGAGAAACAGGAAGCTATGGATAGTCGCTGCATAATGGCTTTCAAGGTTAATGCCGAAACCACGAAATACGCCACTAGAGAGACACAGGCACTACATGCTTCAAACAGCAAGGGAAACCGTAAATCTCCTTTACTTCTGTATAAGTGCAAGATAAAAGGAAAGAAAAGCCCACGAGTTAAATATCACCTCTCCTTGAAACATTTCTTGCAGGATTCGTTTGTGTCAGAGGATTTGACCGAACAACAAGAGCCCCAAAGCCTCTCTATGCAAGATTGCACTTTCCAGCAAGCAAGGCAGCCAGGACAAGGAAGACACCAGCGAAGGAACAGTAAGACTAGCAAACCAAAGCGCCCAAAATCTAACCAGGGACCATGTGCTAATACTTCTCATTAACCTCTAAATAGCCGCACATTTGAGTACTCTGACTTGAGGAACCCACCAGCAGTTGCACATTGCAACCAGTGGGCTGTGCTAAAAGTTCATTATTTCTTTAAATCCCTGGTGGTTGTCCATTATTCACAAACTGCTGTATATATGTACAAAGGATACTATGGACAAGGCTGTTGTTTTTCCGTTTTCCATCTAGAATGAAGATCCGAGAGGGAGAAACTCAACTGATAACCAGAAAATTTGTGTAACCTGGTAGAAAAGAGATTTACTTCGTGACATATAAATCGATTGTATTGGATCAGGAAATTCCATCACTGCTAAGTTCCTCTAAACTACGTCCGTTCTTGCAGGAGAGAGCACGTTTGCTTGGCTGGCAAAAGTGTTAAAGACTGTGCTGCAGACTGAGTTACTCGTGGAAAAACCTAATCCATGCATTTTAAACAGCAATACATCGTGAGACATCATGTGTGGCACGTTTGATCCTTTCTTGTTGCATCCCGTTCTCAAAGAGACATCATGTGTGGCATTGCGAGGGATGATTAAATTCCTATCCAGAATCAACCAACAATGCCATCAATACATCGTGACATATTTATTTTCAACAGCCTTCAGGCTCAGATTGTCAAAAAAAAAAAATACATTGTGACACACGGGTCTGTGGTGTCATTGACTATCGCCTAACACTCTTATCTGCACACTGGTATTATTCCTTCCTTAAAACTACGAGGCCAGTTCACGTGTTCCTTTCAACTCTGCGAATAATAGATCCCGTTTTAGCTAGGTTCTTTAACCCTCACAAACAATACGAGGTCCGTTTGAATCGAGAATATGATAAATTTGCATCGCGAATAAAGAAAAAGTGATGCAAGTATCAAAGGTAGATAGTTATATAAGATTATAGATAATACGTTTAAATACATAAATGGGTCTTATACATATTTATCCTCGATCCAAACGCCCCATCAGTGTTCAAGCTTTTGACCCAAACAACAGCAACCTTGCGCCGTAGATAATGGAGAGATCCACCGTCAGCATGCGATAAACTTGACCGATGATAAAAGCTATAGATCTACGATACTCAAGCATCTTCACTGAATGAAAAAAGAAGAAGATAACGAAGCCTACGTACGGAGAGATCGGATGAGATCATGTGAATAGCTAAAGAAAATAGATATGCGGATCGGAGTTCACAAACGTAGAACAACAGGCGCCGATCTATTTCTCCAGAATTTCAAAGAGCAATCCGGGATCCTAGGACCTACATCGGCCAACTCGAACAAAAATAGCAGTCGGCAAAGATGGAACTTACTTGTTCTAGTCGAGCTCCCATCCATATATAGCTGCCATAATTCCGGAGCCTATACCTACGGATCCTCGAGGACTGGAGCGCGGAGGAGATCGAAGCTGGTCGTTACCTACGCGCCGCAGCCTTTGAGAGAGATGGGAACGAGAAGAGAGTGATCCGTCTCGTCTCCCTCCTATTTTTCGTTTTTTACAACCTTTCCCGCCGAAGGCCACCGCTTCTGCTGCTATGTCTATGGTCGGCTATGGACCGGAGCAAAAAGTAGATTGGGCTTTTTGGGCTCTGTCACCATAAGCTGTGGCCGGCCCTTGTTTTGTTCCCGGCCTAGTTTCCAGAGAGAGTCTTTTAGGCCTGATCCGACAAAAGAAATGAATGGGCCTGTGGCCTTGATAGATAGGCAGGCTGTTATCTCGCACGATCGGCGTGGCCCTCGTGTCTGCGTCGCATCGTAACACATTCTGGATATGTTTCCTCGGTGTAGATGATGGATCGTCACCGCCACTCAATCCAACTCCCAGTCCCAGTTCTTCGTCGTTGATTTAATATATGCATTCAAGACTTAAAATCTCGGGAACCAACCTTTGCAACTTGACATTTGTTCAAGGATTGATTTAATCGACTCTGAGCGAGATCCATACTGACCACGCTGAGTTATAATAAGGTGCGCTTGTGGTCCGACCCAACTTGCAATGCCATGCAATGTAACCTAGACCAACTCATGTGACATGGTGCTATTATTATTATTAATAATTATTACATCCACGTCCGTCCCTTTTCGTAAAAATTACATCCCTCTCTCAGTCTCTCTCTATTTCTCCTTTGGCGTTTCTCTCGCCACCTCGCTCTCTATCTCTCTCCCCCGCCCCCCCGCACCAGTACCATCCCAAGCCAAAACTTCAAGCAATTGGCACACTCTCGTCCCCCGCTGCTCGCCGCCGCCAGCACCGCCGAAATCATTCTCTAATCCACTTCCATCCTACCCGCATTGCCCACAAAACCCCGTCTAGAACCCTACTCTCGCCTCGAGATCCGATCTGTCGCGAGGAGCTGACCTGGTGGATGCTAGACTGAGCATGGCGAGCAACGACCAGCCGTCGAAACGGGGGCGTCCTGGGCCGTGGCCCTCGGCACCTGAGACGAGCGGGACTACTCAGCAGCAGCCGCTGTCTTGGGCCAGGAGGACGGGCTTCAAGGGTCGGCCCTCCGGGGAGTCCAACTCGAGCAACTCGAGCAACTCCGGCCTCATTGCCCCGCCAACGAGGGCTAGGGGACCTGAAGCGCACCGCGATCTGGAGGCTGGTCGGGTCCAAAGCGCCACTCTCCCTCCGCCTCCGACCTTCTCTCGTCCCCAACCTTCTGCCAACGGCGAAGATGAGAACAAGGAGAAGGGGGCCGTCCAGGCCCCGCCGGATCAGTCAGCCAGAAGAAGGAAGGACTCCGATGGGGCGGCAGATAGAAGCGCCGGCTCTGGGCCTCCCAATGGGCAGGCTGGCTCGGGCGCTCCCAACGGCCAGGCCCGCTCGGACCCCCCTCCGTCTCAGAGGTATAGGCGGGACGAGTGTGCCGCAACATTGCCACAGGTAATGGAGGACGATGAGGATGCCTTCGAAGCACGGCAGTCGCATATTAATTACGAGCTCAGAGACACTCCTGGCCTTGGTTAGAACTCCTCAACTCCGTTCCCAGTTTTGATGTTCATCCGTCTGAACAAAAAAGTCTTTTACTTTTAATTTTTTTTTACGAGTTCATTGTTTTAATGTATTGTTTTTTATCCCTGCTGGCTGCTGCATAACGTGCATCGGCAGTTCCAATTGTGTTCTATGCTCTCCAACATTTTCTCTCGATCCTGGGTTCACTTATATTGATCCCACTGGTCATAGTTCCAGCAATGGGTGGCACTTATGTGAGTGATCATCTCCAACCTCATGATATCCTCTTGTTTTATAAGGACTCATTCTGCTTAAAAAGAGCAGTGGAAGTGACCGTATGTATTATTGTGCAGGAAGATACTTCAGAAGTGGTGTCTACGGTGCTGTTCATTTCAGGTGTGACAACATTGCTGCACACATCCTTTGGATCGAGGTTACCGCTGATACAAGGTCCATCTTTTGTGTTCCTTGCTCCTGCATTGGCACTAATTAACTCTCCTGAATTCCAGGGTCTGAACGGGAATGTATGTTTCTTGATCTCTTGTCTGCTACGTTGATTAATTCATTGCTGTCTTTATAGTGAACCATAGCATGGCTTTCCTGCATTGAGAGTAATTAACTAGCCTGAAATTCAATGTCTGAACTGGAATGTCTGTTTCTTCATCTCTAGTATGCTACTTTAATTAATTAATTAATCTTTCACCGTGAAAAAAAAAAACATGGCTTAAATATTTTGAGACAAAATGAACATTGAGATGTGCTGGTACATACTTCTAGGCTTCTAGCTATAGTATGCTTGTAGGCATCTATACCATCAGTACTTCAGTCCGTCCAATACAATTTGCCAGTTAAAGTCTTGAGTAAAGGTGCCAAGACCATCAAAAGTTGTTTTGTTCCGAGAGTAACTTCCATTATACTTGCTGATATCCTTCTTACTTACTTGATGACATCAAACCATTGCTTATTATCATGTATCTAACCGCAAGATCACTGGAAGATTATCCTTTGTCTTTTCTGATTTAGATTCTACTTATCTCCGTATTTCAGAACAAATATTATCAACCCTTTTGAACCAGGTGTCAATATTCCCCTACTTAACAAGACAACATGGTGCTTTCAACATTTCTATATAGTCAAAATTAGTTGCTCTAGCTTGAGCTAGATGTTTAGGTACTTTAGTTGTATATACTCCTTTAGAGTCGATGGTATATTCACCAAAGATCAACTCGTTTATGTAGTTTGCACCCTTATAACCAGATTGCCACATAGATTCAGAAAGGAATTAAACCTAAAGGGCCTGAGATGGTCGGTGTGTGCTTGTATGTGCATTTTTCTTGATAGCTTGATATAAGGATCTAGAAAAGAATGCTGGGTACCTTCCCTTATTTCTTAATGGTTTGGGATTGATTATATTACTTTTACTGCAGAACTTCAAACACATCATGAAGGAATTACAGGGTGCTTTAATCATTTCATCTGCATTCCAGGCGGTAATTGGTTATAGTGGACTCATGTCAATTATTTTGAGGTGCGCTCTTCAATGATTCCATGTAAAACTCATTTGTTTTTTTTTCTGTGGAATATGAGTTCTAGAAAAAGGTTAACATGACATGAACTTAAATGCCCTGTTTTCCCTTTCATGTCATCCCTGCAAATTTTATGCTTGTTGTACATAAATGAATTTGCTTTTAGTGCTGCAGGTGCTGTAAAACTTCCATACCCTTAATTACTTAGTTGCCTGGTATAGCTAAAGTTTGAGGTGGGAGGAAGGAATGTTGGAAAATGCATGATTTGAATATTGTGCTTATGTTCGCCCGCATTTAAGTACCTGTTTTATCTTCTTTTTTATCTGTATAGACTTTTTAAGGCAATAATCTGCTTGTATCTGTGCCCTACTTATAAGTTCCTGTATGTGTTAATGAGTGGTTTAAGCGATACACTCACTAAATAGCATGTCTTCGTTTATGGCACAATTAAAAGTAGCTATGCCCTATGATCACATGCACTGGAATCGAGCCCCGACCAGTTATTCTCTTTGTTCTATCTGAAGCTTGCTGTGGGGTTCATAGACTGTAGAAGACTTACATAGTTCTTTCTGTGAGCTTCTATAGTATGTGCCAACCTGAATACCATGGCATAGCACTCCTAAAACATTTCACAGCGTGATTTCCAATTGTGCTTAGTATGTGATGTGTTTTCCATGTTATTTTGCCTGTTTCAGGTTGATCAATCCAGTCGTTGTGTCACCTACAATTGCAGCCATTGGACTTTCATTCTTCAGTTATGGCTTTACTCAAGTGGGCAGCTGCCTGGAGATTGGTGTGGTGCAGATATTTCTGGTCATATTATTTTCACTTGTAAGTTGGAATAGTTCAGCTTTATACGGTTCTTTCAGATCTTTAATCTCTTCTTTAGAGTGCTTTGAGTATACCCTCTGTTAATTTTATGCATTTTTTTAAAGATTCTGAGTTATTCTTTATTCCTGTTACAGTATCTTCGTAAGATTCGGATACTTGGCCATCGCGTTTTTTTGATCCATGCGGTAATTTCTTTTACTGGTCATGTACAGACAGACCCCATTTTTCCTTCCGCATGCATTAGAAATAGCTCACAGGTCTTCTTGTGGCACAGGTTCCCTTGGGTCTTGCTATTACTTGGGCAATTTCCTTCCTTCTCACCGAATCTGGAGCCTACAGCTATAAGGGTTGTGATATAAATGTGCCCTCCTCAAACATGGTTTCAGCTTACTGCAGGAAGCATGTTTCGAGAATGAAACATTGTCGTGCCGATACCTCTCACGCATTGAAGTCTTCTCCCTGGTTCAGATTTCCATATCCATTACAATGGGGTACACCTGTTTTTAATTGGAAAATGGCCCTCGTCATGTGCGTCGTATCGATAATTGCATCAGTTGATTCTGTAAGTTTCTTGTTTGCTCGAAACTGTGTAGATCGGGTTTTTTTTTATCTTTTCTTGTTAGCCATCACATCTGACAAGTTTAACAAGTAACTTAAGCATTTGTATCTACCATCTTAGTCTTGACATTTCGTTGCCAACATAAGCATTGGTATATTGTTAGCACTCCTATTTTGCTTTGGATGCAGAAAGTATCAATAGCATCTGTAACTGAAGAAATGCATTGAGTTCAGTGATCTAGTCGTAATGGAGGGTTCATCGCTCAAGTATAATAGAATAGGTATTTAGCAGAAACTAAAATATACAGATTTGACACCGGTGGCATCTATGAGTTGTAGTTGTCAGGAAATGTTTGTCGCTTTCTTTCTTATGGTTTCTCTTGAGGTTCAACTAGTGCCACAATGTTCTGGTACCAGTTGAGGAGGTTTTATAGCCATTTTTATTTTGTAAATAAATAATTCACATGTCAGCTATCAAGTACATCTACTGACAACTTTGTGTTTGGGAGTTAATCATGCCCACCATAATATGTGTTTGTGAGAAAAATATGCATGAAGGGCGAATGGACTTGTGCACCGAAATTCCAACAAATGACCTCTTGTATAGGAGAGCAGCTTTTCCACCGAGTCCTCTCTAAAATGATGAGCTGAGCATCATTTGCTTCCAGATAATGTATTTGAGTTAAATTCTACTGGAATAATGCCCATATATGTTGCTTATATGTAGATGCGAATAAGGATCACTTTTTGCTAGATTCCATGACGTTATATAATTTTTCTGATATTTTAAAAAGATGGATTTTATTGCACAATGCTACTTTAGTAGTGTATACGGCTTCAGAAAAAGTTGGATTTTATTTTATTTCATATAATTTTTTCTGATATTTTAAAATTTTGTACGGAGTGTTTTCGTGCATTGCAAGCAGTCTCCTTGTTTATTCCATATTTACACCATCAATCTTATCTTGGCACATATGGATTAACAACATCGTGGAATTTTGAGAGAACTATTGCATTTTCTTTTAATCAACTAACAACAATGGGACACAGGGATCTTGGTATTCGATTACTGTATAATCAAGAAAAGTTTGTCACTTTTGAGTCCTTTCCATGACCTCATTTGTGGTATCTTTCTTAAGGTGGGCTCATACCATGCTTCATCATTGCTTGTGGCATCTAGACCGCCAACACCTGGTGTACTCAGTAGAGGGATTGCTCTGGAAGGTGTATCTAGCATCTTGGCTGGTCTATGGGGTACAGGAGTTGGTTCAACAACTCTCACTGAAAATGTTCACACCATTGCCATTACCAAAATGGGAAGTCGGAAAGCAGTTGAATTGGGGGCAGTCATTCTGATACTCTTATCTCTTATTGGTAATTATTCTTTTCATCTTAATATGATATGTAACTGCATGGGCTCTAGCAGTTCAAAATGGGAACGCTTTTATCCAGTTCTTGTTATTCATCGCATTTGATATCAACAATTTGAATGTTAATTTTCATATTTGAATTGCTCAATTGTTTCGCATGCATCCAGGTAAAGTTGGAGGTTTTATTGCTTCAATTCCTGATGTCATGGTCGCTGGTCTTCTTTGCTTCATGTGGGCCATGCTTGCAGCTATAGGCCTGTCAAACCTGCGATACAGTGAAACAGGGAGCTCCAGAAATAGTCTCATAATTGGTCTCTCTCTGTTTTTATCCTTATCCATACCTGCTTATTTCCAGCAATATGGGATCACTCCTGGTGCAAATTCGTCAGTGCCAAGTTACTTGGAGCCGTATGTAGTTGCATCTCATGGGCCTTTTCATACTGGATATGGCGGGGTATGCTCTTTAACTTTCTTACAGATTAGTGCTAGATAATGAAACCAATAATTTACTCATCACTTCCCCAAGGGGAAAAAGTATAATGCCGTCCCTTCTTTTCTTGTTGATCAAAGTACACATGAAGCACGAAACTGTAAATTCAGTTTTAAGACAAATACAACATGCTCCTCATATCATATCAAGCTGTTTCTTCTCGTCTCTGATTGAAAATCGTGTAGTTATATCATACATTAGGATGTACCTGTACTTGCGAGTTAAATATGAAAACCACTTGGGAATCAAAGAATTCCTAGTTTACATTCAGTATAAATGGTTTATTAGACATTGTCATTGCTCCATACATAGTGTCTGAAATAAAGCTGTAGATGTTATTCCATATCATGAGAGCTAAGTGCAAATGTAGCTTAACCTTTTTTTTTTGCTCGTTTGGTTCTTTAGTGATTCTAAGCTATCATCAACACTTATCTTTCTTGAGACATATGGTGTCGTATCTGTACAGGACATGATAGATCTATCAGCCTGCTGTCTTATACAGGTTTATTTCCTTCTGTAGGTAAATTATGTGCTGAACACGCTGCTGTCGTTAAATATGGTTATCGCGTTTTTAGTTTCTCTTGTTCTCGACAATACTGTCCCTGGTACGCGGCAAGAGCGTGGTCTGTATCTGTGGTCTGATACTGAAGCTGCAAGGAGAGAACCTGCCTTTCTAAAAGATTACAGTTTACCTTTCAAAATTGGGCGACCATTTGGCTGGGTGAAATGGGTTGGCCTGTGAAGTAGCTAGCCAGCAGGTTCGATATTGATGGGATGGACAACACAATTTGAGTTGAGGTGGCTAAAGTGGCTTTTTCTCTTAATTGTCATCATTCCTGTCGATGGTCTTTTAAGTTTAAAAGAGTTCAAAGGATGGCCACGTGGAATGTAGGCTGATTTTTTACGTCCAAATATATATTATTGTAGCATATGTAAACTACAAGTGTCATGTTTGTATTCTCAGTAGATTATTGGCAGATTTTGTTTAGCAAATGGGAGCATGATGGCCTTCCTGTGCATCCATTAAGTTTTACCGTTGTCTTCAACAGGGTCATTTGTATAGAAAGAACGCAAAATCAAACTGAAGCTTCGAATCAGAACTTGCTACCCATCTAGATAGCTCTTCTTCTGCCATTGCTAATGTTTTGAAGTATGCAGCTTGTATACTGAGTGCATCATCTTGTGTGGGTTTAGGCCCTGGGAACCATCTTTAGATGGTTACATTCTATTTATGAATCAGAGGACGTCCTATAATAACCATCTAGATACGCAACCCGCCTTGAACTACAATATCAGGCAGACCATATTCACCCCTGTAGCAACATGATTGCGGACCAGCGGGTGCTGTCTGTGTTATGTTTTTTCGTCCAACGAGTTGGGGGCCACGCACTTCATTGATATTCCTATGAGCTTGTAACTGGTATTTCTTAGCATACAGGCTCACCTTATCAAAAACCGGGGAAAACAAAAAAAAGAAAGAAAGAAGAGCGGCTATTTGTGTACATGCACAAGGATTACACGTGCAATCAACAATAGGAAGTGGACTATCAAAAGACGGCACCACATGTCCATGCACATAAATCTTTAACGAAAAATTGGTGTTTAGTCTCTTTTGGAGACTTTATTTGCTGTATAGTCTCCTTGAAAGATTTTAAGCCATTTAGTCCCTTTTTGGACAGCTGTATTTTTTTTATCTCTAAAATACCCTTTATGTATTTTTTTAAATGAGAGATGGATGAATAGTTTTGAATTAGGTGGTTGGCATTAAATGGAATGGTTGGGAATATATACACCTATTCTCAATACATGGAAGGCATGCATGCATCCACTTTATGGCTGGATGCATACATTAATGGGGGCATTAATAGTAAAATTGGGGGAGTAACTACCAATTTATATGGGAAGTAACTACCAGTTAACTGTGAAGTATCTACTAGTTTAATTGACAAGTAAATACCAGTTTGAATGGGAAGTAACTACCAGTTGAAGTGTGAAGTAATTACAGTTTTTTTGTAAAGTAATTACCGCTTAAATTGGAAAGTAACTACTAGTTAAATGGGGGAAGTAACTACCAGTTAAATGGGGGAATTAACTACCAGTTTAAATGGGAAGTAACTACCAGTTTGGGGGGAGTAACTACCATTATGATGGTAAGTAACTACCATCATATTAGAGAAGTAACTATCATTACAATGCGAAAGTAACTATCATTATACTGGAAAAGTAACTACCCATACTTGGGAAAATAACTACAAGTGACCACCATTGTATTGGGGAAGTAACTACCATTACAACAGGAAAGTAACTACTAATACTTGGGGGAAGTAAGTACCCCAACATAATGGTAGTTACTCCCCCCCAAACTGGTAGTTACTTCCCATCCAAACTGGTATTGGGGAAGTAACTACCATTACAACAGGAAGTGACCACCATTGTATTGGGGAAGTAATAGGAAGTGACCACCATTGTATTGGGGAAGTAACTACCATTACAACAGGAAAGTAACTACCAATTTTGGTAGTTACTTCTCAGTTTGGAGACGGGGAATGTGGGGGGAACGCCGGTGGCGGAGCTGGAGCGGACCCGGGGATGCCGGTGGCGGCTGGAGGCGAAGTAACTATAATTTTTATGCGAAGTAACTACCAATTTTGGTAGTTACTTCCCAGTTTTGGAGCCTGGGAATGTGGCGGGGGACACCGGTGGCGAAGCTAGAGCAGACCTGGGGACGCCGGTGGCGACTGGAGGTGACTGGAGGCGGCTGGAGTCGGGATCCGCCGTTGGGAGGTGGCTGGAGGCGGCGTCGGGTGAAGCTGGGAGGTGGCTGGAGGCGGTGGCTGGTGGCTGGGGACGCCGGACGAAGCTGGGAGGTGGCTGGGACGCCGGACGGAGTTGTGAGGTGGCTGGGGACGCCGGACGGAGCTGGGAGGTGGCTGGTGGCGGTGTCGTGTGAAGCTGGGAGGTGACTGGAGGCGGTGGCTGGGGACGTCGGACGAAGCTGGGAGGTGGCTGGGACGCCGGACGGAGCTGTGAGGTGGTTGGGGACGCCGGACGGAGCTGGGAGGTGGGATCCGTGGCGGGGGAGGTGGGATCCGGAGCTGGGAGGTGGGATTCGTGGGATCCGGACGGCGCTGGAGCGAGGCGGCGCTGGAGCACGACGGAGCTGGGAGGTGGGATCCGGACGGAGCACGACGGCGCTGGAGCTGGGAGGTGCGGCGGTTCTCGAAGCCGGGGCGGAGCTGGAGCACGATGCGGAGCCGGGGCCGGGGCGACCTGGAGCACGACGCGGAGCCGGGGCGACCTGGAGCACGACGGGGCGGAGCTGGAGCAAGACGGGGGCGACCTGGAGCACGACGCGGAGCTGGGCGGCGGACCTGGAGCTGGAGCGGGCAGTGCTGGAGCTGGGCAGCGGCGCTGGTCGAAAGGGGGGGCTGGGGGAAGTAACTTCCAGCTGGGGAGGGGGGGTGATTTATGATTGGTGGTTAGGGGGGATTAATGGGGGGGTTTAAGGGTATTTTGGTCCCCTCCTTATTTTAGGGTAATAAAACACTTAAGGAGTGTTATAAGGGACTAAATGACAAGAAGGAGTCACTTAAGAGACTAAACAACCAATCCCCCTTTAATCAAGAAAAAAACAAGTCAAACAGTCAGCTTTTAAGAAGCCGAGGACAGATTTTTCCCTACCAAAAGCCTTACTTGACATCGAGGGAGTAATGGCAGCAAGATCGATAGTTAAACCTCACCGCACAAGCATACAACATCCATTGAGAACAGGTGAGAGCCATTAAATACATACTATCATCACATAAGTAAGGTGAAAAAAGTGAACATCTGTTATTATAGTTGGAACAATTTCGCTTAAGAGTACTCCCATGCAGAAATTGAAGAATACATTCAAAGCTTAAAAGACAAACCATTTGATTACATTTTCTCAATGTAGTACACAATCTTCTACAGCGAAAGAAGGATGAACTTTTGGAACAAAGGCAGATGATCGTTTGGAACAGAGGCGATGATGCATAAAGTGGACTGCAGTGTCCAGTACCAAAATAAGATTAAAAAAGGCTCATTCCCACAGGTATTAAGAAGAGAAAAAAGTAAGAACATCGAGATGTATAAATTGGTGTTATGCAAACCCACTAAATGTATAAAATGGAGGCTGGAAAAGCTTTAACCATAACATCCACAACTTCCACGATAATCTGTTAGTCCAATAATTATTGCCGCAAGATGGATTATTACTGGTGGCCGCACTGATTCCTTGTTCGTACCTGATGCTAGGTTGAAAAGGACAAACCACATGATAAGAGGCAGCAAAAGGTAAATACAGGAAGCCACATGGAATTAACAGGAGAAAAGGGAGCTTTTATCTATTCCCTTCAATTTATATCACAAGGAAAGAGAACATGGGAGAAAGAAAAGTAGGCTCCTCATTTCATGCAAGCCCTAATTGGCCTCTATTCCATGCATGTGTAATGCGATTGAGGCAAACCTCAACCGAAAACATTCCAATCCATGGAAGGCACCTGCGCCGTGAAGAATGTCAATGTTTTCCTTTTAGGATCTCAACTCTCTGCCAGACCTGCAAGAAGTTAAGGCGACAAACAATTGCACATTAATTTTTTAAGTGTTTATTGGGGGAAGGGGGGGACCCAAGAAATGGAACTTCAATTCTAGAAATTGCAAGATCTACAGACTATGGTTAGAACAGTTTAAAACAGAAAATAAAAGAGCCTGAGTGGCAACCAAGAAGAAGCAATCCCTCTTGGCTATGTCAATCAAGTCTGCGTACAGGCGTGAAGCTGTGATATTAACTACTGCAAATTACTAACTCTAACTGCTACCTCGTGCGTGATGAGCAATGTTGTATAAGGTCAGCCGTTCATCATCAGCCAAATAAAGTAGAAAATCAAGTCAGGAAACGTAGACGTTTCAGAAACTGAAATCTCCTCTAGATAAATCCTAATTTATGCTCTATAGCTCCAATCCAAGATGAGAAATGAGGATCAATCGGTGAGAGATTGAGGATGACGATTATAACACCCCAAACTAAGTTAACACATGCCTTGGAAGGTGACAAAATGTGTAAAAACCTAAATCCGAAAATGAATCAAGACAAGCAAAATCACTAGAAGCTAAGAAATGGTATAGCAATTGTACCATCATCTTTGTGCTCAGTAACTTCCATGCCATCTGCTGAACTTTCTGATGTACACTTAGCATGCACAATTGGACCATGCTCTATGCTCCCATCAGATATTGCTTTACCACCTTTTGTGTCCATCAAGTTCAAATATACTGTTCCTCTATACAACCACTCATCCTTTTCATGAGAGTAGATATCTTCAAATGGTTCTCCACACAATGCACATATGCACTGGCTTTCATCTGCAGGAACCATCGGCTCGCAGACTTCTGCAGCTAAGACTGCATCTTCAAAAGTTGTAGAAAATATTTCAGATGGTGATCGAACTCTACCAGCAACCCAATTATCAATATCAGCAAACCATCTCTGCGATATCCTGTTATTAGTATTTCGTTCAGGCTTCTGTGATGCATGCCAATCCAAGTGACTCTGCAGCTGCTCTTCAAGTTCAAATCTGAGGCCACATTTGTTGCACTGATGCTTAATGTCATCATAGAGACTATCAATCACCAAAGGATGAAGTTCTCGTATGATTTCTGGCTTGAAGTCAATTCCTAACAGCTCTCTAGTTTTTGTAACGGACTGCAGTGAGGCAGAATCCACTGCAGTAAATAATTCTGGGGTCGCTTCCCCTTTTGCTAATGACACAGCAGAATTTTTCATCGAAGCTGAATTAAAAGGAACAGACATGGAGGTACTGCTGGCCGAACCACTGCTTTGATTTGAGAGCTGATCAGGGATCTGAACTGAAGGTGCTGTAAGCACATCTGTTGCTGGTGAGGAGATTAAACCCTTTGCCACTAATGAGCTCAGAAGACTTGACAGTGGATTTGAAGCGTCACTAGCTGTATTTGAGAGCTTTACGGAGGTACCTAACAGTGATGATGGTGGCGGAGGCCCCGGTGGCAGAGGCGGTAGCACATCTGTCGCTGAAGGTGGTGTCAGCACTGATGTACTACTATGGGAATTAGAAGAAAATGACGATGGAGTGACCAATGGGCTAGATGATGTCAATGCATGGGTAGGAGGAGGTCCACTTGGTAGGGGAGGCTGTATCTTTGGGTTTTGGAAGTCCCTTGTTGGTTGGCTTGGTGGGAGTCCAGTCTTCATGATTGAATCCAATAAATTGCTCGTGCTTGATTGCCCTGACACATCAACAGCAGAAATGTTTGAGTGGCTTGTCCCAGAAAATCTTCCTGTCTGATGGCTTCCAAAACTCGGGGGCATAATAGGTGCCTTCCGGTTTTGAGTCGCCTGGTGAGAAGACTGTGTTTGCCTCTGTAACAAATCGGGCTGTAATTGCTGCAATAGTGGAAGGTGATGGCTCAGCTGACTCAAAGCTGTTGATGCAGCAGATGAAAGTTGCAGGTATTCAGATGCCTGTGGTGCTGGTTGTGAATGTGCATCCAATAATGTGTGAGGTTGCGGACTGTGATCATGAGACAATGTCGAAAAGGAATCTTGGGGAGTCGTTCCATGTGGTGCTCTAATCAAATCTCCTGAATGTTGCATGGGGCTGGGGCCAGTTCGAGACATGTAATGAGTTTTAAGAAGATCATGATCAGCTGAAGTCTGCGATTTCGGATTTTGAAGTGGCACAGAGATAGGAGGAATATGAGGAGAAGGTAATGGAGGTCGCAAAGGTTGTTGTGGTTGTTGCCCAAACAATCCTCTTGTTCCAGGTAGCACATTCATCAAAGGGCCTGTGTCTGAAGGAACAGACTGTGGTAGAAGCCCAGACATGGGAAATCTTGGAGATAAAGCACCCTCATGAGAGATGGCTTGCCCCTCAGACATACCTGAAGCTCTTGAGCTGGTATAATCGAAATTGACAGTGGCTGATGGTGACTCACGTGGGGGCCATACAGATGATGTATGATGCCCTAATAAACCTTGATGTATTAGAGAATTTGAAGAAGTCTGATCAGGCCTTGGAAGGTGCTCTCCAACCTCCTGCATAAGAAGAATATGCATCAGCCTTTAGATGTGGCAGCTATCTATAGCTGAGAAAAAAAATACGTGAAGCAGAGAAGCTATTTTATTCATGATGCGCAATAGCAATCTGAGTAATAGAACACAAGCTTTTACCTCTTCAATTCGCATATGATAAATCAACATCGACAATGACAAGCAGACGCAGAGTGATAACGCCTTCCTATCCTATGTTTTACTACATTACTTTGATAATAATAGGGGACTAAACTACAAATGCAGCAGGATATTGTATTCCAAAGAAACTAAGTAGCAATATATTAGTTAGTAGCATGTACTGATCACACATATCACAATCTGAATGCACAGAAACTTGCAGGAGATCATATCCAGGATCTGAAAACCTAACCAATTAGTCAATGAAGGAAAGCACAATTACTACGTTAAGATAAGGATAAACATAAATCGTTTAGGGAGAATACTCTTGATACTCTGAAGATGTCTTCCCCTCTAGAGGCCTTCAGCGTCCGGGAGAAAGGATCAATCTTGCTTGACTGGGTGTCTAGAATCTCAGTCTCCAGAGGCATCCACTTGCCTCTTAGCAAGCTTGATGACCTATCCACATCCTCACTATTGCGCCCAACATTTTGGGAGCTGCTGGTCCCTCCGTAGTCTGTGATTCTAGAATGTACTTCATCCCACATAAACTCTTCCTCCTCAGAGTTTTTCCAATTCTTAGATGATATCCTGCTGCTTTTATTTTCATCAGTAAGATGAACTGGAAGTAGCTGGCGGCCGCCTTGTACAAATCCAGGTTCTCTGAACTTCGCGTGATCATTCTTGACATCAACGTTGTCTCTTCTGCTCGCAGATGTCTCCGCTGCTTTGCTAACAGCCCCATACCATGATTTTTCATGTCCATCACGCAATTTTTCCCTCTCGCTGACCTTTCCAAGTCCAAGATCTGGATGCCTGGATGTATCAGAAGATAAGTCATACTCTCTGAACCCCTTCTTCTCAAGAATTGTCTCAGTTACCTCCCTTTGTGGACGTTGCATATTCTGAAAATTTTAGAAAACACTCTGGATATAATATCTCTCTATCCAATAAAAGGACTGAATATATACACAGACAATCATCTCCTGTAGAGTAGGACACAAGGGGAGAGATCACATACAGGAATCTTGGTAGGCAATTCTGCCCATTGCCTTGTACCCCTAACAGAAGCTGCTCTGTCAGACCTCTCTGCACTTTCATCCCGGGCAATCATACTACGATTGTCATTGCTGCTTGCTTCCTTTGCCTTGACATCATAAACCAATAGGCAGTAAGCACAAAGAGGTCATACAATGATTAATGAGAATAGAAAGTCGAGAAAAAGGCAAGGAATCATTTCTATATAAAAAATAAAAAAAGATAACTTACTTCGTCACATTATTTGAACACAAACAAAAACAATAAACCTAAAAAACATAGTACATCTCCTCCATCCTTGCCAATAAGCATAGTCCTATGCAATTCAACAATAACAACACTTTTTGCTTTCCCCCTTGTGTCTCAAACACATATCTCACAAAGAACGTTGTCTGATTGTCTTGTGAACACAAAATTATTACATTTGCAAACCTTTCTCATTTCAGAGTTATGTTAGGCAACTGAGGCAATTGCCTAGGGCCTCATAAATGAGGCCTGTAAAGCCTTTTATTGGGGGGCCCCAAGACCTTATATTGGAGGCTCCCTCAGGCACCCATATTGGAACTAATGGATCTAGTATTGAATCCTCCAAGGCCTCATATTGGGGCCCAAAAAAGTTCGATGACATCGATTATTATGTGGCAAAGACCCAAATTTGAACTAGTTGTATAGCACACTAAAGTCTTTACACGATACTCTTCTTCGGGTCACAAATTCAGACCCAAAACATCAAATGCCTTATATGGTGTGGGCCACAACATTTATATGGCTGGTGTTGTAATTTAATATCATAGGAAGATCATTGCTTTTAACTACGGGAAGTCTCAACTTATTGTTTTGAAGCTTCAACCATCCAACATAAAAGGTTTATCATTATACTTTAGTCATAGTAAAATACAGTCACTTCCTACTACACTCACAGGAGTGTCAGCAATTCATTTTGTGCAACACTGTCCTCAGTTTACAGAACATAGAGACCAGAATTTCTAATCAAAGCTTACTTGTGACATGACTACTCACAAAAACAACAGCTGTGTGTAACCAGAGTTCATTCTAAAAAAAGAGTTTGCAAGTACAATGATGCTTGGTACCACTTACTTTTGTTGACTGCTGAAGAAGCTGTCTTGCTTCTAAATATTTTGGATTTACATGAATGCTGTGGGGCGGCCGTTGTGTTTGTGAATCAGGCCTTGATGCTGCTGCTCCAGATGAACCATTAGCGACTGCCGGAAAGCCCAAGTCTTTCTCGATTATCTGAAGAGGAGCAGGGGGGAAGACTCCCTTCCAAGTTCCAAAGAGATGTCTCATACCAGGATGTATAGAAGAATCTACCTGCTTATAAGCCTTGCAAAATACCTAATACAGTTGCAAATTCCATCAAAAGGGAGAATGGTCAAAAGAGCAATGCTACAAACTAAAAAAAGGATTAACTATCTTCTAATGTAGCCAAATTATAATAACATACATAAATCATTCGTAATCAACTATAAGCAATCTGGAGGAGGCCCCCAGTAAAGCTTTAAATGGGCTGTATAACTATAATATTATGCCATATAGTTCATTACTTATAACTTTCCAGTAGGAGCCAAGGAAATCCAATCAATACACATGTTCTCCACAGAATCAGATAACTCTTTAAAACTTTGAAAAATAATAACTTGGTCAATGTATCTAACCTCAGGTAGTCTTGCAGCAAAATATTTGATGTAGTCTCTTCCAATATTCTTTACAATACTATCAAGAAGATAAAGAGATGGCAACTTTTGTTCACTAGGGACCTGAAATTAAACAGAAATATCAATCCATGAAAGACCAGATTGACACGGAAAGAAAGATATAAATAAGTATTCAAAATTGGCATATCCCAGTAGGTTACTTTTAAATACACCTTATCTCTACAAAATTGCGAAGACAAAAATACCAGTTGAAGTACGGAATGGCAAGTGTATCACCAACTAACTAAGCTGTATAAGTATTCACTGACCTAGCAAAGCAAGGAAGATGTCATGTTCATAATCCAACAACCATTCCTTAGCTTACAGAAATAATAACTAGATCAAATTCTTATTTCTGGACAAGCATATTTAGTTATTATAGCCTTGGCCACATCCAAGGGAGTCTTAACAACTCTCCACTATATCTATGATATGGAAATACAAAAGGATCATATTTGCAGAGAACTTTAATGGGTTAGAGTATGCTCCCATGAGGAAGGAACACATAATATTTGTCTTTAGAAAAATGTAATCACCTTGTACTTGTGAAATGCCCACAAAACAAACTTGATGCAGCTTACAGACTCATAAAAGAATGACTAAGAGTATTAAATTAGATCATCTAGTATGCAGTCAGTTTCTTAATATGAAATTTCATACTCAAACCCACAACTCTTTCCCCATCATACATTGTAGATAAGCAAAACACAAGGGCATCCACTTGAAAGTAGATTCTTGAGAAATTTAATGAACCAGCTTTAATCCCTCGATTTGATGCTTCTCCTCTTGAGAGTTATGGGGTCTCTGTTTACGACGAAATGCAAATCCTTTTCACAAGGAACAGTATGTAGCAGTTCCACTGCTTATAAATTGAGATGGCAAAGAACTTTATTAACAGTCCATATGTGGGACAGAGTGCAGCAGAACTCGTCATAAACTGGAATAAAAGGAAAGCCTTAGTGCAGACCATTGCATACTGCTCAATTACAGGGTGCAAAGTTTTATGTTGCTCCACACCATAATAACCTGGCAAACAGCTTTCTGACATGACATAATCCATTCCCTACAGGGCACAATAGCACAGTACTATCCCACATGATTTCATATCGATTTCACCAACAAGTGAAAATATTTCGCCATATTAGTTAGCCATCATCCTTTTGCCCAAGTTTTGGATGACACAGTTTCTCATTTCCACATCCCCAATTATAATGACAACTTGATTTAGCAAAACCATGTTGTGCTCTTCTATAGTAAGCTTCAAATGCCTTGCATCATCGCAACACACAGGCTTAGAATTATCAAAGGATTGACCTTCATGGCTATCTGAAGGCATCGTGGCTACCTGACCAGATTAGACAAGCCACTGATTTGCCTTCTGCTTGCAACCAGAGGCTTTTGCAAATAGATTAACCCAAAGAAAGAATATTTCGCATTCCAAACAAAGATTCAAATTTTCTTTCATCGCACGACCTCTGGCAATCAGTACAAAAACCAAGTACAGCGGCACAAAATAACTAAGCTTATACCTTCCTGTGAAGCTCACTACTACTGTATTCGACAAACATTAGATCAAAAGTGGTTCAGACGAATCAGGTCACCTCGAGGATGTTGTTGCAGACGGTGGCGGCGATGGCCTTGGCAGCATGGAGGTTCTCCCCGGCGATGATGGTGAGGTTGGTGATGATGGGCTTCGAATTGAAAGTCAGCTCGGCCAGCGCAGTCTTGTATTGGGCCACGAGCTCCTGCTGTTGCTGATAAGACGCTGCCCCTCTCGCCGATGCCGAATCCTCCCGCTCGTCTCTCTCCCTGTCGACTGCCTTAAACCTCGTATTCACCGGCTGGCTTCCGGTGCCGCATCCGCCAGAGACCTTCGTTGGGCGCTCCGCCTCGTCGGTCAGACGAGGCTTCTTGGCGCCGTGCTCCCTCGGGCGATCCATAGCGGATCTGCGAGAACTCTCCATCTCCATCCGCCGCGGAACCCTAACCCTAGTTCTAACAGCATGCGGGGCGGAGTATAAAGGGGTAGAAGGAAGCCCTAGGGGGCTATGATGGTCGATCCATAGGGAAAGAAGGGGAGAAGGCGCGTGTCGTGGACTAGCAAGAGCAGTGAGAGTGAGCTTATTGATCGGAAGGGAGGGGAAGGGCTCGTCATCGAAATCGAAGTCGAAGTCGAAATCGAAATCGTCGTAATTGTAATTTAAGGGAGGTTTGGTCTGTTTGGAGGGTTATTCGAGTAGGAGCCGGGGAGCGGGATGAGTGATGGGAGGATGGGCTTCCGATCAATCGAACAAGGCCGGCGTAGCAATGGATCCGCCGGGCCCTATCCATCATCTATGGCCGCCGCATAAATAGACAACGAAGCGCGAGTTAGGGGATTACAGCGTGGAAAAGAAAATTCTAGCAAAAGTTGTGTAATTACTAATTTAGTACCCTAGCCGATCCGGAAAATGTCCAAAATGCCACTGGAGTGGTGGTTTCGGCCACAGACGCGCGTGGCCCATTAGTACATTAGCAAGCAAAAGGGCCCTCCATTGATAAAAAAATTTTGATTGAGCTGCGCCCCTCCATTGCTAATTGTGTGTGTGTAAGATCCCGCCGGGTGCACGTATAATTACCATATGCCACACCAATCCTCTATTGGCTTCACGATTTTCAAATGCGCAAACTTTAGCAAACTTCAATGATTTCCACTCGTATCATTGATGTGTAATTTTGGGATCAATGAGAGAGAAACTAGCAAGAATACAAATGTTGCTGGAGATTGACACATGTGATGTGACAAGCTGATAATAACAGAGGTGCATGGCGTCGTGCTAACTTAACACTTTGCAATTACAAGTTCGAACCTGCTAACAGCAATTTATTATAAGAATTATAGTGGAGAGAACCGGGTCAACTAAAGGGCAAAAAAACTTCATGTTTTCCTTGAATGATAGATACATACACAAAAAAAAAAAGAGCTACAACAAATGGGGAGGGCAACTGCAAGCATGGTCGCCCCCGCATCCAAACATACATTTCTTTTGGTTTTTTACATCTATGCTGCCTCCGGACATGCTCAAACTCTAGAAAGTGTATGGACGTATGTTAGTGCTAGTAATAATATACACCACTGCATGAAAGAACCATGATAGATACAAATATATACTGAGTGATCACGTCAGTCGAAAGTTTGTTAGATCTGCCGGCGAGTTTCAGCTCCAACATCACAAAATGCACAACTTTCTTAGAACAAACACGCAGCAAGTAATACGACTGGCAGATGTTACCCTGTCAAAAGATACAAACGAAATGCAAGATATAAGATAAGATAATGCCATTCTAATACTGAGCTTATGATTTATCAAGTGAGCCAATTAGAAAGATCTGATGATTAGTTTTGCCCAAACGGCTAATTGAATCATTGGAGCAAATCAGAAAAATGGTCCCAGAAAATCAGAAAGCATGAGATGTGGTGTAACATAATCTAAAAAACATATCCTCTCACATGACTTGGGATGACTGAAACATGGATAGCTACAAGGACACACCACACACCTGAGAGGGTTGCTAAAACATGGCATCATGCAGGCCTCAAGATCGCCACCAAAAGAATGCAGAATGCTAAGGAAAAGCCTCCATAAGACCATGACTACCCTGTCATTTCAGCTCACTGGTGATATGCCACCATGATCTGGTTGAGGTGCTGGAAGCCTAATCAGGGACTTCAAGGACTCCATAATACTTGAAAATGATGGTCTTTCCCGAGGCTCGCTGCAGTGTGATCCGCATACCATCAGTACAGAGTACAAATAGAGACAATAACATGCATGAGTATCATCAGAATTATTAATTTGCGTACCTTGCCCAGCAAGACTCGATAATAGTAGCCACTTGTGGGTTTACATCACTAGGGATTTCTAACCTCCTAAACTTGAACCCAACTGCTGCAACCACCTAAAGAGGACCATATCAACCAAAGTGTTAAATGATACGAGGCAAATTCACAAGATAAATGTGAGATTGGTTTTACAACTTGCAATAAACAGCAATAAGCAAACCTGCGTTACGGACTTCGCCCATGAAACAACAGAAAGATGATTGCTTTGGTTGGTCATGAATCACTAGTTAGAATCCACTTACCTCGACAAATCAATTCCTTGGAAGGCAAGTTGATACATTGTCAAATGAAATTGCACTCGCACATATCATGGTGGTTAAAAAATGTAATTTTATCACAAGGTCATGGGTTCGAATCTCTCTAACAGGATTTATGGTTATGTACCAAGGCCAATGCTCAATGTATTTAAAAAAACATGAAAGTTGTTAACTGTCACTCAAATTGGTTGCATCAGTTTACAAGAAACAGAAAAACAAGCAGCTTTCAAAGTCGGTACTTGGGCTTTTGTGTGCCAAATTAATCGCAGTACAGAACAGAAGATTAAGATCATAAAAGACACACGAAATGTTCAAAATCCAGATGATCCAATTTCTAAAGGGATTGGTGGTTTCTCAGATGTGCTAGAGCTCCTGGGACTAAAAACCGTTCGTTATGCCCCTAATTATGGAAATTGAATTGCTAACCTGTGCTGGATTTAAGTTATTCCAAGGTTGTTGCAGTGTCATAAGCTCCCATAAAATCACCCCAAAGCTGTAAACATCAGACTTCTCATTTGAAAGTTCATCACGAAGCACTTCCGGTGCCATCCACTCAGGCTTTTAAGAATCAGAGAATATGGAAGCTTCAAGTTATGAAATGCTACATATATCAATGACAAGAAGCACAAAAAAATGGACAAATGGTGTAAAGCAACTTACAGTCCCTGCCAGAGACTTGGAGGATAAAAATGTGTTCGCCTTAAACCTAGAAAGCCCAAAATCACAGACCTGGATAATAAAAAAGTGAGCTGTACTTGTATCTCAAAAATCCCTCAGAGTTGCATCATGCTAATGTTTCAATGTAATACTCTACATAAGTATGTCATATGAGAAAATCCTCTTCACCAGCGCCTAGTTCAAACTTAAATTTCAAAACACAAAAGTATGCAAGTAGGAGATAGGTACAAACTTAAAAACAAGGAACAATTAGATAAAGGTGTGACATTCAACACGGAGAGAAAAATCGAGTTAAAATAGTACTTTTACTGTGTATTTTTTGTCCACCAGAAGATTTGGAGATTTTAGGTCTCGATGAACGATTGGAGGATTCCGTTTGTGAAGATAGTTCATACCCTTTGCCTGTTGAAAAATGAAAAGCATGAAAGACATTGTAACAAGTCATATTCTGTAATAAGAAGACTAAAAATAGTCGAAAGGCAACAGAAAGTATCTTAATTGTCCAAATAAGTACATGACATTAAAGTTTCTGACAACAATTTGAAAAAGTATTTGAGAGACGTACAACATCAAAGGCCATATTTAAACGACGTCTCTCATCAAGTGTTTGTTTGGCACCAGGTCTATGCAAAAGCCTAAACAAACTGCCTCTGCAATTTACCAATTGGATAACGGTATTAAAAGTTAAGTTATACAGGACTGTCTTCATGGTGCATAGAGTAGAAAATTCCATGAAGAATATAAAAAGTTAACAATGACAAGAGAAGAAGAGAACGGTTATACCTTGATAAGTACTCGGTGACAATAGACAAGTTTGGAGGCTGAGTAACAGCACCCATAAAAAGAACGATGTTCGGATGCCTCAGACTTTTCATAATTGCAACCTACATAAGACATGATGTATCCAGATCAAAGACAAAGTATGACAGAAAAAGAGAGTATATACTAGTTTTGCACTTGCATGCTACAGAAGTCAACTGCTGAAATGTATTTCACTGGTTTGAACTTGCCGATACATGCAATAGCACAAACATAAACTCCCAATACTGGCTGCCTCATTCAGCTAAAGTATGGGTAGTGTGAACAGAGAACTGTAAGTTTTTCTACTGATCCCAAGAGCACAATTTAATTGATATGCCCACTTTGTGAGCAACGCTAAGTTGACAATAGTCTAGTAAATATCTTTGAAAATCACCAGAATGTAGGATGATAACAGGCGCGTAATAAAAGAACTGTTTCAAGATGTCTGTTGACTAAACTTTACATTTTATTGCATATATAGTAAAAATATTTGCACATAATACAAAGAGTCAGTGTAAGAACAAAAAATGAGTGAAATTGTGCAATGGCAATAGTATCTCCATGTAGAGTCAGGCCACCTAAATTTGGCTCGAATTTGCAACTAAATCATTATATCCAACAGCAATCCAATCCAGCACATCAACCAATAAACACAATCGAGGCCAAAAGGCAGAAATCATAAGATATATGCATGTTTGCACCTAGGGCTGTGTTTGAGCCGAGCTTTAATCGAATAGCTCAGGCTCGGACCTGATTAAGCTCCACTAGGATATGATTAAGCTCGAGCTCGAGCCAAGCTGAGCTCGAACCCATAAATAGAGCTCAAATTATTATCGAGCTCGAACTCGACCACTCTTGGACTCAGCTCAAAAGCTCACAAACCGAGCTCAATTATATATCTATATATTTATATATATATAAGAAATAAAGATTTTTACTTATTAATCTCTATAAACTTCTTAAATATTAAAAATACCCTGGATAATTTGAGCTTACACATGTACCCTTCAAAACTTGAGAAACTGGTTAATCTACCCCTATGTCAAGCTCCGTCAATCTAACTAACTTAATCTTGGTTTAACCATGGTTATAACCTGACCAGAGCAGGCAATTTTACTAAAATATCCATGCCCACCATGTAAAATTACTCAACTATTTAAGCTACTAGATCAAAGATCTGGGCAATCGGACGGCTGGATCATGATCAGGATTAAACGGACGGCAAGATCAAGCTGCATGCTTGATCAGATGGCTAAGAAACGTCGATGATGGATCGACGGTGGAAGAAGGTCGTCGGAGGTCGAGACTGCCACCGATAGGGTCGTGAGGACCTAGGGAATCGATCCCCGAGGTCTGATCGATTGTCCCGACGCCTACGACAGCGGATCTGGAGGAGCAATGGCAGCGGGTTTGAGGGAAGGTGAAGGCGGCAGAACTCGGAAGAGGGGTTGGCGATGTTGGGAGGAAGAGGAGGAGAAGTAGAGATGGCGTGGTGTAGCTGGACGTCGGGGTTTAGAGGCTTCAGGTGGCAAGGTTGGCGGCAATGTTGGATGTTGGTTTTCTGACGAGGTAAGAGTACGGCTGGGAGGAACGGTTCAGAGTACTATCCGGCTCACGAAAAGGGGGATGAGGGAGGGGAGAGCTCGACGCAGTGTCCGACGATGAGGAACGGCATTGAGGTTGCAGCGATGCGCCATTGCATCTCCGGCGAAGTCATGAACGACGGTGGAAAGATTCAACATGATCATCGATGACCTGAAAGTTGCACCTCTTTCCGTCATCACGTGCGTCTCAGCTTGCAAGGATGTTGACGTCCGTCAAATAGAGGCGATGAATATTTTCATAGGAGAAGAGGAGGTTAGCAGTGCTCGAACGTTAGTTTTCCGGCGAGGTAGGAGGTAAGGCTATGAGGAACAGTTAAGGGTGGTATCTGGTTCGCGGAAAGGGAGATGAGTGAGGGGCGAGCTCGGTGCGGTGTCCGACGAGGAGAAACGGCGTCGAGATTACAGCGAGTCGCCGTTGGGATCTCCGACGAAGTCGTGACCGGCGGTGGACGTTGTTGAAGTCGCTATCGGTGAGGAGAGAGAATGATGGTGAGTTAAATGACGTGGTTGGATCTACGATGGAGATTGGAAGATGAGGTTTGATCTAACGGTTGTCATGGAAAATGAGGGTTGATCTACGGTGGAAGATGAGGGGTAATAACGTCTATTCAGTTGCCGCCATTAACGACGTTAAGAATTTTCCATGTTGATTCACCGGTAAGTAACCCGAGGGGCAGATTAACCAGTTTGAGGGGTACATGTGTAAGCTCAAACTATTCAGGGTATGTTTGATATTTAAGAAGTTTTCAAGGATTAATAAGTAAAAAACCCTAAGAAATATTAGACTAGCTTTCGAGCTTCGAGGCTCACGAGTTGAACTCGAGCCTACTCTAGTTAATTATGAGCCGAGCTCGATCTTGAAACTCGAATCAAGTTCTTTGAGTCAAGCCGAGCTCGAGCAAGCCAAAGCTCGGCTCGAATACAGCCCTATAATTGCACCAATAAATAGGAGTAGTTAGAAATGAAAGCCTCTAGTGAATAGGTTTTAGACTGCTCAAGTCTCTTCTAGGGGGTTTCTGGCTATTAAGTTGCACCCTACAGGCTGTAAGCCAATGCGAGAGGATTAAGTTTTTAAATTATTGTACTTATCCTTATACATGGTCCTCTTTAATCATATAGCCTAAGTTTAAGCCTGACTAGTTGTTATTGGGTTGTTTCAAAGAGCCTTGGTTAGTATGGCGTTTAGCAGCTACCCATGAATTACAGAATAAGACAGAAAAAGAATGTGAGCAGCAGGAAAATTTTCCAGAGAGAGAATTCAATTTAGTTTACCTCTCTCAAAAACTCTTTCAAGCGTTCCGGGTGAAAATCTTGTTCCATGAGCATCTTCACAGCAACTTCCTGTTCGTTATATGCTTTTCTCAATAAGAATAAAGCAAACAAATCTCTCATGTCCATGTTAAAGAAAGCAATTACCAAACAGAACATAGAGCCTGTCAAAACTTTGATATTTATACTCTAAACTGGAACAAAAGCAGCATCATTTCTGTTATTCATAGAAAAGAATTTCCAGCAAGGATAGATAATCCAGGATAAAACAGAAGGACTACTTCTTTAATACTAAAAGAAGTTTATTCAACAATTGTGTTTGTTCTTCCCATTGCTCCCTAGATATGAAAAAGATTGATGGTAGGTCGACATTCAACAATAAAAAGAAAATTGCAGGCACAGATAGCTAGCTTAAGGCTTTAAAATCGTCAGTTGGGCCAAAACTCTGTTTTCAGAGGCAGACCTCAAAGGCCTATGGTGTATCACCATCCAGATTGTAAGATCTCTGACAACATTGCTCAACATCATAACATGTTTGTGTACTTATATTTGGTAATTTCACATTCTATGATGCATTTCTAGCTGCTGCCTCTGGCCAATTGATATCAGCCAATTTGTTACATTTCAAGACTCACATCCCCTATTGTCAGGTGAGCAGTAGTGGCAAATTTTTCACTTGCTTAACTATCATAACTGTCAAACAAACTAGCATAACCAAGAGGATAGAAGTTGAACAAAAGAAAATAAAGGCTTTCTAAACTGATAGGATGTATAATTGAGCAAACAGTACCATCACCAACTGTAGAACAAGTGCCTGTCAAATGAGATCTAGTTACTAAGAATTGCTGCCCCCATTACCATATGACTATTTATTAAGGAAGTGCAATTTATCAATAGCCATAAACCATCATCATTTGGCCACTTAAATGAAAGATTAAGAAAGCATAATCAAGCAATCAACTTGCCTACAGCAATTGAGCGATGGGCAATTTTTAAAAGTTGTAGTTTCTAAGCTAATATGTTAGCAGAAAAAAAAAGGTTGGATGACACGTACAGAACCATTCCAATCAGCACGATGAACAGTTCCAAAAGAACCTGCATATGAACACAATTTGCAATTCAAAATGCCACAATATACTGAATGATTAGGCCGAAACTCGACGAAGGGATGACTGTAGCACGGCTTTATTTTTAACTACAACATGATTTCACAGATTACTAGCACATATAACAACAAAGAAAAGGAAAAAACCTGCTCCAATTCTCTCCTTTAAAACAAGGTCATCCCATGCAATGTCTAAGTCATCAGTAGCAAAACCTATTTCCTTATTGAGCTTACTTCGCCCTTGCTCATGTTCCCGAAAGAACCTAAAATCCTTATTTTTGTCAGCCTTTGGATCCGAGGACAAACGAGGTGGAACATCCCTGAGCTTATCCAGTGGGTTGAGTTTTAATCGGATAGCCTCTTGTACTCTAGGCTCTGAGCATAATGAAGTATTCTGCATTTTGCCATCCTGGCCATCCACTTGAGCAACCATCTGAACATGAGATTGAGATGGCCCAGAGAGTTCGACGTCACTACGTGATACAGGTGAAAAATAGCTCATTTCCATAGAATTCTCATCGTAGCTTTTAGGAAAAGATGGGCCTGTAGCAGCATCTTGACCAGTAGTCGCCCCTGTCATCATGAAACAGAAAGTTTCTGTTAAAGCTGCCAGAACAACAAACTAAGAATCAGAACTTATCAGCGCAAAGATTAGATATCTGGATAACGTGTGGAAAAGGAGCTAGCACTTCTATTGGAATAAAAGTTACCTGCTGAAGCATCATTGAACATCAGATTAACAGATTGACAATCCAGAAAATATTGCTTCGCCAATGACCTGAAAGTCTTATTAATTTGAACTGATTTGAATTTTGGAGGATGCAGAGGTGAAGAAATCGTGATTGATGAGGGACCATTAAGCAAAGAGTCAGGCTCATGTAGAAAACCTGGGTTTTCAATCAAATCAACTAAGTATTCTCTGCAACAAAAAGCATGCAGGAATTCAGAGCAAAACAACAAATTCCATTTGATCAAGCATACAGTGAGATGTCCTAAATTTAGATGCAAAATTGACGACCTCATAAGATAAAAAAAGAGAAACACATAAAGAAAACCACGCACCTATCTGAACCGAAGCGTACTAAACATGAAGTAGCATCATCACTTTTGCAATATTTGCAGCCCTTGGCAACTCGACATGGCAAATTGATGGTGTCCGCTAACATCTGTGAAGACCAGAAAAATGAGGAGCTATCAAGCAGAGTTATATATTCCTGAAACACAAAAAGTATGGGTGCATTTCGTGGATTACAATACAAATGGTAAGCTCCGTACCGGTCAGTGACAATGTTCAGTGAATGCATGATCTGTGCGGAAACTGAATGCACCATGTCAAGCAGCAAGGTAATTCATGGTGTAGTTAAAAAACACAACAAAAAAAAAATTCCAAGGCTGTGATTACTAGAAAGAAGAAAATAAGCCATAAGGATGCCCATTGCCCAGTTTAGGTGCATTTCTAGATCTAACTAAATCCAAATGGTACTTTATCTGTTGATAATGACTTGAACGAGCAGAAATGCGCACTATATAAAGCAAAGACGATGATCTGAAACTCACTTTGAATAACACGGCACGATGCCTGCAAAGTCCAACTGATAGCTTTCCCATGGAAACCACAATGGAACCTGACTTAGCCTTGAGAATTTCAGTACAGTGTTGCCACCGAGGGACCAAATCATCTTCTTCATTACGAGCTGCACCCCTTGTGAGAGAAAAAGAAAGTCACAGAATGATCAGACAAAACATTTGATCTTGTAGTTGCTCACAAACAGAATAGTCTGGATAACACACCCCATTCGAGTGCAGACAAGCTTAGCAAGCTGATCCACCACATCTTTTGTCGTAGAAGAATTACAAGAAAGGCCAACTACAATATTCTGTAACTGCCTCATGTCAGGATCACCCTGTCTATCAATCAGAGCAACTTCAACCAACAGATCAGCAGGTTGAACAGTTTTCAAAGAATCAATTGATGGAATCCGACTCTCTTCTTGAACATCTGTGCATAGAGTCCACACAAAGGGATCCATTCCCTGAATCAAGTAAAAACCATCTGGAATCTTATCATAGTATGATAGACAGCCATTTACCTGGTAGAAATAATGTAACCATGAAAAATATGAGAGAAAAATTAAGTTCAAAATAATCTGGAAAGAAATTCCAGAGACGTGCAACATATGACAGGAAAATTGATCCCAAAAATAAGATATCCCTCGATGCAATAAATTAAACTTGGAATGGTAAGAGTGTAGGTCATGCTTATGTAAGGGTAAATCGGCCAGATTTGACAAACTGGCTACATCCGCAACTCCATATCGCACGGATCTAGCTCATTAGTCCCTTACTGGCCATGGTTGTGCATACCAGTAGACACAGTACTGACATTGTATTGCTCCTTACCTTATTGCACCAAGCCATAAGTACAGATGTAGGTTTAATGCACTTGTAATATTTGAGATCTAAAATGTTTAACATGAACGACTTTGCGAAAGATGTTGCAATCCCAAATTTTCTACAGCTAATTCTTGTATAGTTTTTCAGTAGGCTAGGTATTTGTGCCTTGATGGTGTTTCCTATATTAATAGTGCATAATTCTGAAAGTTACAACATTTTTTTTATTAAGGATAATATCTGCAACCTTGGGTTACAGACATGCCTATCCCTCACTGAAAACTTAACCAAATTAGATTGCATCGGGAGTACAAACAGGTGGTTATAAATGCAATCTGTTGTCCTGATTTGTTGTGTTATCTGTACAGTGCAACGGTTTAAAAGCTGAAACAGTTATCTTGGTTTTCACATTGCTACCAGCCATACCACTGAGGATTTAAGGCACTTTGATTGAGTTGAGTAAGGAAATATGTATGTCTTGCAACGAACCTAATCAGAAGAAAAGATTATTCTGATAACCTCATCGGCCTCTTCCTACTCCTTTTATTTGTTGGTCATGGCTCCATGCCTTTGAACAGTCTTACTAGATTCGCAATTAAGGCACTTTGATTGAGTTGAGTAAGGAAATATGTAGTTCTTTGCTCGAGATTATCAATGAGATAATAGAGAGACGGAGAGATTAGATGAAACGAAGAACAAAAGTAGGTCGAATCAAAGCCTAATATTACCCAGAAGCGATGCGAGAGGGTCTCGGCGGAGGCGCGGTTAGAGGGAGGGATCTGATCGCCGGGGTCCAAGAAATTAGGGTCGCTGGCGCAAGCCGCCTCAGAGCACAACCTAAGCGCCAGGGCCAGCTGTATCTGGTACGTCTCCTCGGCCTGCTGCGCCCAGCTCTTGGACGGCGAGGATGTCCCGATAGCGTCAACCGCCCCATCATTTTCCCCTCTCCCCTCCCCTCCTCGGGCGACCCCAAACCCGTCCTGGTCAATGGCAGCCCCAGAAGCAGACAGGGTCGAAGGGAAATAGTACTCTCCGGACAGCGTGCTCTCGGCAAAGCTACTCCCGCTAGACTGCCTCTGGAGGCCGATCGAAGGGAACACCGGCCCGATCCGCGGGGCCCGTTGATCTCCGACGCCGTCTGAAGCAATCGGCCAATCGAAGGGTTGTGGTATCGCCTTGGTAGGGGAGGGTCTCCCTCGGGCGCGGTCCGAGGGAGGGGATTCGAACTTGGGGGGAGGCTGGTCGTCGGGGTACTGGCTGAGCAAGGAGTAGCTGGAACGCCTCCCCGGCATTTCCATGGGAGCATAAACCGAAGCCGTACAATTACTAAGCATAAGCATAGCGTAGAGAAAGTCCACAGCCCTTTTTAAAAGAGGAGAGACGGCGGAGGATGCCCAAATTGGATGGATGGAGATCTGTTTTGGACATTTTCTGTGTGCTTCGTTCGTCGGATGCGGGGGGACCCCGTGAGACGGTCGACGCCTGCCCAACTCAGCACCACCAACGGATTCTTTAATTAACTAACTATATATGGTTCCGTAATAATTAAACCCATGGTGGTATTGATTGGTCATCACTCATCTCTCACTTGGCCCAAACTCAGGGAGTCAAGTCAACAATCGACTGGTTCTGGCCCCATCCAACATGGGTGTATGTATGTACGTGAGTCGGCCCAATAGGAAGTCAGTGAGTAGTAGTACGTAAACCACGATTTTCGCGTTGCCTTTGTCTCATTTTGAAAGTTACTAGTTTGACCAGTGAATCAGTGATGGATGATAATTAATGGGTAATTCCTTGTTTGTTGATGTTGGAAGACAGGGATGGAATAAGATTTTGAGAGTCGGATTATACAAGTGGCCGGCCAAGGCCATTCATACATCTATAAAATTATGGCCAAATGGGAACAGCCATGCTTGGACAAACAAGTTGCTCGGTCTGAGATCTCCTTCCGCCTATTATAAAAAAGCAGTACAAGAAGAAGATGTGTGTGTGTATATATACCACACCTCGATCAGATCGATACGGATGGATGCCTTTGGAGTTTAACATGCACCTTCGACTTTTCCTTTTTCTAAACTCTAGAAACGTTTAAGAAAACATCAACTTGAGCGAGGCACACGATCCTAATTATAAGAGAAACGTGGAGTGGTACTGGCTAGCTAGCTCTCTGTAAATCCCAATCATGAGGTCGATACGGAATCCATGCATTAGGCATTAGCGTGGCCGGGAAGTGGGAATCCTATCCAGGAAATTTTTCTTGGGCATTCCTAATGGCTCATGCATTAGAGTATTAGACGTGCACCCTATCATATCATGCTCTCTCTCTCTCTGTCAGCAAGTGGATGTAACTTAATTCACGGGTGAGATGGAGTGATAGGATATCACGCTGGCCTCCGAGTATGCATGTTATCCCTCCTGTGTCCTCTCCTCTCAATTGAAGATCCCGTCTACAAATTGTGCTCCACTAAACTAGATGTAATGATGACTAGTAAGTAGTTCCCCACGTGTTTGAAGTAATATACAAAATCTAGACTCGGAGCATTCAGATAACGGAGAGGAGGGCCCGGTGTGTTGTTGGGCTAATGGTCGGATAGGCAAGGCCCATTCGGCTGGAACATATTTTGGGCTTGGGCTTGGGCTTGGGATGAACTGCTGTCTTCTATATAACTTGCTGATGTCATCAACAACTTAGCTGCTTAGCTTCGGGTCAAATGTGTGCCGCTTAATTGTTTAGTCTCCTATATATAAATCTGCTATAAATCTAAACCCTTTCAATTGAGACGACAGTAAACGCTTTGGATTAATTTCACAATGAACTTTCTTTCCACTTAATTATTATAAAAATATAATAATAAATCAAAGTACAAGCAGCTTCTATCCATCTGCTGATGTATTATATACACAGTACACTCTAACCGGCCTACAATATATAAGTAAGAGGAGTAGCTGGTCAGCAAGCAGCGCGGATACAGGTACGGGATACCAGTAAGATATGATACGGATACTCTGTGGCGGCGCAGCGACAAAGGCCTCGCCCCTCTGGCATCTCTGCCCGAGGCGTACGCCCCCCCTCCGCGACTAACAGCTTCTTCACCTGGTGATTGCCATGTGGCTCCCGCTGCTCACGCGCACGCATCCCCGCGTCACCCTGCCCGCCCCCTTCCTCCTCGCCGAGTACGACGCACCAGGTGCCATTCTCCGGCCGCCGCAGAAAACGATTGTGAGGAACTTTTCTTTCTTTGAAACGTAACGGAATTCACACGAAAATTATTCTCAACATTCGCGAATAGGCGAGACTAAATCTGCTAAGTCTAATATTGTTGGCTTCCATTCCTATTTTAGTCATCAAAACGGAAGGAATGCAAGTCTTCCTGTGGAAAGCACAACTTGGACTGTCTCGTTACAATCCAGAGGTTTTCATTTCTCAAAATGGAAGAGACATTCATTTATTTCTCGTTTTTCAAAGTTACGTTCATTCCAGAGCAATTTAAATTCACCACAATCATTACAAATACAGAAACTACTGTCTAATACCACCACTAAATAACAAGTAATCAAAAGCTTGCTCCCCAGGATATACACAAGCATCTCATGCTTTGTCTCTGAATGTGACTTCAAGGATACTAACAAATCAAAAACATAAGTTACATGGCAAAAAGGGCTTAATTCTCTAGATATCCATATCGAGCAACCGAAGCAGATCACTTCCTTTTAATCTCAGAGACTTCCACCAAGAGATGACAGACCCATTTGATGTCTGACCCTTGTCTGCCTTTCTTCTATTTGTGCCTGCATAAATTTTTGAAGACAAACAACCTAGTCAAAGCCTTGATACAAGTAATGGTAAAAGCCTCTTGATTCAAACAGTCAGATGTAGTGGCCTTTCACATGGCTAATAGACATTAAGACAAAACAAACAAACCTGGCAACTGAGATTAAAAGATCACGAGGCATGCACCAGGAGAGTGAACGAAGATAATACCGCCACAAGCACAACCCAGCCTATTCAAATGAATAAACCTTTGTTGTGGCCTCTATGATCACCACATGGTTATGAGAAGATGCATCTTAAAGCTGAAGTCAATTGATGATCAGGTAGAACTGTAGAACAGTAGAACTGTAGCTCTCCTCCATTATAGGTAGGGAAGATCAAAGGAAGCCGCTGCAGCACATAATTTGACCACTAATCCAAATTTGACACCCTAAAATTAATAAGGTGAGGCATGTTTTAGAGCAACTCAGGCGGATGCCCTAAATTGGTAAAAATTATATGTAAAAGCCATCATATTTTTTTTTTTGGATAGAGTGCCATGACTGCCGGCTTATGATACTAATATTATGTAGGTTAGGTGCTTGTGGGTATTTTCATCTATCAATAACATATTATACTATACGCCATTCATTTCTGCTCTTAGTCAAACGTATTATGATATAACTCTTGTCTTATACTAACTTATCTTATTCACATGTTGTATCAAATTATAGATAGTAGTAAAAGTTATTCTTAGACTATTCATTATGTAGTTTACATGCATTCCTATCCTAGACAAACAAACTAAACAAGCCATATGCATTAGTCCCTACCAAGAGAGGGACCAATAAAGAGTTATAAATATGTGCCGTTTTTGGCTGCTACGGGATGCATGCATGAGTAGGTACCAAGATGTGATGCAGGACGAACATCTCCAACTTAGGCGTTGGAAAATATATAGCCAGCGATGGTTGAATGATTCTTGGGGAATACCTGAAATATTAAGGCCCATGACAAAAAAAAGAAGATAAAAAAAATATTATCTCTCAAAACTTTCGTACTTGTAGAAATGTACTTCAAAACTTTCTATTTACAAAATTATCCTTAAATTTCTGAAAAATGTTTAAAAATATGTCTAGTTGATTTCTAATAATTAAATATTCTCTCTGTTGCCGTTTAAGCAAACGGCAATAGATAAAACACATATTGTTGAACTTTGTAAAATTGAAGTACTAAATTGAATCGAATGCACTCTTCCTATGATTGATCGATTTGATAGATATATATGTTAACTTCTATAATTACCAAACGGGTGTGTTTAGATATTTATAATTTAGTCTAACACGTTTCCTCACATGTGATATCGGAATATTTAACTTCACCGATCTATTCAGAAGCATAACCCAATAGAAAGGAGTGAATTTATTTTTATATATACATAATCCAACTCGCACATCTTAAAATAGTTTGAGTTTCAAAAACTTGCAGCTAGACCAGATTATTTTGCGGACTATTTAGGCTTTTTTCCAAAAGTCTAACTTGCATATAAATAGTGTCGGTGCATCTATATAGAAACCTTTGAGTTACGATCAAGAAGGCTCGCACCAATATTAATGGGACACGTAATTAACTGCTCTGATTGATGTGATACATACGGTAATTATATTGTGATGGAGTCGAGTTTAGAATTCAAAGCTTGCAGACCAGATTAATTTGATGAGACTAAGCCAAGTTCAATGTTTTCCAAAAGCACGTACTAATTTGCATATAATATATAATAGTACTGTCGGTGATCGATCCAGTTTATTCCTGCTAGTTTATTTCTGACTACCTTCGTTTGCCCCTTTATTTTTTTTTTGATCATTACTGTTTATCTTATTCTGTAATTATCAGATACATAGATCATGCTTAGTCGTGAGATTGTGGTGAATTGACAGTAATATTTTAAAGCTCCATTCTCTATCTGTAAACCATGTGATTGGGAATGGTGCAGAAAAAAAAATGATTAAAGAGAAACTTCCTTAGATTGTTATATATATTTGTTACATACATGGCTACCACTCAGAGATCTTTGAGCCATTCTCCATAATCAAAGATTAACATGCAATAGATAAATTTAATGATCCAGACACATCATCAGCTCAGCTGGATGGTTTACCAACCTCCCTTAACTGGTCTTATGCGACAGCTTAGGTGTCCAGGACCCGATTCGATGATTGATACCCTCTTTCACCCCCGACCGGTATTCTCTCTCCTCAGCCGTGCTTAATTATTACAAAAAAAAAAAAAAAAAACTCAGCTGGATGGTTTACCTTTCCAGGACTTGCGGGCAATTACAACCTATAATTTTAAAGAAGAGGCTTGATACTCCGCCGACGGGTCGGTACGGTGCCGAGGTGATCGGCCATTTGTTATACGCATACGGCCATTAGTTATACTTACGCGTATGTGATGTGAGAGGTATAATTTTTCATCATAATATTTAATTTGTTTAATATTTAAATCTGCCACATCAGCATAAATATAACCCATGCCCGCCCGCCACATCGAGTTCGGTAGCATGCGGACGACTCACGTGACGTCGGCATGGAATCATTAATCTTAAAAAAGGAAGTCTTCGCACGACTTTGTGTCGCTGAGCCTACATTCATTAATTTAAGATCATCAAAGGATTTTATTTACGGATTAATTTGCACGAAAGCATTTCTATATATTTATTACATTATAGATCAACGATCCTCCAATCGATCTCAATCACCGGAACTACCGAGCGAATGCAGGCCAATCGTTGCACACACCTTAATAGATCTATGAAGCCGTTCTAATGGTGCCATGAATTAGATCAGAAATGGAGAGCGAGTAGAAATTGAGAGAAGACATGTTACATCCTCCAACAGCCATGGAGAGTCTGCTATGCTTTCCAATCACTATATTCTAGCTTTCCTCGATCTCTTCTTTCTTTTGTAGGCTAGCTGCTCTGAAATCTATATATATATATAGATCAAAGAGAATTTCTTCTTAATCTGTCACCCAGTTCTTGTATCAAATATGATAGATCTGACCTCTTGCTTCAGCGAGCACGCCGTGAAGGTGTCGGAAACCTCTTGCTCCGGCGGCGGAAGCAGTACTGGCGGCTGCGGCAGCAGCTTCGCTCAGGATGGCCGCCAGCTGCAGCTGCAGAGCTCCATAACCTGTACTTATAGGAGCAGGCTGTCCAACTACAAGGTGGTGCTGATCAGGGTCACATGGTCCAAGAGCCACACCGGCCCGGCGCTTTCCGTGGGCGTGGACGACGACCCGGTTGGTCACCAATGGAAACCGTTGGCCGGGCATTCTCAATTATTCAGGAAGAAGAAAGGGAGCAAGTCCTTCCTCTCCGGTAACTCTGTCATCCTTCTCTACTGGGATATCTCCATAGCCAAGTACAACGATCAGGGCCCGGAACCAGTAGGAGACTTTTATGTGGTCGTGGTCGTCGACAAGGAGTTCGGCCTCTTGCTGGGGGAACTAAGCAAAGAGTACATCAAGAAGTTTGAAAACATGGTGCCAATTGCGGACTTTTCTATGTTTTATAGAAGAGAACAGATTATTGGGCAAGGCCAGGTGAACCTTTACTCGACCAAAGCTCGATTCCAAGAAAATGGTAATGATCATGAGATCATGATCAGGTGTGAGGGAGATGGATCGGATGCCAAAGAGTCGGAGCTGACCGTCTGCATAGATAGGAAGAAGGTGATCCATGTGAGGAGGCTCAAGTGGAATTTTAGAGGCAACCAGACCATCTTCATCGACGGATCGCCGGTGGATTTGATGTGGGATGTTCATGACTGGTGGTTCTGCGATCCTTCCGGCTGCGCCATGTTCATGTTTCGGACGCGGAGCGCGCTGGGGAACAGGCTGTGGTTGGAGGAGGAGGTCCTGCTCAGAGAGAAGGGCGATTCTGGCTTCACTCTCTTGATACAAGCTTTCAAGGGGGCATGAATTGTATTTTGGTATCTCTTCGACTCTTCCTCTATCTCAAATTCTCTTAATTTGGATCGAAAGATTTAATTATAAGCTGTTTATCAATTTCGTTACAGATTATTTATGCAGACAATAAAATAATTTTGGATGGGAGAAATATGGGCTAGCTGTGGATGATGACGTGCTTAATTTGTAGCTAGTGAGGCGAATATATATGGAGTACGTACGTAGATTGGTTGAAATATATATATGTTTGACTTTGTCTTTTAATCACTTGATAGATAGATCATATATAAGATTCAGTGCTATTTTGCTGGTTGGAAATGCATGTTTAATTTATGCAATTTGTTGGATACTGATTTGGTTGTGAATGGATGACTGCAATCTCAGACAAGTTATTCTTCATTGCTTCAATCGAAAAAAAAAATGGAGATACGAACAATATCATCGAAATTAATGAGCCGTCTAGTTTTTTATATATAGGGTACATCGTGATTCATTAACAGTACTGATCAACTTCATATATACGCAAGAACATCTCTCTAAAAAGCGACGCAGAGGAGGTGCACAAAGCAAAGCAATCATACCAGTACTTGCAAGTTGCAACAGCTAGCATCATATATCATCATTAGTATATTTTTTTTTTTTTTTTAAAGAGATGAGCCCAAATTAAGATAGATAGAAACATAAACCAATAAGTGGACTTTCACCAGCTAGTCGGGGTCATCATCAGCATGATTAATTTGTTTACTGCGAGTTCCAATAGAGGTGCCGAAGCCTCAGGGCCATCCATGATCCACCCCCCTGCACGAAATAGCTTGAGCCATGGCTTGTGACTCTTTTTATGGGGGGCGGTGTGGCGTATCACGTGGATTTTCAGCTGATTAGATTATGAATTTATCATCTTAAGCGTGCCATGCATGCCACTATACCGCTGTTTTCTAGCTAGCTAGCATTTAATTCGGCATCTCAAGGGGAAGATCCACATGATTCCGGAAAGCAATATACGACCAACGTTGGATGCACGTCTCTTGTCAAGGAATAGAGCTGGCTAGCGTAGCGTTCTAACCAAAGATTTAAATTGCTAGACAGGCCCACTTATGTAATGGATAATATCCTTAAACCCACCCAGAAAAACAAAAGATTTATTTATATATATATATATATATATATATTCGTGTGTCAGAAAATATCTGATTCAACTTTTTCCTGGTAGGATTCTTCATCTCACTGCAAGGCAGGCAGGCATGAGATTAATGACTCCCACCTGCCTAAACCCAACCAATATCTCATACCATCAACCACTGATTGAGCTATATTTCTTTCTATCAAAACAATTAAAGTGCGTCCAAGAAAATTAATTAATTATGAGAGCATGCTCATACATACCACGCCTCATCCAGAAGAGCAATGATCCCACCAGGTTTTTGGAAGCACACACACACAAATGTATCAGTGAAGCCAAATCCACCGCATTCAATGCAATAACAATCCAAAACTTCACAAAATTAGCATAGAAACCTCGAAAACATTCATTCCAACATTGCCATAGAAACCTTTGATTGTCCTGTGGCTTCTGAAGTTTGGCAATCAAAGAGAAGAAGATGTGCATCACATTTTCTTTGATTGTCATGTGACTTCTGAAGTTTGGCACAATGTGTTGCATGGTTCAAATATTAATACAAGTTTATTGGATATAGATTTCTGTCTCAATTACCTCCAAAAAAGAAAGAAAAATGGAGGTTGCAGTATAGCTAAATCTGCCATTGGCTATACCTTATGGGCTTTATGGAAGAATAGATGTGCGACCATGTTTGAACACACAGCTACTACAGTAGAAGAGCTTGCCATGAGTATTAAATGGCAGGTACGTGAATTTATGCTCATCCATGATAATCAGAATCAATATGCCATTCAAGACCACAACTGGGAAGGTCATAGGGTACAAGTGGATGCTTCCATGGGTTCTCAAGGAAGAGTAGCTAGGCTGGGTACCATCTGCAAAGATGAGAATAACACCGTGGCATGGGAAGTCTCCTCTATCTCCTTTGCAGATAACATTCTCCAAGCTGAATTCCAGGCCATTCAACTAGCACTAAAGGAAAGCAAGAAATATGGAGTAAGGTGTTTGCAAATTGAAAGTGATGCGCGTCTTGCAGTGGACACTATAAATGGCATCCTTCCTCCAACTGCTGATTGCATCAATCTGCTTCATGAAATCCTTTGGGATGTTGAAAATTTCAATGCTTTTCAAATCATCCATATTCCAAGGGATCTAAATGTAGATGTTGATGGACGAGCTATTCAATCTAGAGTTAAATATGCAAACTGTAATAGGGAGGGTCTCAGATCTATGAACCCCCATGAAACACCTATTTTGTAGTCGGTTTCACGGCTTCTAGCTTCGGCTTAACTGGGAAAAAAAAACAATTAAAGTGCGTCCAAGACAATTAATTAATTATGAGAGCATGCTCATATATACCACGCCTCATCCAGAAGAGCAATGATCACACCAGGTTTTTGGAAGCACACACACAAATGTATCAGCGAAGCCAAATCCACCACATTCAATGCAATAACAATCCAAATCTTCACAAAATTAGCAGATATATTTGGGCCTGATGAACCTAAGGCAACGATGACGACCAATCCAAACTTGAAAACATTCCTTCCAACATTGCCATAGAAACCTTTAACATGTTAAAATAGTTTGAAAGGAGTAATTTTCGTTGGAATCTGATCTCAAAATTAGCGGTGCTGAAGACGAGACAAAGAAGAGCAATAGATCAATCCTAAATCACAGCCTACTAAACCGACTGCTTATGTACAGCAGCGGCCGTGCCGTTCGCTTTTCAAGCCCAAGGTGAAATACCACGGGCCGGTCGGCCTCTGGGCGCTCAGCTGATTGTATTGGAAAACTATGGGCGGTTGCGGTATTCCGCACCACCCTCTCGTGGGCCATTCCATGGGCTTGGCTTGCGTCCTCGGATATTGGCTTCGGCCTTTATTGGGACGTGGCGAATATACCGGGAATCAATACGGCCCACGAGATACAGAAATGGCAAGTTGCCACAAAAGTCTCGGGTTGTGGTGGCGATTCCACCCCAGCCCCGGGCCCGCAGGCGACGGCCTCGATGTTCCCGAGAGACCGCCTTCCTTCTTAATTAATACCGCCCACGCCCGCCGAATCGCCATCTCTCTCTTTATATCATTGCCTCATTGGCCTATCTATCCCTCGAGACCCAACTGCTTCTCCTCTCTTTTCTTTGCCCCCAAGCCAACCTAGACCCTCCGAAGAAGAAGATGTCGGCCTACTGCGGGAAGTACAGTGGTATGCCTCTCCCTCTCTCTCTTAGTCGGATCCCTCCCTTCTTCTCCGATCTCGTCTTTCTTCTTTGTTTTCCGTCCAGCGATCGATCTGGTTCGTCTTTTAGCATAGATCTGGCCAACCAGTCTGTCATCGTTCAGATCTGCCAGTAGCTTTTCTGAAGATGCTCAAGTTCTGATCGATGTTTGATTAATCGCATCTGATTTGATCTCATATAATTAGATCTTAGATCCGGTTATTATCTCCACTAGATCCGATGAAAGTTCTCCCTTTTCTTCGGACAAACTGTGTGATGTGGACTCAGACTCTTTATTGGCTTTGGTTTATTTTCTCCTTGAGTTTTTTTTTTCTTTTTTGGGTTTTCGTTGGTATATGCTTTATGCCTTGTTTGTATAAATCTGTCTCTTTTCCCTCAAGTGTTATGATTTGCTATTCTGATGGTTCTTTTTGAACTACATATTCGATTTATCTTCCTCTGCTGATCTCATCTCTTATCCTTTCGCTCTCACATATTTTGTTTTATATCTAGATCGTCTATTTGCGTATTTTACCTGTTACGAGTTACAGATCTCGATCTCGTCACTTGCATGTTTTCCGATTCTATATCTGTTTCAGGACGTCGAAGTTATTACCTTGCTGCACTTTTATTTAGATCGAATGTCGGTGTTCTTTTCTACGTGCTTTCCAGTATATTCTTATTCATCCGTCCTGAGGATGATGATCTGTTTCATTTTTCCTCGAATTGTTGTGGAATCATATATAGTATGTTTTCAGTAGTAACCAAGCATCAATACAGCCTTCGCATATTACTAGCAGCAATTTCTTTTTGGAAATTGGACGTCTGATACATTGCAGTAGATAAAATGTCTCATTGGTGCATCAAGTTTGTTGATTGTCTAACTTATGGGCTTTTCACATGCACACCTTTCGACTATAGCCATTGCCATTGTTACTTGGACAATGAACTCGGTGTCAACCATCCCGTTGTTTTCAAGCCTTTGACACGGCGAACTAACTGAATAAGGGCGAACATCCAGATGTAGGTCTTGGAATTATTGCTATGTGCATATTGAGATTGTACTGTCATAGCTATGCTATACTTGGTAGCTTTTAAATTTTAAAGATAGGAAGTGTTTCTTGTTCTCAAAACCAACTTTGTTTGTTTAAGAGACCTATATAGGCGCTAGAGGTCATTAAATCTCTGCTCCGTGGCATTGAGGTGACACATTCTGCCATCCTTAAGTGCAAACCTGGAAAAAGTTCTGAAATTCTTGAGTCTTACTTTATGTTCAATTCTCTTGTGTTTTGATTACCAGTTCTTATTATATGTTTTTACGAAGTCTTTCCTAGGATTAACTTGCTTAAGGATTAACTATGCAAGATATCTGTTTTTCCAAATTAGATTGTTATTCTCCCTCTTGGATAGTTTCTCTTATACCGACTTCCTCTGAATCTAAATGTTAGGACTTTCACTCAACAGGGGTGTTAATCCAGGCAAATAATCTGATTACATCCTAGTCAAAATATCATGTATAGAGGTTTACCTTGCGTCAGAAACTTTATGGGACTCAGGATGGGATTGTAACAATTGAAAACCTGATAACCTGTCACTGAAGGTTTTAGATTCTCATTTCCAAACCGAATTCTGTTCATGTTTGGAATCAAATCCATTTAGATCCCACACAGAACTGACACTGCATGTCACCCATAAATAGTCCTGGCTGCATTATAAAGCAAGGCAAATGCCATGATGTTTCAAATTGGATGCTAGTTGATAAGGCATTTAACTACGGAAAACTACATGAGCTAAGCAGCTGAGACAACTAAGAGGCGAGTCCTAGTCCATCTGAAGTTTTCTATTTATGTTGCATCTGCCTTGTATTTCTGGCTGATCCTCTGTTTCGTACTGCCAAATATTATTTTGTGGGGTTGTTTCTTGTTGTCAATGGCTAAGTCATTTGTGTATCCTGTTTTTGTCTTCACCTTAACCCTGTTTCTGTTATCTTAGGCCATCCAATAATTTCTTATCAGCAAGCAATAGAATTGCAGACATTTCGTATCGGTATCTTTGTTGTTCCAGCTAGAGAAAATAGTTGATCATCATGCAAGAATTCTGGCATGGTAGAGATGGGTCGTTGCTAATAGAACTTGAGTCGACGAGTGTTACCTTGCGATCATCTATGATACTTGCCTTGGCTATTGTGTTGTTTTTCCAGCTATTAAAAATGGTTAATCACCATGCAAGAATTCATGCTTGGTTGGCATGGGTCCTTGCTAATAGAACTGGAGTCGGGTGTTGCACCGTTGCCCTTGCGATCATCTAAGATACCTGTTTAAATGAATTTTGCAAACAATATTTGTGTGCTGTTGTACTTATACTGAGTTGGCACTATGTACATCCAAATTCTTGGTAAAAATTAAGCTTATTCTAACTGTTCAATATATTCTTGTGGCTATTGCATTATCAATTTTTAATCAAATCAATTGACCTCGTGTATCTTCCAAGTGAACCATTGATGTGCTTCTTTATTTAGTTCAAGATCCTGACTTTCTTTTGCTTGCAGAGGAGCTCATTAAAAATGCTGCCTACATTGGCACCCCAGGGAAGGGAATTCTTGCTGCTGATGAGTCCACTGGGACCATTGGCAAGCGTCTAGCTAGCATCAATGTGGAGAATGTTGAGTCCAACCGCCGTGCTCTCCGTGAGCTTCTTTTCTGCACCCCTGGTGCTCTTCAATACCTCAGCGGGGCCATTCTCTTTGAGGAGACTCTATATCAGAAAACTGCCGCTGGAAAGCCTTTTGTTGATGTCCTCAATGAAGGTGGAGTCCTCCCTGGCATCAAGGTGGACAAGGGCACTATCGAGCTCGCTGGAACCAATGGTGAGACCACCACCCAGGGCCATGATGACCTTGGCAAGCGCTGTGCCAAGTACTATGAGGCTGGTGCTCGCTTTGCCAAGTGGCGTGCTGTCCTTAATATCGGTCCTACTGAGCCTTCTCAGCTGTCTATCAACTTGAATGCTGATGGGCTGGCCCGATATGCCATCATCTGCCAGGAGAATGGCCTGGTTCCAATCGTGGAGCCAGAGATACTTGTTGATGGTTCCCATGACATCAAGCGCTGTGCAGATATTACAGAGCGCGTACTTGCAGCTTGTTACAAGGCACTGAATGATCACCATGTTCTCTTGGAAGGGACTTTGTTGAAGCCAAACATGGTCACTCCAGGATCAGATTCCGCTAAGGTGGCACCAGAGGTTGTTGCTGAGCACACTGTTCGGGCTCTTCAAAGAACAGTTCCGGCTGCAGTTCCGGCTGTCGTTTTCCTTTCTGGCGGCCAGAGCGAGGAGGAGGCAACCTTGAATCTGAATGCAATGAACCAGTTTAAGGGTAAGAAACCGTGGTCCCTCTCCTTCTCATTCGGCCGTGCCCTGCAGCAGAGCACACTCAAGACATGGGCAGGGAAAGAGGAGAATGTGGAGAAGGCACGGGCTGCCTTCCTGGCAAGGTGCAAGGCAAACTCAGAGGCGACACTTGGGACGTACAAGGGAGATGCTGCAAAGGGAGAAGGTGTGTCCGAGAGCCTTCATGTGAAGGATTACAAGTACTAAATCTGAGAAGTTCTCTCTGCTGCTGATGAGAGAAGACGGGGTGAATTTAGGGCACGAGTTCGCTCCTGTATGTTTCTTTGCAGGTCTTTCAGCTTGGTTAAGTGAGGACATGGTTTTGTAATAAGTTGGAACCGGGCATAACCGGGCATATGTGATTGCCCTAAGAGCATTTTGTTTTCCGCTTATTACTTAGTTGAACTTGAAAGGGTTCTTTTGTCTGTGCTGAACTCGGAGTGGTTTGATCTCTATTGAGAGATGGCTAGGTGTTTGTTTCAATTTTGCATCCGTCTTTTCTTTCACAGGCAGGAAGTGGTTTTATTGTTTGTGTTCATTAACATGTCGTAGCGGTTGGTCGACTTGATCTATAGCCTGGCACTGCAATTCCAGATACGGCAATGGTGAGACGCTGTGGCGTTTGTTTGCTTCAAGCTCAATATTTTAGTCCATCTCTAATTGTTGAACAAGTAGTTCTTGAGAAATTATAATAGTCGCATCATACATTACTAGATTCCTCTGCTGGTCCAGAAGCGGAGTTACTGGACTCTCACTTATAGCAGGCAGGTACATGTGTTTCCTGATTTGTGTAATATTCATGTCAGCAGAACTGCTGCCAACAGGGTATTTGTTTTTTCTTTTAATTGTATTGTATTATGTGCTATAACATAGATCTGGCATTGTACATTACTAAAATGTCACTTCCCACTAGTTAAATTTCAGTCATTTATTAATCTATATGTCATCATGGCATGGCATGGCATGTGCGCAAATCTTTGTTCATCTAGTGATCATGATATCCTACTACGACTGACTGTCCAGTAGGCTGGAATCTCTCACGCTCTCTCCCTCCTGTCGATCGTTGCTGTCCTCGCACGCTTCAATGGCTGTTAACTCCTCCGGCGACGGTGAGCACTTGGTTCTCCCGCGCTTGCTGATCTTCTCCAAGGCAGTCAGCAATGCAGCATCACGGGCTTCGACCCAAGCCCGCTCCTCGGCCCATTGCTTCTGTTCTAGATCAACCCGGGCGGCTTCCTGCTTCCGCCATGATTCTTCTCTGCAGATCCTCTCCTCTTCCATGTGCTCTAAAGCCTTCAGCATCTTGTCTAGCCATGCCTCCTGAACCTCCATGATTCTCCTCAGCTGAATGTTCACCATCTCTATGATGCTCGACCTCCAGCTCTTCCTTCCCCTTTTGAGACCCCCTGATCTCACTGCTTCATTCTTCGTATTGGAGTCATCGTCCTCCTCCTCCTCCTCCTCATCGACGTCGTAGTCTTCTTCTTCTTCTTCTTCGGACGAGGCCGAGCTAGTAAATCCAGAGAGGTGGGAGAGGCCGAGTCTCTCCCGGAGCTTATAATGATCAACAATGGCAGCTGCTGCAGGTTTAGGGATATGACGACAGAGAAGTAGTGGAGGTTTGTTGCTGTCGGTGTTTTCTCCATAGAGTGCCTCGAGCTGCCTGAAGAACCTATAGCGCTTCCCATCTTGCCTCCCAGCTTTCCCTTCCTTGGTCTTCTTGTGGTACTTGTGCAAGTTCTCAAGCTTCTCCTTGCACTTCTTCCCACTCCTTTGGTACCCGTGCTCCTCTGACATTATCCTAATTAAATCCCATGTCACACTTTTCTATCAACATTTTAAGTTTTTGCGTTGATTCATGACCAAGTTTAATGATGCTAACGGTTAATCCGAGACTTAAATAGGAGAACAGAACAAGAGAGGCAGCAGCAGAGTAGTAGTACTACTAGTTTAGTTCTTAGTTATTAGTCAGAAGGTAGCAGCGAGCGGAGCATGCATAAAAAGGTTTGTGTACGTACCTAGCGACCTCATCCCACAAGCACATTGGAGGCTTCTGGGAAGCTGCGGCTTCTCTGAACCTGGAATCCAGACGGGACCTGATCTCGAGGAGTGTCAACGTCTCCTGTCTCGGCCACCTCGCCTGAAGTTGAGGAGCACCACCACCACCTTCCCCTGAAAAACCAAAAGCACGCAAGCCCCCCTGTACTGGATAGGCAACTGCTGCTGCTGCTGGTGATACTAGTGGTGGTGGTGGTGGAGGACAAGAGTGCAGAGTCTCTTCCATGACCAGGGCACAGTACTGGTGGTGGTGACCGGCGAAGTAGGCCTTCCCGGCCATTAGATGGCGCAGGTGGTCTGGCAGCCCATACTCCTCTCCCATCTCCATATGATCACTAGTTTAGTGAGCGAGCGAGCGAGAGAGAGATGAAAAGAGAAGGAAGAGATCACCAATGAAGAGGGAGAAAGAGAGAGCAAGAGAGCGAGAGAGGCGGATCGTGTCGTGTCGTTCACGAAAGGAAAGGAGGTGGCAGTGCCGAGACAAGACTGACGCGGGGAACGTCATACGCAATATGTGTGTCAGCCAATCAACATATTACAAACACGTGTAGGTGGCGTGGGGCGGATCACAGGGAGGTGCTGCTCCCAAGGATGACCGTTGTATAGTGCGCTCGTCCTAGTCGTCTTTTATAAAATAATATATATGCATGATGACGTACGACAAAATTAATTGCGAGCCCATTGGCATTGTAATTTATTATATATTATACAGAGAGAGAGAGAGAGGGGAACATACATGAGCGAGCTGACCCCTTGTCAGCCGATTCTAGCGGTCGATTTCCATCCGTTTATGGAAAACAGTTAGATCACCCCCCCCCCCCCCCCTCCGGGGCCCCCCCTCCGGGGCCCTCCCTCTTCTCGCCTCCCCATCCCGACCAAGCACCTGCGGTGGTGCCACTCTTGCCCGGAGCTCTATCACCGGATCGCCTGTGATCCCAGCTAACGATCGTAACTGAAGGTTGCGCCCAGTAGCTGACTCACCTCCCCGACGCCTCACTGTTACGACCACCAGCTCCCTCGCTCTATCACCGGATCACCTGTGATCCCAGCTAACGACCGTAACTGAAGGTTGCGCCCCGTAGCTGGCTCACCTCCCCGACGCCTCACTGTTACAACCACCAGCTCCCTCGCCTTGGCAAGTATATGAAAATTAGAAAAATTAAAGTTTAACTTCAGCTATGACTCTTGAATCCGAAGTTAAAAGGATCTTTGCTATAAAGAGGGGTTATTTCTACCAAATTAAGAGATCTTTGGGGACCACTTTTTGAGAGGAATGCAAGGGTTTTGAAGACGTCGATCTTTCCACATGGATTTACGGCTTCATTCCTAACACCTATGGATCATTCCTAACGGATGAGTGATTAATTCTTATACTTAGGGATCTCATGAAACCCTAATATAATCATTCTTGATCTTTCTTTAGTTTGATTCTTGTAAACTTCTTCTCAACATGAATTTAATTTTATTGATAAAGATTTGAAAGAGCATGGCTCCTCTGAAGTAGTTTTAGTCGTATAAACTTTATGTAATTGTTTGTGTAGATTATTGAGATAGTTTTTATGTGGATTTTGTTTATCTTTGAGATAATTTATGTTAAGTAAAGATAAGTCATGACAAGGTCATTAGGAGTATAATAATTTAAAATAATCGTAGAACCAAAGACGATTTATGCTAAATAAAGTTAGGTTATGCTGTTCGAAACATTAACTTTATTCAAGGGATTTATATTAGTTTGTAGCCATATGATTCATAATTTTAAGAGAAAATGAATAAGATGATAACTAGATAAGGTTAAAGATAAAGTTACGGTGGATCGAGTAATCTCTAGGTAATTCTTAAATTGGTTCAAACTCCGATCATTTTAGTTGCTTTTTTAAATAATCTTTATATAATTTCACATTCAATTTTGATCACTCTGCTTAGAACTTGAGTTTTAAAAATTGATTTCGATTTTCAACGTTTTTTTTGTGATTTGACTCCGAACTTCAATGTTATTTTACAATGTAAATTAGTGATTGAACAATGATTAATTTGATTGAAGTTTACCGTGCTTTAACCACATCGTTTTGCGAATGATGATTAGAGGGATATGTTGTATTGCCGCATGGCGCCAGCGCCGGCGCCGGAGGAGCTTCCTGCCACGTGAAGGTGTGTATACCCCATCATTTCCATTGTGAATCCATGTGAACAACTAGTGAACAACAGTCATACTTCATCTCATTCAATTGTATATTAGATTTGGGTTTTTGTTTGTTTGGTTGTTGTGGCTCATGAATCATCGTGTCGGCGCTGGAGGAGCTTCCTGCCACTTGAAGGTATGTATACCCTATCATGACCATCGTGAATAAATCCATGGGAACAACTGGTGATCGAATGGATTTTGCAAATGAGAAAAAGAGAGTCAAACTTCATCTCATTCAATAGGATATTAGCTAAGATAATTTGGGTCTCTATTTGTTTGGTTGTTATCACTCATTATGAATCATCTGAGCTTTTGCCTCGTAGAAACTCATTGGATTGGAGCCTTGGAGGTTGCATTGTTGCAGGGGATGGTTGGGAGGGGATGGGCGGTGGTGATGCAGTCGTGGGGAGGCAGGATGAAGATGGTGGGGAGTATGGAGGTGCCGGCAGCGACGAGGCCATGTACGCCGGATTTGGTGGCGTCGAAGTCTCTGCTTATGGCGGTTCGGTCGTCGCCGGCGTCGCTGGATGATGAAGACGTGGTGGTAAGCCGGTGGGACCGGCCAAATTGAATCCGTTCTCTATTAAATAGGTGAAGATCCACGGCTAGGATTCGCCATGACATGCCGTGCCAAGTGGCAGCGCTTGTCTTTGTGTGCGCCAGATGGGATGGGGCCCCCACGGATGTACGGAGCAGGGGCCGGTTTGTTGGTTGTCGCCACGTGTGCCGATCGATAGATGTAACCAGATCCCCCTGCCGGATCTAAACCAGAGATGCGATCTTGTCCCTGCTGCTCGTGTAATTTTTATAGAATTTTTGTGTGGATCAATCAAAGTTGGCAAATCCCTCCGTCATCTTTAAAACGACACAAGAGTTACCAAAGAGGGAAAAAGAGAGCAAAGTTTTGTGCTCTAATTCATTCAGGGCTCGTCGAAAGCCATCTCAACTTCTCAAGAGGGAAGAAAACAAGATCTTTGCTGCAACTCATCACTCCGGCCGTCGAGATTGTTCTTCACTCTTTTTTATTGAGACTCACTTCATGTTATGCTCATGCTTGATTTGTGAGCTGAAGGTGAGGTTATATGTGAATCCATTATTTATTAATAGTGGGAGTTTAATGACCTTTGGTCCCGTGATATTTCTCCACTTTTGAGGATTTTTCCATGTAAAAGCCATTGGGTTTTGATTATTACTTCTTTGTAGTGGTTTTACCTTAATGATAGATTATTGATTTGTCTATTCTACTCATACAAGTAGGGAAAGATTAATTGCAAGCTCACTGTTGTTGAAGAGTAGTTTTCTCAACAATCTCAGATACGATGGCCAAAAACAAGACTCATCACATTTATTTATTAATCTATAGTACAGACAATACCTTCATAACATACAGATGAAGCACTCACTCAATAACACACCCTGCTAAAAGCAGCACTCAACACAACTTTGATCGGATAGCGTTTCCATGATTCTCAGATCTCCAAGAAAAATCTCACACAAGAATGATGGCAAACTACGAGAATTAAGCTGGGGGCTTCACAACCATGGCTGAAAAGTTGAACAATAAGACCTTGTCTATTGCTGCAGCAAATTTGCTTGCAAACTCAACATGCTTGGGGTGGCTTGAATAAGCTGCAAAATCTTCAGCACTTCCGAAGGTAAGCAAAAAGACGTGGGTGAAGCCCTGCCTCAGCATCTCCTCACTCCCCACATCCTCTCCCCTGAGGCATTCAAACAACCACACAGATCTAGTAGGTCCATGAATACAAGGAAAGCTTTTGATGACCAACCACAAACTTTTATAAAGAAAGCATTAATCAATCAATATCATCCAACTCTAGAGGTTCAAGTTTAGAGACACTCTAGATGTTTAACTTTAGAGACCTGCATGTGCATGTTATATGATCCTATTATTGCTCTAATATCATATGCTTTCATTCTTGTGATAACGTTCGGGGTTGCAAAGATATGTGTATACGGATAATTTAAGACAGCGATACAAGTTGAATAAATCTAATTCAGGATAAGGAAATGCCATGATATAATTTCAGAGAGAGAGAGAGAGAGAGAGAGAGAGAGAGAGAGAGAGAGAGAGAAGCTATACCACTGAAATGACTTGACAGTTTCCATCTCAGCAACAAGCTTTCCCATCCCTTTCAACAACTCTTCCACCTCCGCCTCTTCCTTGAACTTCACTAGCACTAAATGCCTCAGGTCTCCCATGGTTAAGTGAATGGGAGAAGATTGCAATTGGTTGGCATTTTATGCCTGAATTCTCAGACTAAGCCTTCACGCTTTACATCAAGAGGACCACAGAATACCATGACACGACGCCTTTTTTGACAGCATCTCATCAGCCATTCAAGAGCCCATAAGCACAGAGATGGAGGGAGCCCACAGCACATCCTAGTCAAGCCTGAGCTTGATGAGTTAAACAGTCTCAAGCACATGAATCCACAGCATATCAGATACATAGGAAGCAAATAAGAGGGTGATGGGGCCAACAATTTGCTGGATTGATAAGAATTCTTCTAGTACGTAATTTTCAAGGGAACCAGCATCACATGGCTATACCTTTCCTTCTGCTATTGGAGGTTGTAGCTCAGCACTTTTCTGATCCCACCACTCCAGAGATGCTTGTCCCCCTGGCCACCCCAGTACACATTTGCTAATGAATAAAAGGATAATCACCATAGTGTTTTTGTGCTTCTGGGTTAATCCAGACCCTTTGCATGGAAAGGATGCACAAGGAGACACTTAAAAGCTGTAATAAGAGGCCAAAAGAATCTCGATATCTGCTGGTAGATTATGTTTCTCGTAAGAATAAGCTACAACTAGCAAAACAGAGAAAAGAGAGATCAGCTGGAGGAAATAAAACATTATAACTCTGCATAGAGAAGGATCAAAACACGCCAATACTTTGGTAGAAACAAATTGATCAGAACTGATAAAGCATTCATCCATATGGACAACCTTCGAAAACACCAGCGAACATTAGAAATAAGATTTTGGCCTTGAAATGACAGCAATTACCTGAGGACAGGGAGATTTAATCAGGATGCAATCCAGGCTTTGAACAAGGCACAATCCAGGAAGAAAATTCAGAGGATAGAGTGCACCGATCAAATCAAAAGACGTATAAATTTTAAGATTACAAATTGTTCTTTACATATGAAAAAGGAACTATCAGCAGAATGAATCTCTGTATGCTGGTTCTCGTTAAAGAGGTTTGTCAAAGAAAAGGTCAACCTCAAAAGGTAATTGCATTTTTCTATATAGTGCATATATCTAACCACAAGGGACATGAATGATAACTTCAGGCAAGCAGCGGAGGCTGTTTGGGCGCTTGTTTCAAAACTCCACTTCATGGATGTGCATCATGAAGGTTGAGGATGAGTCCATGAGATTTCTCTCTGTGCTTTCATGTTTTTTTTTTACATGATGGGCATTCAACTTATTTTCCTTCTGATTCTTGGAGGAAGAATCTTTTACTAATAGAGCTAATATTTGTCGACTGGAGACTTCTCTCTGGCCACAGATGGCTCAGAAGTAACCTGGTCCTCTTGAAGAGATTCCACACTCTCACCATTTAATGTTGCTGCAGGCTGTTCATGGCCACCAATTAGATGATGATATGAATCTTGGAACAACATTTCTGCAGGGTAAATGGGTCTTAAGACAGCATGATCCAGAGGAATCATCATGCATTTGCTACCAGGAGAAACACTCAGTGAAATTCTGCAAACAGGACATGTTGAATGCTGCTGCAGCCACATGTTGATGCAGGTCACATGGAAAGCATGATTACAAGATGGAAGAATACGCAGAAGGTCTCTATCTTGATATTCTTCAAGACATACAGTGCACCTACAATATAGAGATTTTACTGTCAATATCGAATCCATCACCCATTTCCATACAAGTCAGTAACTAGACGAGATAGTTAGCTCTAAGGGCATAAGATGAATTAGCATACGAACAACAAAGCAATAAAACGAAGATGATAGAATAAATATGTACAACATTCAGTTCAGCCTTATCTTGTACCCGTGCTCCATCACTTTCTCACTTTTCATCATGCTCAGTTGGTAAAGTTCCTAGAGATTGAGTTAAAAGTTCGTTTGCACTAAGAATGCTCAATTTGTTAGTTAAATCATGTGAAGCTTAGAGGTCAGAACCTCATATGAAAAGGCGAGGTGGTTTGACACTGCATCATCAACAAAAGATGAGTGGAGAGATCTCTCAACTGGGTCCAATTCAAGAGGTCAGTAAATAGAAGAGGAAGACTGCAAACAATTACATGGTTCCGGACATGGAGAATTTATGCACAATTAACTTCGGAAAAGATGGCAATTAAACAATTAGCAATCCCAAGCACAAGCGGTGAGCCAGCCAATAAGTCGTGAAAGAATTACTTTTTTTGTGTTGCACACCTTCTTGGCAATGCATTGATCTACTTCATACATTAATTCTTTGAGATTATTTTTTAAAACTTGGGTTGAAAACACATGCTCAGAATTTGTACAAGAAAAGCAAGCATGTAAACACATTTCAGAGTAAATTGCTAAATGACAAGAAGGACAAAATGTGGAGAAACGTAATCGATAACTAATAGAGTAAAACTCATCAGCAAGGTTTTTAAAATTCTCAAAAGACCAACCAAGAAAGTGGGAGACAATGAACCGTACAAACAGGGAAATGACATGAACTTACTGAGTTGCCGGTCCGTATGAGTTTACCATGTCGCCAAACTTCTTTGTAGGAAAGCTTTCCAATACTGCGGGCACCAACCCATAGAGCCCATGGTCCAGCTATTCAAATACGGTGGAGCAATCAGTAGCAACATAATGCCTCAGCTCCAAACAGCCAAAACTAGAGCAAGCAACGAAATCCGGAAGCATATCTATTAACAGAGCACCGACATCCAATAATTCCAATATAAACAAATCAACCAATTTTGGCACAAAACAAGAGGTGCAGCGAACCAAAGCTCCCAACTTTGGGATAATCCCCAACCACGAAACGGGCAACCAAGGTACGGAGAAAAATTCCACAAGAATGCTCATAAAAGAAAAGCGTTACCATTAACGATCCAAGAACATATATATATATATATATATATATATATATATATATATATATATATATATATATATATATATAATAGAGAGAGAGAGAGACTTGAACTCACGACAGTGGGCTCGGATACTGGAGCGGTGGGCACGAATCTCCTGGAGGCGGCGGCCAAATGAATCCTGGCAAAGACGAGGCGGCTGCACGCGAACACGATGAACATGGCGCTCGCGGCGATCACGATCACCGCCATCACCAGATGAATCCCCGAAAACGTCATCATTCCCCCTCCCTCCGGTACCTCAAATCTCCAACTTTTCGGGTTCCTCGCTCCGCCTCACCCGACGATCACCCTCCCCTAAAAAGAAACGTTCATGATACCACCTCAACCTAAGGTTAGAAGAATCCCTTTTGGTTGCGAGAGTAGGAAGAGGAAAAGGATCGCCGCCGAGATCCTCTTACGCTCGACGACAGGCGACCAATAACTAACTAATAGCACAGTAGTAGTCATCGTTTCGTTTTAGGCACATACGAACAAACTATCTAGGGTAAAGTTGGTCTCTCGACTTTATGTAATACCTTCTAGAATAAAAATATAGTCCTAATGTCTCTTTTTATGGACAATGATTCGCATATGCTGACGATAAAATTAAGGGACAATAACACTTTACTCCCCTCTAATTTGATAAATTTTCATTTTACACTCAATATTTTCAAACATGACAAAATGAACCTTGAAGTTTTCAATTAGGTCGATTTGAACCCTGGCGGGGGACGGCGTTAATCCGAGTGACGGTGATTTGGATGGCAGAGAGCGCGTTGAAGCTCGATCGCCAGCGAGACGAGGTCACCGGAGGATGGCGATGATTCAGGAGAGATCACAAGGTTCTGGGGAGTCAATCCAATGGGTTGGATCGCCGGATTTGTTACCAGAGGTGGCAGTTTTGGAAGGGACATCGCCAGAGGTGATTTGGACGGCTGAGAACGTGTCGAAACTCGATCGATGGTGAAACAAGACCGTCGGAGGACGGCGATGGTACAGGAGAGATCACAAGGTTCTGGGGAGTCAATCCAATGGGTTGGATCGCCGGAGGCGGCAGTTTTGGAAGGGACGGCGCCGGAGGTGATTTGGACGGCTGAAAATGCATCGAAACTTAATTGACAGTGAAACAAGGTCGCGCGGAGGACGCAGATGATATAGGAGAGATCGCAAGGCTCTGAGGAGTCAATCCAATGGGTTGGATCGTCAGGTTCGTCACCGGAGATGGCGAATCTAAAAGGACAATGCCGGAGATGATCTGAGCGTCGTTACCTAAATTAACGACGTCCCCGTCTGGGTTCAAATCGATCTAATTGAAAACTTCAAGGTCCATCTTGTCATGTTTGAAAATATTGGATGCAAAATGACAATTTGTTAAACTAGAGGGGAGTAAATTGTTATTAACCCTAATTATTTTTAACTGATCTTAACCTTTTTGACGGAGAGAGAGAGATGCGGCCACCCACCTCCAGCAGCCGCCACCATCGTTGGTCGAGCATGTTACTCCGGCGAGACCTATGTTGTGAGGACTCATACCTCTAATCGTGTTCGACCACGTAAGTCGAGGGTTTGGCCTGATTAGTTTGGCTTGGTTGGCCTTATTGAACGATCGTATTGATTGTTGCAACTCCATGAGCATTTTAGTAATTTGCCTTGCGGAGTTTGGTTTCACACGCATTGGTGCACACACGGTATTACGGATCAAGTATGTGGTTGTTAGGCCCTAATATAGCCATTTGATGGTATCCTTATGCCATTTATCATGCTTATAACCCCTAATATCTTAAATGGTTGTCATATGCCACCATCTATAGTATGAATAGGATGAGATTTCAGAAAAAGCCCCTCTTTTCTCTCATTAGGGTTTCTATTAGAAAATTAGAGAGCATTGGAGGCTCGGAGGGGGACTAAATCATCAAGTCTTGGAGGATTAAAGCTTGAAGAGAGCTAGATCTAGACCATCCTAGATTTATGAAGCAAGACTTGGAAATTATTAGTTCTTAGAGGTAGGATTTCTACCCCTGATCTTCATGTTTAATTAAGGTCCAATAGTTTGAATCCAGAGTGCTTTTGTGGTTTCTTACTTCTGATATGTTCTCCCCCTATCTATTCTATCTTTGTTTCAAGTTTTATCCACTTTGGAGATGTAGGCCTTCCCGTGACTCCCTTCACCATCGGGGTGGTTCGCTGGCAATGGCGGCAGCTACTAGGACGTGAGTAGCCGCTTCTCTCTCTCCCCCTCTCTCCAGTCATGTGTCATTCGCTCATTCGTGATAAAAAGTCAAAATTAATTTTATCGTTATTAGTATATGTAACGGCGTCTCTGTTTTAAAATCATCGTGTCCAACTAAGAAAAGAAATCATTACGGTAATAAAATGTATATTTTTAATCTACATAGTACCAAATTGCATATTACATAAAATTAAGAATACCAGAGAATTTGGGGGATAAAATATATCCAGATTAATGGACGCGCGGCCCCCGAGGGCCTACCAAATTACCAACGGTAGCCAAACACCACCGGTCCACCTAGGGGTGAGCAGAACCGAACCGAATTAGTTCGGTCCATTTGGTTCGGTTTTTTCGGTTTTTCGATTCGGTTCGGTTTTGACATATATGAAAATTTCCGGTTTTGATTCGGGTTCAGTTCTTTAAAAGAAATTCGATTCGGTTCATATCAGAACCGAATAACCGAACTTATTTATGATCTAACCCGCCAACCCGGTCTAACTGATCCTGTCAATCCAGTCTCCAGTCTCCGCAGTCAGTCGGTCCTCCCAACTCCCAACTACAAAATCTCAGGATGCCCTAACTCCCGCCGCCTCACTCCTAGTCCTGGCTCTCCGCCTCTCCCTCTCTTGATCTCTTCCAAGCTCTCCCCGCCTCCCCCCATCCGGAGATCCATTCCCCCTGACGAGAGCCCAACGCCATCAGCCTCCTTCCTCGACCTCGTGGTCGGCCGCTCGCCGTCCGCCTGCGGCCCGCCCTCGTCTCCGTCCGCCTGCGGCCCGCCCTCGTCGCCGTCCGCCAACTCCATGCCCAACTCCTCCGCCACTCCCTCCACTGCCACCCCAGAGCACTCACCACTCTCCTCAGCCACTGCCATCGCGTGGGCGCTTCACCGCGGTATGCTCGCCTGCTCTTCGAGTCAGCGCCGCAACCCAATGAAGCACTCTTCCTTGCCATGTTCAAGTTTTACTCCCATACGGCTGCCCATCAAGAAGTCATCAAGCTTTATTCTCAGATGGGCTGTCATAATTTGAGGCCAGATGCCTCTGTTTTGGTTATTCTGATAAGATCGTTGAGGAATTACGTAGTTTTGGGGCATACCCATGTCCTGAGATTGGGTTTTGAGAGTGATCGGTATGTTCGCAATGTGGTCATGAGTTCTTATGCGCAGCATGGGCAGGTTGAGACTGCGAGAAAGCTGTTTGATGGAATGCTGGAGAGGGGTGTGGCGGATTGGAATTCGATGATTTCGGGGTATTGGATGTGGGGTTGTAAAGAAGGTGCTTGCCGATTGTTTGATTCTATGCCGGTCCGCAATGTGATTTCCTGGACTTTATGGTTAGTGGGCTGTCGAGAATTGGAGAGTTGCATAAGGCAAAGAGGATCTTTGATGTGATGCCAGAACGGAGCGTAGTTTCATGGAATGCGATGCTTTCAGGCTATGTCCAGAATGGATTGGTTGAAGAGTGTCTGGATTTGTTTGGGAGAATGATAGATTCTGATGTGTAATTATTGGATGTTTTTTAATTACTGTAACTGTGATTGTTTAATTATTGTAACAATGTGATGTAACGGTGTGGTTGTTTTAAACTTTTAATTATTGCAAAAATTTTGGTTCGATTCTAAAAGGTTCGGTTCCGAGCAAAAGTTCGGTTCAATTTTTTTAAAAAATAATCGAAAAAAATTTGATTCTTCAGTTCTAGACCGAGAACTGAACCGAGAACCGAATGCTCACCTCTAAGTCCACCACTACACTACCACTACCACTTGTAGTGCTTCTGATCAGTCACCCAAAAGAGAACGCAGTGAGATTTGCCGGATTAATTCTAGTCATAAGTTTTTGGTGCTGTCGGAGCTGAAACTAGAAATCAATGTGGTACGTACGTATGAGTCCAATCCAATCTTTGGAGTTGGGCATGCACCCAGTCATTCATTCGCCCATTGGCGGGGGAAGAGAATATGAGATTCAGCGCACAGCCGCTTGTTTTAGAAAAAAAATGTGGAATGATTCATCTGAATCATGATGTTTCAAACAATAAAAGAACATATACATATATTCCTGTTTAACTCCATGACTATTATATGTATGGAGTACTTTCCTACAGCACAGTAGTCCTACCCCTATGTAGCTAGCTAGCTTAATCATGTATATATCAGTATATATATGCATGGATTATCCTAAGTAGTAGAAAGGATCCATGCATATTGCATGCGCATATCAGTCGGTACTCCAGAGGGACAAGTCCATATGGAACTCGGTGCCATTAATATTATCCCAGTCGAGGCCCTCGCGCATCCCCGGCGGCGTCAGCAGCATCCCTTCCGCCATGCTGTCCAGCAATCCAGGCATGTTGAACATAGCCTCCTCGTCCTCGAACACCGCCTCCACCTCGGCCTCAGCTCTTGTCGCCGTGCACGAGGGCCGATACATCTCCGCAGTCTCTGATGCCGCCCGCCTGATGTCCTCGTGGGACGTGGACTCCGCCCGCGGCAGCGCCCACGCGGACTCGGCGAAATTGAGAGGCGCCGAGCTCCCCCGGAGAGCAATGACAGCGACATCATGAGCCCGCGCGGCCATCTCCGGCGTCGGGTACGTGCCGAGCCATATCCTCGTCTTCTTGCGCGGCTCCCGCACCTCGCAGACCCACTTCCCGCCGTTGCGCTCCCGCACCCCGCGGTACACCGGGTGGCGCGTCTCCCGGAACTTCTTCCTCCCCGCCTTCCGCTTATGTGTCGTGGCCGCCGCAGCAGGAGCGTGCGAGGAGGATGTGGGGGAGGAGGTCGACGGCGCGCTGCCTGCTGAGCGGGAGAGCTCAGTGGAGGAGGTGGACTCCGATGAGTCCTTTTCGAATTCCATTTGATCAATCTCCAACAACGTCCAGAGTTGGGTTACGATCGAGAAATATCTATATAGGGTCATAGGGGCCACGGAGTCCATGGCGATCGACCTCGAGCCGCACGCGCGGGGGACGACGGAGAGTGTGAAAGCTGGAGCCAGCTTTGACATCATATCCGACAGCCATCTTTATTAATTTATTCTAATAAGGTTGATTAAATCCCTTTGTGAACACGCGTGGGGGAAATCAGACAAATAACACGTGCGGAATGTGGTCGAAGTAAGAGGAGGGGAGGCCCGATATTGCTGACACGTGGGTAGTGGTCGCGGGACCCGACGAAGACTTGGTTACGTGTCGGCTAGTGAGTGGTTTCTCCAAGGTCCCCTTATTATTTGATGAAACCATGATGAAACCACAGTGACTGCTCCAATGACGTCATGTTTCTTCTTCTTCTTTTTCTCCCTTTATTTTTTAAAAGAGTTTTAAGCCAAGAAGGACTGTTATAAAATAATAGTTGACACTAACAAGTTGTTCACGGCGCCTCGAAGACGAAGTTCTTGCGTTGTTAGCCTATTGTGGTCTCCCACAGGTTTGCAGGGCACATTGACGTACGCACAATTCTCCACCAGGACTACAAGCAGTCTTATTCTCTCTCTCTCTCTTTATTAAATTGAGGTTTGCATATCCGATCAACCGATACTGCATAGTATGCGCTGACCATCCTCGTCAGGGCAATGTGAACATGAGATTGATTCTCTCGTTTCAGGGCACGTTTGGTTACAAGAAAATGGAGAAAATGAGTAGGCATTTTTTTAGAACTATACATGTTTGGTTGCCGTAATTAACTACTTGACTGTTTTTATTTTTTGAAGATTAATTACATTTTATATTTGATTCTCACTCATTCTCTCAACAAAAAATAGAGAGAGTGAGATTCCCATCAATGAACTTGCGGATCACGCCTAATTGTCTGTTTTATAATAGGCATCCAAATCAAGTGTCATAGGTGAGAACACATGACCTATGTTCTGATATCATGAAAAAACTCTAATCACTCAATGAAAAACGTAATGTGATTGATAATGACGAGTATATATTAATATAATCTAATACTCAGAATCCGAAGAAGTGCCTCGGGGTACCAACCTGTGGCCCGACTCCTTGAATAAAATGTGACAATTCGAGGACTCAGTTGAATGCATGTTATATTGAGTTTGTGGAGCCTGATTGTTCTGGACCCGACCATGACACACTACGCAGAGCTGACGAGGCCTGGGGTAGAACGGATTTGAGATCTATTGATAGGGGTAGTTTATGTAATTTTTCTATACCCTATGTGCCGAAACCCTAAGATATGAGGGTGTGTATGGGCGACCGTCATTGTATCTTGTAACATGGCTTTTTGCCTCTGAGATAGTGAAAACCTTCAGCGACTCCATGGACGTAGCCCTATTCTGGGGTGAACCACGTAAAAACTTGTGTCCGTGCATTCTTCTTCTTCTTCTTCTTCCTCCATTCTAAATCCTAACATGTTAGGCCTCAACCTAGCTAACACATGTTAGATTATATTAATATAAACTCACTCTCATCTATCGGCTAAAGTTTTTGGATTGTGTGATTAGAGTTATTTCATGGTAAAAAAGCATATGTACTTATGTAGTTGTTAGCCAAAATAATGGCTAATGTATATATATTGATCAATGAATGACTGACACGTAGTCATAATTAATATGATCGATAATCTATATGACCGATAGGTTAGTGTCTGATAATATGAATGACCGATAACTTAATGATTGACACTTCAGTAGCCCAACTGAGTTGGTCCATCAAGTATCTAATGTGCAAGGGAAAAGTTTTCGCCTAAGATGCAGAAAGAAACTATGGATCGAGGTGTAAAGAAGTTGTCGACCAAAATAAAGAGGAGTCACCAACCAAGGCGCGAATGCATCGACCAGAGTATAGCATGGCGATAGTAGAAGAACAATCGGCCAAGCATGATAACGATCGACCAAGTCACAACATGGAGGAATCAATGAGAACATTAGAGATCGTGAGACACATGGCTAATCAAAAGTTAAAACAGGAGGATAGAGGAGATCGTGCTAAGTGGGAATTACCAAACAGTTATATAATTGATGTATAAATAGTATTCTCTTCCTCACTGTAATCTCTCTTGCAAACTGATTACAGAGCATACGCGTCTGAAGTTTCTTAGTTGTTCTATTGTTCCTGTAAGTTGATTTTATTAATGAAAATATTATTTTATCTATTGTCTACTTTCTTAGAATGTAATTTAGCTTGACAATTTAGATAATAACAGTAGATTAGTTTAAGGAATGGATAATTTTAAGCGAGTGTTCTTTACTTTTCATCTTAGAATAGTTTAAGTTTTAGATAATTAAAAGTAGATTTAAACCTGCTTTCCTAGTAATTTAATTACCTTTAATGTTAGATTTATTGCTTTATAGGTTTAATTCAGTAATTTAGTTGTTTTAAGAGTATCTTTAAGTGCTGCTTTGGTAATTAATATTTTTTTGATAGATTTATCAATTTAGTAGATTAACTTAGAAATAACTTAAACTTATTATTAGATAATTATATTAATTCAGTTTGATCGTATTTCCAATCAATTTGACACATCTGTTCGAACTGAGTTCGAAAGAGTTAAACCTTAATACGTCCCTAATTTTAACATTTTAACTAGTTGATCAACAGCAATATTTCCTCATCAACACTCGCTAGTAAAGAGAGTGAGATTCCCATCATGAACTCACATATCATGCCTAATTGACTCATTTACAAGAGCCGTCCAAAAGGCCCAACCAAAACACCGATGTAAGCATGCACCCAGTTGGATAAATTATTATGCTTTATATATGGTGGCAGTCAAGTAGAAGTCCGTCAATAGTTGTTGGCAAGTTCTACTGAATGCTATAAATTTACAAACACCGGCGTCACTGCAAGAAAACATGAATATATGACACACGTTTCATAACATATTTGTTAAATGTTATTAAAAATTGAGTATTGATAACATAAATCTACTGAATGCTATAAATTTACAAAAAAACCATAACATTTAGCAGTTTGTGACATCTACTAAATGTTAAATATGTTTCATAACATATTTATGATATTCTCTTTACATATATTATTAATGAATATTTCATAGCACATGTTTCATAGCATTTTTCGATAAATGCTATTAAAAATTCGGTATTTATAGTATAAATATAAAATGCTATAAATTTATAAATGAGTTACTATAGTGACTTTTAATAGGATAAAATATAACATTCTCTTTGCATACGCTATCAATGTGTATTACATAGCACATGTTTCATACATTCTTCGGTAAATGCTATTACAAATTGTATATTTATAGCATAAATGTAAAATGTTATAAACTTAAAAATGAGTCGTAACATTCAGCAACTTAGTGACTTTTTATAAGATAAATTATAGCATTCTCTTTACAAATGCTATGAATGTGCACTTCATAACTCATGTTTCATAGCATTTTTCAGTAAATGCTATTAAAAATTGGGTATTATAGCATAAATTTAAAATGCTATAAATTTTAAAATGAGTCTTAACATTCAGCAACTACAGTGACTTTTTTATGGGATAGCTTATAGCATTGTCTTTGCAATGCCATCCGCGTGTATTTTCATATCATATGTTTCATAACATTCTTTGGTAAATTATATTAAAAATTAAGTATTATTAATAGCATTTATTATATGCTATAAAATCTCAATTATATCATTATTAATATCATTTTTTATCTGCTATAAAATATAGTGTTTGGTCTTACATCAGAGATGACACGAAAGTTGATTTACCTGAGAGGCTATAGAAGAAAACAAGGGGCACATGAAATCAATACTTAAAACAAATTTATGGGTGATTATAAAGTCTGCTAACCAATAATAGCAATAATAAAATGTTATAACAACAATAACTTTTTGTAAATATGATGCTAATAATATTTACCACAATAAAGTATATCATTAAATGAATACTATGATAAATAAAGCAAAGCATCACTGGAATGCTATAATAAGTATACAATAGCCCTATTTGGATGTTATAATAAGAAAAACATAGCACTAGTTGGATGTTATAATATATAAATCAAAACACTATTTGTTTTTTTTTTAAGTTAAAGAGTTACGGTCAATAGTCCAATTTTGATTAACTGTTCGTGAATAAGTTCCATTAGCCGTTCGCGAACAAGTTCCATTAAATGTTCGCAAACATACTCGGGTAACCGTTTGTGAACAATTTTGATCAACTGTTTGTGAACAAGTTCTATTAACTGTTTGCGAACAAGTCCGCTTAGATGTTCACGAACAAGTTTGATTAGATGTTCATGAACGAGCTCGTTTATATGAACCGAGCTGAGCTCGAGCTCACCAATACCTTAACGAGCTGAGCTCGAACAGCTTTTTGATAGCTCGTTTAAAGCTCGGCTTGAGCTCGATAAGATGCTTGACGAACGAGCTTGGACATGGTAAAACTCGGCTCGGCTCGGCTCGTTTACACCCCCCTAGATAATCCTGGAATTGGTGCATTGTTCCCCGACCGTTTGTGAACAATTTTGATCAACTGTTTGTAAATAAGTTCTATTAACTGTTCACGAACAAGTCCGCTTAGATGTTCACGAACAAGTCCGCTTAGATGTTCACGAACAAGTTTGATTAGATGTTCATGAACGAGCTCGTTTATATGAATCGAGCTGAGCTCGAGCTCACCAATACCTTAACGAGCCGAGCTCGAACAGCTTTTGGATAGCTCATTTAAAGCTCGGCTCGAGCTCGATAAGATGCTTGACAAACAAGCTTGGACATGATAAAACTCGACCGGCTCGGCTCGTCTACACCCCCTAGCTAATCCTGGAATTGGTGCATTGTTCCCGGACCAAACGGGGCCTGGGCCTCCACGAGGGGTAAACTGGACCTCACTTGGAGGCCCAGGCCTTCGCGCGTCTTAATAGATAAAAATGATTTCTTTAAAGAGAGAGAGAGAGTCTTCTTATTAGCAGGGTATTCCAGAAGAAGGAGCTCGCTCTTCTAAGTTAGAGAAGCTCTATAGACGAGGGAGGGTGATGAATTGGATCAGAGCCGATTCCTCAGATTTCGAAGGAACTCTTCCCATCCCCCGAAGGCATCACAAGATCTCTTCATTCTTTCCCTCGTCTTCTTTTTGATCCTTTTCGATCTCTTATCTACGGATGTGGATCTTTATCTTTGTGTTTTGGATATCGCAGTGGTCATACGGCAGTGAACGTAGGGAAGTCGAAGGTGGTCGTCTTTGGGGGCTTCGCCGACAAGAGATTCCTCGATGACGTCGCCGTCTACGATATTGGTATCAATCCTTCCATCTCTCTCGCCTTTCTTGTTCCTGCCCTATTTCTTTTACTTGTACCGATGGTTTGGATTTGGCTTTTGGTTTCCGCTATATCCTTTACTCGCTAGATCATTTGTTTTCTTGATTCTTTTATAGAACATAACTGTTTCGTTATTTCAAACTTGGAATTGGTCTTTAAAATGTGACTCTGTTGATATTAAACTCATGCCGGCAAGTTCCTCTGGCCGTCAGATATCCAGCATGCTAGGGGTTGGTTTTCTCGAGACGACATTGGATCTGAGTGGTTGGAAATGCTTCTTTGTTTCAGAAAATAAGCGTTGGTTTACACCAGAGTGCACGGGGAGTGGGTCTGACGGGCAAGTTGGACCGTCCCCTCGAGCGTTCCATGTTGCCGTGTCTATCGACTGCAATATGTTTATTTTTGGAGGGCGTTCTGGTAGTAAGAGGTTTGCGCTTATTCATCGAGACGCTCTCTCTATTCATGGACATCTTGACTTGTTGAGTCTTTATAGTTACCAGAGAAATGAATGCCTTTCAGGTTGGCGGACTTTTGGATGCTTGATACTGGTAAGCATGCAATTTAGGCTAGTTGAATTCCAAATTGTTCTATTTACCTGATAGGTTTGTTTTTTGGTTGGGATAAAGTTCATTCTGGTCTTTTTGAAATTCATTGTGTAGTTTCTGAGTTCTGATTAAAACCCCTATCGTTAATTTCCGAGCCTCCATTGTGAGAACTCATGACTGTTCTCATTAAAGTTCTGCCCTCTAATCCATGATGTATTCCTTCTAGATATTTGGCAATGGTCAGAGCTAACCAGCTATGGTGATTTGCCATCACAAAGGGAGTTTGCCTCTGCATCAGCCATTGGAAACAGAAAAGTTGTCATGTAAGCATAGCCTCAATTTTCTTAGACTTTTTTTTAAGTATGCATACACATGAAACTCCCGTATGAAGTCGTGAACATGCGTTTGTACATACACTGATATGAGTAAGAACTTCAGAATTCTGATAGCGATGTAATTTGTGCAGGTATGGTGGTTGGGATGGTAAAAAGTGGTTGTCGGATGTGTACATCTTGGATACAAGTAAGACATGTTCTCTGTTTGTGTTTGTACTATAAAATAGCATAGATCCTGCAGAGAATTGAGACCTTTTTCCTTTCGTATTCTATGTTTTTGCTTGATTCTTGAGCAGTATCATTGGAGTGGACCGAGTTGTCAGTTGCTGGATCAGGGCCACCTCCTAGGTGCGGGCACACAGCAACCATGGTTGAAAAGCGATTGCTTGTCTTTGGCGGCAGAGGTAAATTTTCAGACGATGGTTTCATTCTTATTTTAACAATAGAATGGAATAAAACTTTGTTGCACAACGTGATTGATAATTCCATTTGTAGTTGATGTCCTTTTAGCGTCTTGGTTTTGCTTTAATCTTTGTTTCTTACAGGAGGTGGTGGTCCTATTATGGGTGATTTATGGGCTCTGAAAGGCCTTATAGAAGAAGGTAGAAAACATTATCCTTTTTATATCACATTTCAGCAACAGTAGTACATTTGTCAGCAAATTTGGTTCCACTGATCAGCGATGTAGTCTTTTCACTAGTAACGCTGTGATTTAGTCTTAGGTTTTGCTCTGACATTTCATTATGATCATTCCCCTGATGATAGGATTGATTTTTTTCTGCATATTTCTTTTTCTTTTTTTTTTGGATTATTGCATTATCAAGAATCTGAGTCTGCCTATATTCCCTTTTTTTAATTTCTTGTTGGTCTGTCCAGAAGAAAGGCAGAGCGGTTTTGATTTAGATTCTTGATTACAAGAACAAATCCAACGACACAAATTTTTTTTAGAAAACAGTCATTTTCCAACAAATAATGACATTGTTTTTAAGCAGTATTTTCACTACATTGGTTGGACACTATATGTCATCTCTTATTTACATGGATAGTATATATCTACTCTCAAGCTGTTGTCAATCGTTTTTTGTCGAAAATGATCTGCAAAGTACTTACCATCAAATTTATTACAAGTTATGTTTCTACTTGTTGTCGGATGCTCATCCATACTATTGGAATGTGTAATGACTAAATTTTCACATTTGTTGTGGAAGGTAGAGAATGAGGCACCTGGTTGGACACAGTTGAAGCTTCCTGGACAGTCCCCTTCCCCACGCTGTGGTCATACAGTAACTTCTGGAGGACACTATGTAAGTCATGCTAGATAGTTCTAATTTGATTTTAATGTATGTGTAAATTTCTTTTTGTTGGTGCTATGGGAACTCATCCAGAAGCAGATTCTTTAGTTTCCTTTACCACTTGGTCCACTTCATCAAATATAAGAATTGATCTTAACTTAACCACTGTTACAGACATTAAAGCCTTGTCATTATATATTCCATTTAGAAGGAAATACAGCTCTTGTGAGTATTGTTACTATTGCACCGTCACTACCCTGGCGAATGTGAATCTATTCCTCATCTAGGCTTTGATCATATTTGGGCTTCCTCCCAATAGATTTGCTAAATGAAGTTTCCTGAAATTCATTTTTCCCTTTCTGAGTGCCCAATTCAGATATTAGTAAACCTTCTTGAGTGCTCTATTTTCACTAGAGCTAGAAATTGTGGCTTTGGGGGTTTAAGATCTAATCGAGAAATGCATCACTTTAATTTCAGGGGTCATGTTTCCTTAAGGAAATATTCCGAAGTTCGTAGTTGTCTTTCCTGAATGTCAGACACTACTTTCCTGGAAGGCAGACACTCTTGAAATTTGACAAACTATGGATTTTAGCAGGCCCTAAGAGGTTTTTTTTTTTTGGGTGATGGGTTCTGTTGTTTCCATGGCATGATAACTTACTAGAAATGCCATCATGTTGTTGACCTGATTGCTTAGTTTGAATCAGATGATAACTGTATCGAGTGGAACCTGATTTCTAAACTTCTGCTTGCAGCTTTTATTGTTTGGTGGTCATGGAACTGGAGGGTGGCTCAGTAGGTATGACATTTACTACAATGACTGCGTTATCCTGGATAGGGGTAAGTGTTTATAACCTCATGACAGATACATTGATGTTATGCTAGTGGGTGCCAAATTATTTCTTTCAGATTGCTGAGCAATTGATCCTGTAATTCCTCAGCTTGTATTCTAGCTATTTTTGTAAAATTTTGCTGTTGGAGAATTGTGTTCATTAGGTAATTTGGTATTCTAGTGTTCTCTGTAATATGGAAGAAGTTGCTCAGTATTTTTTTTTACCAGAGTTCCATTTCTCTCTATATATTTAGCTTCGACATATTGGTGGGAATCCCCATTATAATACTGGATTTGTTCTATCCTGATCAAGAAAAGTAGCATATTTAAAAAAAATCAGTTTTGTTTGGTTTTCTTTTGCTTTCATGATTGCCTCGAATGTCAATATACAATAGTTGCAGTTGGTAAATGACATACAGAACTTTCGTCTTCTTTCATATGGACTCTTTCGTAGTGTGGGTGAAATCAAATAGTTTCACTTCAATATCAATTGCTAATGGATCTCTAGAGGTGCTTGTCTTATGTTTACCATTTACTTTGCAAATGTGTAATTGTCCACTTATTTCGTATATTCAGTTTCCGTTCAGTGGAAGCGCTTGTCAACTGTTAATGATCCTCCTCCAGCTCGTGCATATCACTCCATGACTTACCTGGGCTCACGCTATCTTTTATTTGGTGGTTTTGATGGGAAAACCACGTTCGGCGATTTGTGGTGGCTAGTTCCAGAAGGTATGTACTGTATTAGTGGTTCGTAATGACATAGATGTTTTTGCCTTATTTTCCATGAAAGATGTTGTGGCTTTTTGGACACAAAGAGCTTAACCCAATTGTCATTTGTGCAACTATACGAGACACTGGCTTTTGGTTTATTGTACTTTTCTTTTTTATATTGGAGTATGCTTGACAATTTCTTTTTGCCTCCGCACCCTAAACTTTGTTGTGTGCAGCTTGAAGATGATTAGGCTAAAAAACCCCTTATCGTCTGCTTTTATGTTACTACAGTGGAAGCTATTACATGACTGATATCTACAACTCTCAGAAATTGCTTCATCTGCAGACGACCCTATCGCAAAGAGGTCACCCCTCAGTCCATCCAGGAACCTTTTTGATAGAAAACCTGTTCTCATGTCTAGTGATTCATCACAATCTTTAGTTAAGGTAGTGCAGAAGACTCATGGTGCAATTTAACCTTTTTAATATCTAAAAATGCTTAGTTGTGTATTTTAGGATTGCTTGCCTGTGTGTTCTGCAGGAAAGCCAAGTGGAAGAAGATCCAGTAATTGGGCTACAAAGAAGATTGGGAATTCCAGTTTCTTCATCTAGTGCTCAAGTGAACTTTGTTGATGAAGTGGATGACAAGGAACTACTTGAATTGTCATCAAGGTTGGCTGGTGAAACGCTCGGTTCTGGTGATCAAATGTCATGTGTTCAGGTAGTTTGAGCAGTATGCACTTTGAGTTATGATGAGCAAGTTAGTTTCCAATGGATGAATGTCATTGTTAGAAATGTGGTGCAGGTTCTCCGTGATCACTGGAAAAATTCTTCAGCAAGGTCCTTAAAGCTGAGGGAACTTGGACCTTTGCTTCGGGACTACCAACGGCTTGTAGTTCATCACCATCTGTGAGTTATATGATCGTTTTCTGCGACTCATTGTTCATATAGGCGTCTCCTGTTTTTGTTCATTGTTGTTGAATAATTACTTACTGGCAGATACTTGTTGCCAATGTGAGAGATCATGATGCCAAATTTTATACTACTATGGTCAGCCTAATACTCTATTTGGCCAAAGTGAGTTAATGGCGACTAAAAATTACAATAGCATAATTTCTACTGTAGAGTGGTTACTGGATATGGTTTGACATGATGACGTTGCTTTTTACATAGGAGCTTCATTATTCTTATTTCTGGAAAGCACATTGCAATTATACACCGTTCGAATTACTCATCTTGAATTGAAAAGCTGTAAACATCAGTAGAGTTCAAAGGACTTCCTGGATTTTTTTCCCCTGAATCATTGCAAATTGCAATGCAGAGAAAGTCTTGTCTCGGACGCACCATTCACAACAATGAGTCCTGGACCAGAGGCTCACCGCTTTTTTCATTTGAAAAGTGCTTCCCAGGTATGGATTCGCATCTCATCTGCCCTCGAATTTGCATAAATATTTCCCCAAACTTGCTGACAACTTCAATGTTGCATATTTATTCAAAGAAATTGCTTTGTTTCAAATAATTTTGATTTGATGCCTGTGCTTGTTTCTTCAGCTGCGTATGGATGACATCCCCGAGTTATTGACCGAATACAAGCAGTTGATCCCAAATTGATTAGTGCCATATGTTAAAGGGTCTGAGCTGCATTTGGGATGTGAAGTTGCGGCTGTGCATAGCAGAATTGTATAAGCCAAAAAAAAAAAGTGAGATTAGAGAGAGAGAGAGAGAGCAACTCTTATTTGTTAAAAATAGGATTCATGGTGTTTACTGGACTTGTTTAAAAGACGCAGATAGAGGCGAGGTCAATCTGTACGGTGGTGTGGCTCTTGAATCTTGATGGTTGAAACCAGTATTAAACTGGAACAACAGATCCATGCTGTAACTTTGTTGAAGCCAGTGGCTACTAGCCTACTTATAACTCAAGTCATCGACCTCGACCATGGTAAACTGTTAAAACTACAGACAGGATCATATCCAGGATCTGCTGAAGATTATGGTATGGTGGGAGTCATCAGAAAGGTAAATCTCAGGAACCCATGCGTACTCTTCTACTTGGATGAGAAACTCGAGCAATTTATCTCATCTACTTTGGTCACGAGCTTAGATAGCTAGCACATGTGAGGAGGCAGCCGCGCGTGCTGGAACAGTGGCAAAGCCTGAAAAAGGAAGGAGGTATGTTATTTTATACATCTACAGTCTTTTTTACTGGATGTCATTGTCATCATGTGTGGGCTGTTAAGAAATCGAAGTGGCAGTCGTTGTGATGCAGTTGACCCTAGATCCCGTCACGTGATGGCACACCTTCTTTAATAGTAGTTTTGGTGGTGGTGGTATCCTCCATGTTCCCCGAGATGGATGCGTGCGTGCGTGCGTGGCCTTTCTCTATCGGTAGAGGATATTATAGCTATCATACTACCGGATGTTTAATCAGACGGTCATCGCTATTTTATGTACGACCAAGCAACAAAAATGTAGCTTAAATTTCATAAACAATTCAATTTTTGAGGAGCTAAGTTCATATCATCATCTAATATGTATCTTTACCAAATCTTTTAAATCAACTTTTCTGAATATTCAGATATAAGCTGAAGAAAATATCAAAACTCAACATGACATCCGCGAGAAAAAGCCCAAAAATGATCCCAGTATCCTCGATTATCATTGGCAGCCTGGTGGTCGGCCCCACCAGCAACCCTGCAATCAAAAACACTACCATCAATAATCGTGTCAAACAATATCGTATGCGATCCAAATCCCCCCGAGCCTGCCTTTTCGTGCACTGAGGAGAGAGCCAAGCAGAAGGGCAAAGATGACATAAGCCACCTCAAGAAACTCTATAGTTGGACTCACTTGGAACTGAACCAACTCACCGTCGAGGTTCTTAAAGACTATGACATACTCTCCGACAAAGTGATTGGAGCAATATCATATGCAATCATTGACTCCGAACCTCCACAGCGCGCTAGGAAAGAAGCGGGCAAGAAGAGAGATGGGTGAAAAGAGAAAGAGACCAAGAAGAAGGATACCAAATCACCACATTTTTCTAACAATTTCCAAACTATCAATCTACTAATTAATAACACCTCAAATCGATCAAAAGGAGGGAGGAATCAAAGAAGCCGGGTTTATGTTATCGGGATGCCCAACATAAGCAAGAAGGTGAGTATATATAGGTGGAGGACGCCTTCTTGAACAGCTGGCGGAAGAGAAGCTTCTTCGGTGATGCTCCATTGTTGGCGGCCATCTTCGTCGATGAGTTCACGATGGTAGGCCGGAAGAAGATTAAGAATCTATTAGAGGACCGGGAGGGGGCGAGGAGGTTGGTGTCAGAGGAGCGAGGTGGAGGAGATGTTACGGAGTCGTTTGAGACCTCTTTTTCCGGTGGCGATCTAGAGGGGGCGAGAGAAATTTCTTCCGGTGCCGGTGAGAGAGGAAAGAAGGCGATGACAGGGGGAGAGGAGATTCTATTCCGGGATGCGGCGAGGACGAGGACGAGATCGAATCCGCACTGTTATTTTTTTCAAGTGGACGTGAAAGAACGGTGCCGATGCTTTCTTTCACATTCCGTAGGTTGGTAGGTATAGGTATCTATGTTATGTAGGAGACATCATTCATATGTCTTGGGGTTAAGAAAGGAGGTCACATCACATCAGCTGGCAGTAAGTAGAGCTCGATTGAACTCCCAGGACTCCAACCTTTATATGCTCGACCCACCTCATAAGTCGTAAGCTGGGGTTACGACAGGGGCGGATCCAGGATTGTAAGTCTGCCCGACTAATGATTTAGGTTACAAATTTTGCCCGACCGACTAGTGGACTAGTCTAGTAAACAAATACCTATATAAGTTTTCTTATAAATTTTTAATAGATTTTTTTATGAGCTGCCCGGGCTGCAACCCGATGCAGCTCACACGTGGATCCACCCCTGGTTACGAGGATAAGACTCTTATTCACGTTTTTATCCACGAACATTAAAAATAATAATTATTATTTTATCTTCATTTCATGTATTATTATCCTTTTATTTTTTTCTATTCTTGTTTCTTAATCTCACTTTTTTTTAACCATATTTCATCTTAATCTCAGTTATTCTAACCTCACTTGTTCTCATCCACTGCATGTCGTCACCCTCACGGGCCTCACCAACCCATCCCTAGCTACATACAGTACTACCAAAGGTATGAGTATGACTATTAGCCCATGATGTCTTCCACCCAGCTAACGTAGCTCTCAATATTCATTCCTCCATTTGAACACCTGAATGAGTGATGAGGAAACTATATATGCCTTATAATTATGATTATAGTACTAACCACTTTCCAGATAGGGATGTACATATAATGTGCCATTCATGACGTAAATTAACCTAGCTAGTATATATTTATGTAGCATACTGCATTATCACATTTATACTGCTTAATCGATCCCAGCCCCACTCCTTGTCATTTGTCAACCTTTTACTGAAGGCTGACAAGATACATGCATTACATGCATACGTGTGTCTGTATATGTACACGTAGGAGGGAGGGTAGGTTGAGGAAGGGGTACGTACGTTCGTCGTACGTAATGTGAGTATATATACAAACACATGTACAACACACGGACGGGATGAGATAGACACGTCACACGGGCATCTTCGTCGGTTCAGTAGATCGAGGATATATATATAATTGGAAATTGGAAGGAGAACAGTGTGGGGCAGCTAGTACGTGCGTGCTTAGCTAGTGCTAGTGCTAGTGCGTGCGTACGACTGCGACACCAAGGCGCTCCGTGGAATCCACGTTTCTGATGCTTTTTCCTCGATCTCTCTCATGTCTAGCTAGTTAGCTTCTTCATGACAGCAGCACTATCTACAGTATTCTTGCTAGCTAGTTTCTTACGGTGGCTTGTCTTCGGCTCAAGATTCCCTTCACCAATGGCCTTTATTATAGCTTGTATGGCAGTAGCTGCTGCTTCAGCTTTGATCGATTAGCATGAGGTGTATTGTATATGCTAAATATATATATAACGTCCACCACGCATGATGCATCAGACAGAGATCGATGATCAGCAGGTAAAATAGATGCTTTTGATCTACTGATGGACTACGTCACTACAGTATTCTAGCTAGTTTCTTCTCAAAAGGAAGACACACTGCACTATAATAGTTAGTAGTCAACAAAGACTCGTTAGCCTCTCCCTGCACCCCTCTCATTTCCCTTTCTGTCCTACTCCGCAAGCTTCTCTCTGTTTTTGATAAAGGACAAACACCTCCCTAGCTCTGTCTCCCCCCATTAGTATATTGCTCAGCTATCACTTCCCAACCAAAGCAGCCATAGGTACCAGAAGCTTTCTCTCACTTCTTCTCTGTCTATGTATATGTCTGTCTGCCTGTCTCCATCTCAAGTGGCCCACAGCTCTTTTCCCTGTTGCGGACCTGCGGTGATGGGTCAGGCATCCGAATCATTTTCCCTCACCTTCCAAACCAAAATATTTTAATATATATTATTTTATTATTTTATTATCCGTAACACCTGTGTCAGCTACCTAAACCATTCTTTATGTTAATAAAATACTCATTCTCTTATTTTTTTTATTCTATTTTTCATTTATTATTTGACAGTCATGTAATTATAATAATTAAATATTATATTTATATCATTAATTATTGAAATATATTAATATTAAAGTATATTATAAAATAAATAATTAAGTTTTCATGTCAATAATTATATTACTTAAATGCTTGAAATCCATCAATCAAATTTCTAACGGCAGTCATATTTTAGCGGATATATTTCACCAATAATATTCAATCAACAACCATATTTTAGTAGTCATATTTACTAACGGTTAAATTTCTAACGGCTATATTTTTAACAGCAATATTTCCAACGGTCATATTTTACTATAATCATACATTGTCAGTATAAGCAGAATAATGTGTTTCTCATTGTCATCTCTATTCATATTTTTAACTCTCGTCTTTCATATCAAATTGAGTTCTTCGCCATCTATTCTTCTCTATGGATTTGTTTTGGAAATGTCAAAAGGAAATCTACGATAACACGTCCTCTGATGAAGAGCTAGAAGAACTTATAGTGTTGAAATGTGGAAAGCAAGAAATAGAGCGTAGAGCATGATCAACTTCACGTGGTGGTCCCAATAAATGATGTGAGTATTGATGACAATTTACTGCATGGACATAAAAGCTTATTTAGAGATTATTTTGCGGAACCACTAGTATACCCAGCTGAAATGTTCCGTAGGAAATTTCGCATGCGTCATGATGTGTTTATTCGCATTCAAGCTGTTGTCGAAGTTCGTGAACCATATTTTCAGCAGAGAAGAAATGCAGCTGGAAAGCTGGGATTGTCTTCTCTATAGAAGATAACTACAATATTGAGAATGCTTACTAACCGGCTAGCTGTAGATTTTATGGGAGAGTATGTGAGAATTGGAAAAAGCACCGCTATAAAAAGTCTGAAAAAAATCATGAAAGCGGTAGTTTCTACATTTGATGATGAGTACTTAAGGTCACCAAACAGTGAGAACATTGATAGGATGCTTGCACTTGGTGAATGATGTAGTTTTCCTGAAATACTAGGGAGTATTAATTGATGCATTGGAAATGAAAGAACCGTCTGAGTGCTTGGAAATGTATGTTTTCTAGTCACATTCATGAACCAACCATCATTTTAGAAGTTGTTGCTTCACATGATCGATCTTTGGATTTTGCATGCATTTTTTGGGCTACCTGGGTGTCACAATGATATCAATGTGTTAGAGCAATCTTCTGTATTTTCTGAACTTACTCAAGGATGAGCTTCTATAATGAACTATTCGATTAATGGCTATAATTACACAACGGGCTATTATTTGGATGATGCCATTTATTCTTAGTGGGCTACATTCGTGAAAACTATCTCTCTACCACAAAACAATAAAGCTAAACATTTTACAATGCGTCAAGAGTCGGCAATTAATAAAGAATGTTGAGCGTGCATTTGGAGTGCTCCAAGCACGATTCGTAATCGTGCGCGGTCCTGCATGGTTTTTCAACCGTGAGACACTTGAAGATATTATGATGACATGTATTGATTGTGGAAGATGAACGACACATGTATCTTCAACCAGACATTACTTGATATGAGCAAATCAGTGAAGGTCCACTCATGACTATTTCGCAAGGTGATACCCCCGAGCTTACAAAGTTCAATCGGCGACACCATGATATTAGAAACAGAGAGGTGCATTCTCAACTTCAAAGCGATCTCGTCGAGCATATGTGGAATTTGCACAATCAGGTGCAACAGGCAGCCTAAATAAACTCCACTGCTCCTGTGAAGACCCGTCCCTCTCCTCCTGTGGCTCGCTGTGGACCGCAAGGGCAATTTGGTAAATTGCACCTTGTCGGCTTATTTTACACTCGCGCGTGTGCACACACTGACCATGTTTGTGGTAATGTTTGCTTAGAATGGTTAGTGGGACCCGGGATCGAAAGATCCGGGCTTGGGCTTGAGTTTTGGCCCAAGTCTAGCTTTCTGGACAAGTGGGATCGATCCTCTCTAGCTAAGAGATCGATCTCCTTGTGCCAAAAAGTCAAACCCGTTCTGGCAAGGAAGATCGATCTCTCCTCAAAGGGGGATCGATCTCCCTTATGTCGGTTCGTTTGCCTATAAAGCAAACGAGATCGTTATCCTTTGATTTTATTTGGGATTTTCGAGATTTGAGACGCGTTCTTGCTGGATCTGAGCTCGTTTGAGGAAGATCTAAGGCCTAGCTGCTTGGATTTAAGCCGTTCTTATTCCGGTAGGAATTCCTACCTACTTTTATTTCGGGGTTTTGAGTTTTCCGGTTTGATTCATGTTCTTTTGCTTAGATCTCTATGTATACATGTTTAATTCTCGTGTTTTCACCGGTTTTGGACTCGTGGGATCTTGATCTATCAGATCTCAGAGTTTGGTTAGGTTTGGAGGTGTTTTCCGACGGTATTCCTCGCCGGAAGCACGCCGGAGAACCCATTAGGATCGATCCCCTTGAGAAGGGAGATCGATCTCTTCTGGTGTGTCGCGCCCAGCCCGAGCGAGATCGATCCCCTTGAGAAGGGAGATCGATCTCTTGGTGGCTAGTGGCGATGAGTCCCTGGTCACGAGGAAGATCGATCCCCTTGGGAAGGGAGATCGATCTCCTTCGATTGACAGGGACGAGTTTTCCCTAAGTGCTAAGAGATCGATCCCCTTGGGAAGGGAGATCGATCCCTTAGTGGCTGAAGGGCGTTTTAAGTGGGTTTTTGCCCGTGGGGCTTTGTATGACAGTTTTCTCTTCTGTCTTAATAATTGGTACATACGATTAAGCATGTTAGCCCTATAATAGGGTAGTGGTGAACCAGGGGAGTGATGACTCCTGAGATTGTGTAGAATAAATGGGGGGTAGCCCTACAGCTTTCCATAGCCTTGCATGCCGGCGTGCACCGAGGGCTCTATCTGTTATATTTGTGAGCTGTTGTTTGCGGGGTTGTTTCCCGGTGCAGGTGTTGTAGTGGGCTGCTGGCAGCTGGTGGTGGTACCACTGCAGCAATTCCTAAACCTTAAATATTTGTTCACCACCCCGGGCCGGCAGGGTGCCGTGCCCAGACCTTGTATTTATATCATCACATCCTGCTACATGCTTACATGTATTTATTCTGCGCATGTTCATAGCATGCATTGTGTTGTGCACTAGTTGCATCTGTTTAGGGCGTTGCCGATCCGGGGCTTCCGGGTGGCCCGGGTCTATCTCTTAGGACCGTTGCGGGTAGCTGGTCCAGGACTCGATTTGTAGTATTCAGTCGATGTCGATGATAGGGTTAGATGATTTGAATACTGATGTTGCTTGATGTTTAGAGGTTGTGTCGGCCTCGAGCCAAGTCGAGGTGTAGCCGGTACCCAGTCCTTCTTGAACTCTTGGGTGGCAGGTGTGACTACCCAGCGGTGCTATCCGCCGACAGTGCCCAGGATCCTGTTGTGAGTTGGCAGTGCCGTTTCCTGCCTTACTGAGTGTAAGGGCCTAGGTGTAAATAACCATGCTTTTATGTAAAATATTGGACGTTCCCGTAATAAGGGGGTTTGCGAGGGGTTTTCTGCAAATTTTCCCACCTAACCCCACTACTCTCTTCTCTCCCGATTTTTCTTCCCCTCTCTTCTTTCTCACCTCAAAACCAGCCACCTTTTCCCGAGAGAGAAGGATCTAGAGAGATCGAGAGAGAGAGAAGAGAGAGTGGGTGGAGGAGACGGAGATCGCCGGCGCCGGAGCTAAAAGAGGGGGAGATCGGCCGCAGGGAAGAGAGATCGGCGCCGGAGAAGGAAGAAGGAAAGGAGGAAGAAGGTGGAGCTCGCTGTGGAGTGAAGATCCAGTGGGTCTTCGCCGGATTTCTTCCCGATCTCGACTGAGGTAAGCTTCCAGCTCTTTTCCCCCTTTGTTATCGCGGTTTTCTTGGGCTTCCTCGGAGTTTTGGTGGATTTTCCGGTGGGTTTGGGGTTTTGTGTGGGTTTCTCCGGTGATGGGTCGCCAGAGACGACGTCGGAGTTGACGCCACTCCTCTTCCCGGCGACTGCAGCGTCGGGAAAGGGTGGAGGTAAACCCCGACGCCGTCCCCTGTCCCTGGGGTTTTTCTTTCCCAAGTTAGCAGCCCTGTTTCCTCTCACGGCCATGGATTCCGGTGAGGATTCCGGCCGGCCCTTCTCTAGTCGTGGCTGCCGACCTCTTGGGGAACTTTGCTAGGGACAGCGATGGCTTCCCTTCTTCTCCCCTGATGCTTCTCCTCGGTGCTTGAGCACCCTGTTTGGAGATCTGACGGAGCTCCGGCGTGAGCTCCGGTGATCCTTGGGGAGGAAGGGTGTGCGGTGTGCGCTGAGTGGTGTGCGCTGAGCGCTGTGCGCTGTGCACGGCGTCGCGCTGTGCACGGCGTCGCGCTTGGTGCACTAGCCAGTGCCCTGTGCACGGGTCAGTGCCCTGTGCACGGGTCAGTGCCCTGTGCACCGGACAGTGCCTTGTGCACGCAACAGCGCCCTGTTAGCTGTTTGCTAACGTGCCGCTGAGCCTCTGACGCCCGTTTATGTCGTTTTCCGTGCCGCTTTGATCGGCTTTTCGTGATCGATCTAATGCTAGTAGTACTAATTTACGTATGGCTCTAATGGATGGTAATATCGATTATTGTGTTTTAGGCGATCGTTTGAGCGGCGGTCAAAGGTCGGAGCGTGACGTGGACCCCAAGGCTTAGGGATTTCACGTCAATCGCCTTTTAATCGCTTTTTGAGGTAGGAGTTACCTCCTAGGAAATTGTATGATTGTTTGCTATATGTTGTGTTATAATTATGTGTGATGCAATGTTGTGTATATGCTATGTTGTATGACTATACCGCTGTGATGATGGGTGTGTGCTATGTTATGAGGTGTTGGGCTAGTTGAGCCCTGTGCTTGCTTTATCATGCTATGGAATGTCATGCTAGCTTTTCCTGAGTTGTATGTATATATGAGATTAAATTGACCAATTTATTCATTGATTGATTATTTATGTGATTTGTGCATACATGCTAGGAATGTCGGGTCCGTCATAGGACTAGGATTATGATTGGGTCTAGTCAGGTCCTGTAGCTAGACTGGTCAGAGTCTAGGGACTAGTTGATGACTGGATCTGGGGACTTTGATCTGGAGATTAAAGATTTGACTTGAGGATTTTATCTGATTGAGGATCTGGTTTGAGAGTGTGTTGCCTATATTAGTATACTGAGGCCTGTATAGAGTCTATAGGGGTCTGGGTGAGCATTGACGGCCGGACGCGGCGACTGTGCGTGTAAGACTTACCCAGATTAGCCAGACCATACTAGGATCAGTAAACTAGTATAGGATGTTGTACCTATACTAGTATACTGGGGCTGGGTATAGAGTCTATAGGGGTATGGGCGAGCATTGACGGCCGGACGCGGCGACTGTGCGTGTAAGACTTACCCATACTAGCCAGACCATACTTGGGTAGTATACTAGGATAGGTGGGTGTACACCAGCGTCCTAGAGTGTGTCAGGTGACTCCTACTGGGCTTTCGAGCTCATTGGTTGGATTTTTGGTTTTTTGGTGCAGGTAGGCCGGAGACCACTGCATCCTTTGGAGATCATGTACTGTGCAGAGGAGTCATTTTTGTATTTTGGCCTCTTTATTTATGTATTAAAGGCATGTGTATGTTGGAACTTGAAAATGGTTGATTATTGTAAATTTGGGAAGTATTATTATGTATTTTGATGTCTACCAATTCTATGTACATGAAACATGTGAATGAAATGAATGAGAAGAATGTATGTAGATGGGCGAATGTGTCCCTGATAGATGTGATTGAATGTTGTAATCATGTTTTATTAGTGATTGAAAAATTATAGTAGTGATCTCACGTCCCCGTGCCCAAGGGTCATGCCAAAATTTTAAATAAATCTTTGGGATATTTTATATTTAATTGGGGCGGGGCGTGACACTGAGTGTGACCCAGTGTGTGACCAGCTTGCTGAAAGACCATGACTGGGTCCCTCAGGGGTATCCGGTGGGGTTATGGGACCCCTGTGATACACCTAGGCTTTGCTTGGGGGCGACACTGTTGTGTTCCCTCCCTTGTGAGTATCGTAGTGTAGTGTCCCTGCTGAGCTTAGTGCTCACTCCTACCCAGGCTGCGTTTTGCAGGTGCTGGCGCGAGCTCTTCTTCGGTCGCCCATGCCGGGCAGGTGTTTGGTGACGTGGCGGCGTCTGGCGGTGCTTGAGAGGTGGCGATCTTACCGTTTTACCCTTTTGTTATAGATAGTCTCCTACGGGAGTGATAAATGTATACTTTCCCTGTTTGAGGTTTTGTATCTATTTCAGCTCCAGTGTTTGAGGTTTGTAATTGTTGTTAATACACGATGTTTATGAATTATTAGGGTAACCACTACGATTAGAGGGAAACCTCGCCAAAATTTTTCGCAGTAGGTTAGGTTCCGGTTCGCGTCGCCCGGCCCGGTTGGGCCTACGCGGGTCGGGGCGCGACAGCTCCTCTGACAAACATATATTATTTTATACAAGATGTAATCATAAAGTGTTATAAATGTCAGATCCTACAAATTAATCGTAAGAACAAAGAACCAACAAATATAAGATATCTTTATATCAAGATAAGAAATATTGTAGCGAACTTACTATAAATGACCGATAGTTACCTTATCTTGTTCATTACAACTGAATGGTCGTGATGTCTCAATTTGAGCTAAAAATCCCATGAGCTTGTTCACCACAAGTTGAATGCTTAACCAATGATTGCTCATAGACTTTTTATAGTGGTCAGGGTACTTATCCGTTTTGCGGTCATCGTAATAATTCTTAACTCTTTCAAAACATCACCACCTTTTAGCCGGTCCCATGAATAACATCCAAGCTCGTATTTAATCATGTCGAGACAAGTATAACATCTTATGTGGAGAAGTTCCCACCGCACCTGATTTTCTTGCCTTTGTTTATCCCATCCACTTTGATTGGAGAGTTCAATTCAATATGTGAATCTTATTGGTAAGATTGAACTCCATCTTCAAATAGAGAATTGTAAAAAACTTACTTTTTTTTATGAGTCCATAAGCTATCAATAATAGTTTCCTTGTTAGGTATCAAGTAAAACAGAATTTAACACTTGCAATTCTCGAGGGAGTTTTCAAATAAAGAATCCAAAGCGAAGATTACAACAATAGTTTACTCTCTGTGAGTCCATGAGCTATCAACTCAGTTGTTTTGCATCACCAATGGATTGATTACAACAAATTCAAGAGAAATCAAGTAAATTTGATGGCAATATTAACTTTGTATTGAGATCCTATTGTACTCAGATCCAATTGTGCTCATAAATATAGGCAATATCGACCACGGTTGAAAGAACAGCTTCCTTAAGCTGACCAAGGATAACAAATGTCAAACAACATAGAACTTCTGGAAGTGGCATAGGAGTGGACCTTTGGAGGAGATAGAGGACGAGATAAATGGACGGGATTAAGGGGAGAGTGGTAAAAGGGATCGTGGAGGTCGCGGTGAAGGCCGGTGGAGGTCACGTTGGTGAGAGAAGAGATAGGTGAAGGCCGGTGGAGGTCACGGCTCATCGATGAGGAAGGGGTTGTGGTTCACCGTCGATCAACGGCGAGCTCACGTTGGTGAGAGAAGAGACAGAGGTGAGGAGAGAAAAGAGATGGCTAGAAAAAAGCTCTCGGTAATAGTTGCATTTAATGATTTTGTTGCTTTTATATAAAGGGTTAATTACACTTTACTCACCTATGGTTTGACAAATTGTCATTTTACATTTAATATTTTCAAAGGTGACAAAATGGACTTTGAAGTTTTCAATTAGGTCGATTTGAACCCTGACGGGGATGGCGTTAATCTGAGTGACGGTGATTTGGACGGGCGAGAGCGTGTTGAAGCTTGATCGCCAGTGAGACGAGGTCACCGGAGGATGGCGATGGTATAGGAAAGATCGCAAGGTTCTGGGGAGTCAATCCAATGGATTGGATCGCCGAATTTGTTGTCGAAGGCGGCAGTTTTGGAAGGGACGGCGTCGGAGGTGATTTGGACGGCTGAGAACGCGTCGAAACTCGATCGACGGTGAAACAAGGCCGTCGGAGGATGGCGATGGTACAAGAGAGATCACAAGGCTCTGGGGAGTCAATCCAATGGGTTGGATCACCGGATTCGTTGTCGGAGGCGACATTTTTTGAATGGAGGGTGCCGGAGGTGATTTGGACAGCTGAGAACGCGTCGAAACTTGATCGATAGTGAAACAAGGTCGCCGGATGACGGCGATTGTATAGGAGAGATCATAAGGCTTTGGAGAGTCGATTCAATGGGTTGGATCGTCGAATTCGTCGCCGGAGATGGCGGATTTGAAAGGACAATGTCAGAGATGATCTGAACGCCGTTACCTAAATTAACGCCGTCCCCCGTTTTGGGTTCAAATCGATCTAATTGAAAACTTCAAGGTCCATTTTGTTATATTTGAAAATATTAAGTGTAAAATGATCATTTGTTAAACTAAAGGTGAGTAAAGTGTTATTAACCCTTATATAAATGACCATCAATTCTATTATTTAAAAATAATTCATCGGATAGTGTGATGAACAGAGCTCCCCACATGCAGGGAAGCACTGTAGCTGCAGTGGAAGGTTGGCTGCTGCAGGGGGCTTGCCTATATATTTGCCTCCCTATAAATTATAGGGTAGGACAAGGTCTGGGCATCTGATGCGGATGCCCTTAGGTGATCAGAGACCTGAGACAGAGAGATTGGTGGCTTTTGTTATCGAAGAGAGAAAGAGGCTTAGGCACCTTCCGAAGAGACAGATCCATCCTCTCGATCTCCATAAACCCCAACACTCTACCTCTTCCTGCCACATTCTTCAGAGCGATCAAAAGAGTGGATATAATATCAACCTTCCTATATATATATGCCTGATGATTCCATAGAGCCACTCAGAAATCAGAATACCAGTAGTATCCTCCCACTTGTCTGTTTTCATGGCAATGGGGAAGCCACCAGGCAGCGTCAGAGCAGCCCTCTAGGCTAAGGTTCCTTTTTTTTTGATTAGATAAGTCCAAGGGCTAGGTTACAAACTAAAAAGAAAGAAGCCTCCTGCCTCTAGGCTAAGGTTCGAATACTGCGCTGCGCCTTAAATGGATCAGCAGCAGCCTCCTGCCTCTCATGCTCTTCCATTGTTTGCCTCTGAACCCACCAACAAGAACACCATCAACAAGGCCATCACCTCTACTCACCCCTTTCCAGCACTCCCAGACTCACCACGCGAAAGATTTGCTCATAGTAAGTCTCCTCCTTTCCATTTCCATGATTGCTTTTGCTATGGTTTATCATCATTGCCATGCTGCCCATTAAAAGACCGGAGCTTGCATTCCCAAACATGGAGGCTCTTGACCTCTTTTACAAACTGCTCTGTTCATGATAAATTTATGTTGAGATTAATGGTTCTTTCTTTTTGTGGCTAAGATCATTACTTTGTTTGGGTGGGAACTGGGCAGGGATGGTGGGTTTCTTCAGTTTGTCACAGTGGCAGGAGCTGGAGCTGCAGGCTTTGATCTATAAATACATGCTTGTTGGGGCTCCTGTTCCTCTGGAACTGATCTTGCCCATAAGAAAGAGTCTATTCGGTGCACATCCTCTCTACCGTCATTTTCCATCAACCAGTAAGTGCCTATCCCTTTCACTCCCAATATATGGAGATTTTTTTGCCTTGTTTAACTACTTTGTGATACCCTGTTCTTTTCACACTGTTCTTGTTTCTTTGTAGATGGTTGGATTTTATTGGACCTTTTTTTTTCGTGTAGTGTGCTTCTTCTGGTTCTTGCATAGTTCTAACATCTCCACTATTTTTGCTATTGATCTGATTTCTTGATCTGGCAAAGAAATGTATTGATCTTGATCCTTTGTGAGTTCCCCTTTTTCTTTCTTGATTTCATTTTTTTTTTATAATGTTTTTGCTGTCATTCGTCCTTTTGGCTTCCTTGCATTATTTTTTATCCTTCGTCTTGTTGTCTCTGCTTTTGGAAATCAATTGCTCCTCCAAGGACTGAGTATGGTGTTCAGGATATAGATGGGCTTGATTTACAACAACAATGTCCTTCTCATGACAATGGCTACTGTGGTTCTTAGATTAACAAGATACAATTTCTTCCGCTAACTGTGATCCTTACGGTTACTGTTCATTATGGGGTATTCCTGATCTTGAAGGCTTCTTCCTAAGGTGCTCCCGTTCCCTTTTATTGAGCAAACAGGGTTCAAGATAATCTCTGATCTCGTGTAATTCTAAGCAAAAGAATACAAGACATCATTGGTTTTCTTGTATCTCTCTGTATTATAAAGAAATATTGCTATGATGCTTGAAAACTTACGGATTTTTTTCCTGTGGCCCTAACGGTGTATTGCTCTGATGTTTTAAAACTTATTGAATTTCTCTCTATGGCTTCAAGTCTATGTATATATATAGGTCCATCAGAAAAGTGCTTCTTTTGGTTTAAAACAGTTTGCTCAGCGGGATTAATTCGTGAATGGAATAACCTCTCATCACCAGCTTTCATATATATATATTTAAAACGCTAGCAGTCCTTACTGTGATTAAAGTAGCACATTAGGAACTGGATGCATTCACTCTTCCATCTGCACTCTGATCAGGGAAATTAGTATTTTTCTCAGTATCGCTGGATGAGATGAGATGCTAACTTCTGATCTGGTTTCGGCCTTGTCATATGTAGTGCTGCAGTCAGGGTACTGGGGGCGGGTTGTCGTCGATCCTGAACCCGGGAGATGCAGGAGAACAGATGGGAAGAAGTGGAGGTGCTCAAAGGAAGTGGTAACAGGCCAAAAGTACTGCGAGCGCCATGTGCACCGTGGCCGGAACCACCGTTCAAGAAAGCATGTGGAAATACCCACGCCCACTGCAACAAGTGGTCTAGGAAGCAGCCATCCCTCACCTTTGGCGGTGACCAAACAAGCCCATTTCACTCTATCTGGGTCACCGCCGACGCTTGATATCCTTCCATTTAAGCAGAGGTATACTTCTCGCCAGCAACTAGCCAAGGTTTCACATAACATTCTTTGTTGGTCTGTCGCGTTACTTGTTTTTGATGTTAGCATTTAGGGATCATAAAGTTTCATGCTAGTATATGCATAGGCTTCATCTATCTGTTGAACTTCATATCATCATGATTTAATATATGGAATGTGTGCTTGGAATTTTAGTTTCAGTTCTTATGCTGCAGTACATTATTATTCGTCAACTCATAAAACTCATGCTGCCATAGATTCGATCTACTATCTGTGAATCTATCTATTGCATCTAATGTTAAGGTAGATTTGATCATGACAAAGATGCAGTTGGCTCCATGAACCTTAGCGTTAGATAATAGGTCATGGCATAGCAGTTGGCTCATATGTGTTGTACATTATTACGTGGTCACAAAGAACAATAGACTACACTGCCAAGGTGGTGAATCTGAAAGTGCCAAGGGTCAGTTGTATTGCATCTTCAATTTCATGCATTTGAGAATGATAACACATACCAAGTTTCAAAAACCCAGTCAGCTTGTGTCATAAGTCAAGCAAGGGTGAATTCTCCATGCATGATACCTCTGTTACACATCATCGAAGCTTTCTGTTTTCGATCTACAGTTACACATGCCCTCGATCTTTGATAATTGCCGGTACATTCAGAACCTAGTTCTTCAATCCTATATGCATTTTACATTCTTCCCTGCAGAAGAAAATATGATGTGCGGACCTGATCCACCAATTCTCAGAAATGTGACGAGAATTGTCTCATCTTGATATTGGTCTCGTTAGGCTACTAGTTTCACATTCGACAGCATTTGCTCTTTGTGATGGCAAGAAATAATTTTGGCCAATTAATGCTTAGGAAATTGTCATGTGTTGTGTGACTCTCTCTTACACCCAGCTGGACCAGCTCCCTTCTCTTATGGTTCTGTGAATTCTTGTACTTCCTTTTTTGTCCTATCTTCTCTGGCTCTTAACTACATGATAATGCTTCAACTTTTCCTTATTTTGAAGGCGTCCAGACGAGAAGACTGTCGATGGGTTCCTGTCACAAAGGTACTCATCCAACTTACCTCCCTGCAGATGGGAGCTGCAAGCGAATAACTCGAATAACCGAATCCTGAGGAGTTTCTTTGATGACTGGCCAAGATCTCACCAAGAGCCTAGTGGCACCAACAACAATGATGCTAGCCCTGCAACTTCAACCACTCACCTTTCAATGTCGATCGCTGATAAGTCCTCATCGGACATCTCCCTGAAGCTCTCGACTGGAAATGATGACGACAAACCAGCTGAACCGGATGGCAACAAGGATGATAGAGATGGTGCTGGTAGTCAGCCACCTCCTCAGTTGAGCTGGTCAGGCTGGGGCAACCAGGGGGAGGCTTCCATGGGCGGTCCATTGGCCGAGGCACTCCGTTCATCATCGGTCTCCACACATTCGCCCACCAGCGTCTTGCAAAAGCCGAATGGCTCAGTATCTGGAGCCACCAGTAGCATTAGTACCTAATATATAGGTGCAGATTTTACAACACTTTGTAATCCAGAACTCAAATCTTTAGGCCTTTGTAAAATACCAATTTTCATTTTCTAGCTAGTGTGATGTTTGCTTAATTGTTGGAGGAGAGTGCATGTATGTGATCAGCTGTTAAATCATATATCCTCTAGTATATGAGGAATTACCTAGCTGAAGGTGTACTTTCTTGCTTGCAGAATCCACTAACTTGAATGGCCACAAGCCAACCCTGCTAATATCATGGTTTGGTATCTTTTCACCTTCTGAACCTCGAGCTTAACCAGATTCACTGTGCACCACACTTATATATAAAAAACAATTGCGGCGCCTGATTGGCCGCCGCTAAAACCCGCTATTCGTTTGCATTTAGCGGCCGTACCAATAGTTTTAACGGCGGGTACAGGGGCGGTGAAACTTTACCTGCGCGCCGCTAATTTCGCCGCTAAAAGTCGTTTCGGTTTCCCTCTTGATTTCGAGTCCGTCCAAACAAAAAGGTAATCACCGTTTAAACACAAACCATAGCCATGCTTGCCGTGAGATAGCGCTACCAAACGATGCAACAAAACGCTTTGATACAAAGGAAAATCTTCACGAAATAATTTCACTTCTCTACAGTAATGATCTGCGAGGCATTATGAAGCAACTTGGTGAAGAACCACCTATATATTGTGACAAATATAGTGACACAAGCATGAAACATAACATCCCTACCCTACGCTATGGGATTGAATATGATGCAGGAGGAAGTATGATGATAACTCGGAATGATACGTCTGGAATCCAGAGTTGAGAAGAAACCTCTGTTTTTATTGATAAAAGTCATTAATACAAGGAAAAATATGATAGAATCTTGTTCAACGGCTCGCTAATGACCCATTAAATATCCTGATACAAGTTCATAATCCTTGCTGATGAGCAGTCAAAAATCATATGCCACAAAGGTTCATAATCCTAGCTGTACATGGTGAGAGAGATTTGCAAAAAATTTGACTCAATCCTGGAGATCTGTTGTTTGCCAGTAGCCCATAAGCTTCATGATATTATAGCAATGCGTATCCTTCTGCATTAATGATAGAGAGCCCTTTGTGGGCTTATTGAATCAGCTCTTCTTTCACAAGAATATTACATAATCTTGGAGCTTATAACTCTGGAGAATCTTATAAAGATCATCTTCGCTGGAAATTGAGATTTCTGATTCCGTAGACAAACACAGAGAAGAAGAGCAGGACGAATCCTATATGAGCCAGAGCTACATAACCAAGAAAGCTATGCTCATAGCCTACAGCCTCTTTCAAGTAATCCTTTAGTTGGATGCTGGCCTGCCCCGGTATTTGGACGAGGTTTTCCCTGTCTCCCAACTGCGAAGCTACAACCCCATATATTGACCAAGCAACTGGAGTAGCCCAGTAGTACCACCTCCACCATATTGGTATCAACTGCAAAAACAAATGTGTTAGATCTTGCTATTGACTTGTAATAACTGGGTACGTAACATTAGGTCGGGGAATGACATACTGGTCTTGGAATGAGGAACCCAGCGAACAAGTTCCAGAAGCTGAGGAAGAAGGAGAACACAATTCCAGCAATATGGTAGCTAGGAGTGAGCGCCACCATCATCATACCATAGAGTGTGAAATAGAGAAAGCTCATAAAAATGAAGTAGAAGAACCAAAAGAACTTAACCACGGTCCAACCATAGTCTATCATGGAGAAAAGGAGCAGAGTATAAATTAGGCTCTGCACTGAAATGTATACGATCTCAACACAGACCTGTAAATGCAAGAATTAAGGGAGAGTCATGGAACTGGCACATAGATAGCTGATCCATATATTGCGCTAAAAAATTTTTTCCTTTCCATAGTTTTGCAACATTTGCACAATGAAATCTGACTGGGTCCTTATCACTCTAACTATACTTCCTCTAGCATTAAAGTTTCTCTTCTAGAGACAGATTTCTATTTAATTCCATTCCTGCTTTACTCAGGATTTAGTCTTGCGAAGATATCTGACGAAGCATCAGTATCAGTTGCATGTCACATTCCTTAAATCTACTTAAATGCCTTTTTCATTCAAAAATTTAATATCATGCTCCTTTTTCAACTTAAAAATGAAAATTGTGATAACATAGAGCTTGATGTGGGCAGAATGAGTGGGTGATTTACTTGAGCAAATGCATAGGACAAAGATGAGTACATCCCCGCAGCTCGCTCGCGATAGAAGGCTGTCCTCTCAGTCCCCACAACAGGCTGCACAGTATTAGCATTGGTGGCTCCAAGGAAAAAAACTGCGGCGTATGTGGCTCCCATAAGATTGAAAACGTCTTGTTGTTTATCTCTGCTTGTGCAAAAGTTGAGCAAGTGATGCGTAACATTAACAGCCAAATGACAGAGTAGAATATGTAAACAAAAAAATCCCCGGATTTATTGAATTTAATTTGGACTTGTAAAAAAAAACAAGAAGAAGAAATTCATGACGATGCATTTTGGATGGATATTTTGAGAAAATTCTTGCTTTATCAAAGGTCTAAGGCCTTCAAAACTTTCTTGCACCATAAAACAGAAGTAGAAGAACAAAATTGAAGATATTATTATGATGATATAATTGAACCAGAAGGGAATTCAAATTAGACATTTACTGATGGTATAAAGGAAACAAGAAACACTATCAAATAAAAGGAATTTTTCTAGAAGGATGTCAAATAGAGTGTGCATGTACTGGAGATTTAGGTTGGCACGTATTTGTGGTCACTTGCGAACTAATTTGCACTGGATACATGATGATCACCATGAAATTAAAGATGTAAAGACTTTTATTACTCACGTCTTTTGGCCCTTCTTCCAAAACATGGTACCAAACAGCAGACCGATCACGACGGTCATGAAGAATCGGATGGCATTGTATTGTGGGTTCCTCCAATAGGACAAGTGTTGCTTCCAGAAACATGCAATGAATTGAATATTAAAATTCCGGGCGTATTTTGTAGCAAAAGAAAGATCCTTGGAACCTGGTGCGGGAATACTCAACTCCTCAATAAGTTTTTCATTTTTCCTGGTGGGCATCGGTAGAAGTGATCAGAAATTGGAACTTGACATAAGCTTCTCTCTGTCGTCAAAGCAAATCCATGATGTACTTACTGATATACAGAGGATTGGGTATAAGCTTCTGCAAAATCCAGATTCAAGCGAGACTCGACTGAATGAGAGCTAATTTCCAGCATCCATGTAGCAGGGTTATAGCCTTCAGTGATCTTAGGAATACCTGGTATTGCCTAGCAGAATTGAAGAATTCACAGTGAATACAATCCAGGTTTTCTGGAGGGCATTCTATCTAGCCACTAGACCTATTATAGTGACAATATCAAGATTGCAATGTACAAGCATGTCCATGAAAAGCGCAGTTATCAGGAAACATGACTTATCCTGATAACTTGATCAATTTGAAATAACAAACCTTGTATGAGCAGCTACACAGTGCTTGCATGACAAAGACAAACATTTAAGTTGAAAGCATATCCACCAAAAGAAATCAACAGTGAAACTGAAACTTTAGCGATGGAGGCAACTACATGAAGATAACAAGATAACATATTCTGTTGATCATCGATGCAATAATGCTCATGAATCATTATGCCAAACCTAGTCAAAGTATAGCTAAGCAAGCAAACATAGAGAGTAAACTAGCATCCATGATCTACCATTGGTCTGGTATACAACTGCAAAATTCTGAGAACATGAAAACGAAATTTGTTTCTTAAAGAAACTCACTTCAAAGTATTCAATGAGCTTGTGAGAGTGGTGACCAAGAGGTCCTGCATATATAATTTGACCTCCCCTCTTCATCAGCAGTAGCTGGGAAAAAAGAAGTGTCACGATACTCAAGAGGTTAAGATTTTACGTAGTGATTACAGGTAATAAGTGAAGGGAAAGGGTATAAGACCTCATCAAAAGCTTCAAAAATATCGATACTCGGTTGGTGGATTGTGCACACGACTGTCCGTCCAGTATTCACTGTATTTCTCACTGTCCGCATAACAATTGCCGCAGCTCTGGCATCAAGGCCAGATGTGGGCTCATCCATGAAAATGATGGATGGATTTGCGACCAACTCAACAGCAATTGTAAGTCTCTTACGCTGTTCAGTCGATAGACCATCTACCCCTGGGAGGCCCACCATGGCATCCTTTAACAGATTAAGTTCAACCAATTCCATGACCTCCTCCACAAACATCTGCACAGTTAAGAACATGAAATCTATTTAGATGACTCTTTTACCATTAAGTTATCTGGATGTATAGGCCATGTTTTCGTAGAAGCACTAGCGATTAAACCACCATACTGATCAAGAGTCACAGAATAGTGCTGCAGTTTGCATTCAACTGGGAAATCTAAAGAAAGGGGGGAAAAAGTAAGGTTAGTCAACATGCCTTTCGTGTTTCCTGATTTATTTCTGGCGCAAGACGTAACCAAGCTGAATAAGCAAGAGACTCGTAAACAGTCACGTTTGGTGAGTGAATGTCATTTTGTTCACAGTAACCGCTAACCCGAGCAAATGTTTCTTGCTTTTTAGGATGACCAGAAATACTGATGCTTCCTTCAATATAACCTCCAGTTTTCCTTCCTGCCAAGACATCCATGAGGGTGGTCTTTCCAGCTCCACTGACACCAACTAATGCCGTAAGAACTCCTGGTCTGAAAGCACCACTCACATCACAAAGCAATTGCAGACGGCTGCTCTCAATTCCTTGGTCTTTCATTTCCTGGGAAAGAAACAATATTAAGTTGATCTTTCTGAATATGGCACTACATTACCATGAATGGAGAACCTTTCTCACATGGTTCATTTAGCATACCAACCAAAATCATGGTGCCAGAATATTATTGTTGAGAATATTAATTGGATCCACTTAGCACAAAGATCATATTCAAGTTCCTCCCAAAACATAGAATGGAGAGCCTTTCTCACATTTTCGTATGATGCGAGTCAAAGGGAATATAAGTAGAAGTAACAAATTAAAGAATTCTCATAGAAACTTTGGGAAGCTACTCACAGCAGGCATGTCGACAAAGTAATTCACATGACTGAATGCAAGAGAAAGAGTCTGGAAAGGCATAACCATCCCTTTCTTAGCTAGACGATCTTCAGTATTGGCTCTTGAAGTTGATGCAAAAAGAGCTTCTGAGGAAAGACATGATATGTCGTTAATCATAACGGGCTGTGGAATTGTTGATGCAGACCATATAACGAGGAAAACAAGGGACCTCGCACTTATTAAACGATGGAAGGATTGCTAAAAACATTGTCAATAAAGTCTCATAAAGCAGCCATAAGGTTCTAATGTTGGTCCCACAGGTAACTGGAGCCGTTACACTAAACAACATGGAAGTCTACAGTTCCAGTAATTTAGTATTTAATAAACAAGCTACCTTAAAATTGGCAACTCGATGTTCATCTTGAAGTCAGCAGACATGATATTAGCAACCCGGATCAGAAATTCAGAACCAATTAAGGTGACATCCACAAGAGAAAATAGTAAATACAACACCAAATCTGCAAAGGTAGATGAGCTACCTTTTGAACTATTTTCTGTTGTTTCTGGCCTCTGATCTGCCATTGATAATGACTTCATTTCATTCTTGCTCTCTGCATTCTCATTTAGAACGACAGCTTGAGAGTTTTCAGGAGCTATGATGGAGAATTGTTAGCCAGTTTGAGAATCTTGTTTGAACACAAAAATTGATAATGGCAAGATAAGAGATGATGACTTACGATATAAATAAGTTAGAGCCAGAATGAAACAAGCATTGAAAAGGAAACAAAATCCGATGAGGGCCCCAATTGAGATCCAATACCAATAGTCATGCACAAACATGCCTCTGGACACCAAAATGGCCTCTCCTACTGTTTTTGCATCTATGCTGGTGTCATTATTTGGCTGTAAAAATCACATAAATTAACTAGCAAGAAATAATGTACTGGGTTCATTCCATATGGACAAGGAAGCAGGTACTGTAGACATTACTTTACTCCATCTGGAATCGAGGAATTCATTTATTGCTATAGCATTCTGAGCATACATCATAGGAGAAATCCAATAGCCCCAGATCCACCATGGTTGAATATCATCTGCTCATGAAAGAAAACACAAGATGAAAGATCTTCAAATATTGTAGCTGAAGTAAAGAATCCAAAGCAACCATCTGCTTCAAAACTTGGTAGTCTTCTGTGTGAAGAATAACACAACCATGTTGTCCTAAACCCAAATAAATGAGACATTAACCTTTAGAAATTACAAATCCTCCTAGCACACAAATAACAAGTAAAGTTAAGGTTGAAAATGCGTTCCCAATAACCATAGCTCTCGCAACAGCAGCAATGAACCGGAACAGAGACAAAGCCATTTGGTGCGTGAAGAAGAATGCTAAAAACTGTCGAAAGAACCTGAGGCAGACAGAAAAAGTTTTAATACATGGAGAATAACCATTGGTTATGGTACCACATTGTCAATTTTCATAGAATAAAGCATCTCCCAAATTGAAGGCGATGAAAGAAGCATCAAAATGAAGATAATCCAAATGTACAATTACGGAGGTGCTTACCGGCTGGCAGCGGGCGCAAAGCCAATCACATAATACGTTAGAATAATCCATATTCCAGATTCCAATAGAGAAAGAGGAATCTTGAGAAGCCAATAAGATAATCCAAAAGCCCATGCTGGGTAAAACAGGAGATCTCTTTGTTTATAGAACACAGGAAGCCTTTGTATGGTCAAAGCAAGCTCTGCCATGCCATTAAACAGAACATTCACTAAACCGCAAAATAATGCACCAAGGTAGTTTCCCCCATCAGAAATTGTCTCGTGGTGCATTGTTGTTCTTAGAAACATCGTCATAGCTATTGTAGACATTATCGTGATTTGAGTGGTCTTGAAGATATAGATGAAAGAATTGCGCTTCATTAGCAACCATTCCATTGACAAACATGCCTTGAAGACCTCCCACATAGAGATGCCATATTTCTCTTTTGCCAGAGCAGCAGGATGGACCCTGGATTTATCATATGGAGTTTTAAGATCTTCCGAAAGTTGTTGGCCTATAGAAAAATCCTTAAAAGACTCTGAAAACTCCAATGCTGAGATATATCGATAAGGCTGATTCTTAACAGACCAGTACTGCTCCTGATCCTTTTTAGAAGTCACCTCCTGAAGAAAATCTGCAACTCCTTTTCGTTCAGGACATTTGAACCCCATCAGATTAAAAAACTGTAGAACACTCTCACGTGGACCTTGGTATACAATTTGCCCCTCAGACAGAAGGATTATGTCATCAAAAAGATTAAAAGTCTCTGGTGCGGGCTGAAGAAGAGAGATAACTACTGTGCTGTCCATAATATGAACCATCTGCCTAATGAATTTGGCAATCTGAAAGGTCGTTGAGCTATCAAGTCCAGTTGATATTTCATCCATGAATAGTGCTCTTGCAGGTCCAGCCAACATTTCACCTGCAGCCAAATACTGGGAGGTTTAGGCATTAAGCCTGCAATGGCGTATCATTTTTAATAAAGTCGACTTGCAGAACAATATCGCTTGCTCTCAAGTTTAACCGTGGAAAGAGTGATCTAATACCTACAGAATGAAAGAGTTAAACATGTTTAAGCACAATTTCATGATTTTTGCGATGACATCTGTGTGGATGCTTTGTGTTCTTCAAAGTGCAAAGTACATGAGATTATGGTTCTATTTGCATTTAGGACATGATGCTTTCCGATGAGACATAAGCTGCATACCTATCATAGCTGTCCCCTTCATTTTCCTAAAGTAAAATCATTTGCATGGAACTTGACCCAGAACATTTCCAATGACGAAAAAACTTGACAAAGTGCAACACAACCAAAGAAATGCGGGGTGAAAAACAAAAGAAGGCCATCGTAATTGTTGACATGCATACCAGTAGTTAGACGTTTTTTTTGTCCTCCAGAAATGCCTCTTCTCATTTCATCGCCGACCAAAATATCTGCACATATATCCAAGCCCAGTACCTGTTTTGCAATGCTATGTGAAATAAGCAATAGAAAAGAGCAGGCTTCCAAAAAACTAGTTATTGTCAAAAGGAACAATAGAGAAATGAACCTTGAGAATATAGTCAGATACAATGTTGGCCTTTTGCCCTTCCATTGCTGCAGCTTTCATGAAAGCATCTATTTCAGGATCAGGTTTAATACCTGCATGCTTCTCTCTTCTCGACAATTCTGAAAGCATTTGATATCTGGTTCCCACACCTAAAAACCGTGCAGAAAAATCCAAAGTCTCTCGAACTGTTATCTCACCATGGTGTACGTCGTGTTGACTGATGTATGCACACGTCCTTTGAGGAACAAATTCAGACAATTCATGGCCACAATAAGTGATTTTACCAGTTACCTGGCAAGAGTAAATGATGTAAACAAAGGGTTACAAAAGCTAACGGCAGGTGTGCATTTGGACTTCCTCAGAGCACAAACCTGCAACTTCTTGTCAAGCTTCCCTGCTAGAGATAGCAAAAGGGTTGTTTTCCCTGAGCTTGGAGGTCCAAGAAGAAGAGTCATCCTGAAATTGTTCATATATGTTTCACTAGCATAGCTCTAAATCGGTTTTTTTTTTCACTGACTATATCTTAATGATGCCAAAACAACACAAAGATCCTTATAATTCCGACAGACAACTTTGAAAGGCTACCTCGAGGGTCTTACAATTCCGCTAACATCCTTGAGTATCTTGTTCACCCTTTTCTTGGATGGAGAAAGCCCTACAAAACCCACGATTTCCTGCAACATACCAAACTCGAAATTAAGAAAATATGGACAGAATAAATAGCAACTAAAAGTAGTTCTTAGGAAGCTAGGATACCTCCAATATGTTTATGGTGGCATTTAGCAGCGTGGGAACTGCTCTGCCCCCGACCGCCGTATCAGCCTCCACCGTCAAATTTTGAAAGCGAACTTCGATCTTAGGAAGTTCAATTCCAACCCTGTTTCCATTGATAGATATGAACAAACACACAAATGGCGTTAAGTATTGTGACATTTTCAAAGGTGCTTCTTTTAAACGATTAATTGGAGAAAGAGGAGAGTTGTTTCTAACTGGTCTGTCCTCTGCCTCAAACGGTAAAAGAAGCGCTCGCTGTCCTCCTCGACGGCCTTGAGGATGCGCTCCACGAGGAGCTTCTTCTCCTCGACCCCGAGCTTCCGGAAATCGAGCTCAGTGGTGACGACCTTCCCATCGTCGACCACCTGCCGGAGAATCCCCTTCCTCACCCTGTCGTAGGTCGGGAGCTTCTCCAGAGCGGCCCACCTGAGCAACTCCTCCTCCCCTTCCCCCGCCGAGCTCGGCCGGAATGCATCCGCCAGCTCCCGGAAGCTCTCCGTCGCCCAGCTCCGCCGGCTACTACTCGACCTCCCGATATCATCCGCCGCCATCTCCTGAAACTGATCACCTGGATCTTTTGGTCATACAAAATCACCTTAATGTACCTAAAAATCAATGTTTTCTTCCAAAGTAGTGTTCCGGGATCGGAGTAGGAATGGGACTGCCGCACTCCTAGCTAGCTAGGACTCGGGGCTAACCGCCGATCATGGCTAGTTGTCGCCCGCCATTAAAGCACAGAAGAGAGAGAGATCGAGAAAAGCAGGGGTTCGCTTAGACCGGAGGAAGAGCTAGACGTGGTAGTATTATAAGATGAATGGGCTTCCCGACGGAACTAATAACAGTACTTCTCAGTTCTCACCTCGCGCGGGAAAGGCGAGGCGAGGCGATGCTCTTTTTGTCTCTATAGTACGCCACGCTAGTTCAAATTGGAGCTCCGATATCCGGTAAACCCGATTTGAATAAGAGTTCGTCTTTTTAATACGGGATTTTTGTATTCCGGTACCATGTACTTTTCCAGAAACACACTTTGATATGGTACCACCAAATTTGGGATTTGCAATTTGATACCACCAAGTTATAAACTAAGTGAAATTTAATGCCGACCCCCAACTCCGTTAGTATAACTTGACGGTTCATCCGTTTCCCGGGTTTTGCACCCGTTTCCCACCTCTCTCCAGTCATCCGCCTCTCTCCTAAGTCTCCTTCACCCTCTTCCTCTCTTTTCTTCTCTCCTCCTTTACTTCTCTCGGCGTGCCGGACACCAAGGTCAAGCACCTCCGACTCCGACTCCAAGCACCACAAGCTGTCGCCGCTCTAGCCCCCCTCTCTCTCCTCGGCCTCACCTCTGCTTCCCTTCTCCACCTCTTCCCTCCTCGCGGCATCCCCTTCGCCCGCGCCCTGCCAGGCCGCTGTTTGGGAGGTACGAGGTGGGCCGGTTGCTGGCTTCCTTCCTCGACGCCACCGTCGTCCCTCCTCGCCATCGCCGTCGTCCCTCCACGCCGACTCCCTGCCGCCGCTACACATGTCTAGCCCTCTCTCTCCCTGGCCTCGCCTCCACTCCCCTTCTCCACCTCTTCCCTCCTTGTTGCATCCCCTTCGCCCACGGCCCGCCACTCCAGCTCCCGACGCCCGCACTAGCCGACGTCCCTCCTCACCATCGCCGCCGTCCCTCCGCGCCGACTCCTTGCCGCCGCTACGCAGGTCTAGCCCCCCTCTCTCTCCCTGGCCTCGCCTCCGCTCCCCTTCTCCACCTCTTCCCTCCTCGCGGCATCCTCTTCGCCCACGGTCTGCCACTCCAGCTCCCGATGCCCGCACTAGCCGCCAGACGTACCACCGCGCTACCAACCCCATCACACCACCACCGACGCCCGCACAGTCCCAGTCTCTCGATGTCGTCGATGAGCTCGTTGCCACCGTGAGGTGGAGAGATGGGCGAGGTGGTCGGTGGCGATCCGAGAGGTGCAACTGATCTTGCTATCTTCTCTGCTCTGCTTCCTCTGTTCTCTGTTTCTTTTTGTTCTTCCCTTATTTGCTATCTTCTTGTTACTTGGCCGGTGTTGGTGAGGGCGCTGCCGTGAACCTCGATGACAGTGAAGGAGGTTAAGCTCTCGGACGCGATGAGCTCGATGCCCTGTCATTGACGGTGCTTCTCCTTCTCAGTGAGGTTGTGGATCTCGAGGTCGATGGTGCCCAATGGGTGTTGCCCCATTCGTTGACAGCATCCATGGTGGCGATGGAGAAGAGGAGGGAAGGAGGAGGTCAAAAAAGAAGCTGAGGAAGAGGTGGCGAAGGCGTCGTAGTTTGCATGCGTATGGGACACTCCGGTGATAAATGGGCTGATGGTGGTCACGTGACCAGTTTACCGTCAGCTCTCATAACGACGTCAGGGGTCTGGACCAATTTGTCATGGTATTGTAAGTTGGATACATCAAATTGCAAATCCCAAACTTGGTGGTACCAAAGTACATTTCTGAGAAAGTACATGGTACCGGAATGTAAAAATCCCTTTTAATACTATACTGTAGTAACTATACTACTATTCACCGCGGTAGCGGATGATCCGTTAGCCCTATAAGATTCGGGTTTTAACTTTCAAGTTTCAACTAGCCAGCGAGTATAGCCTGGGTTATTAGCTAGAGACAAGGACGGCAATGGTTCGGGTTAAGCGGGTTCCCATCCCAACCCGCCCCTAATAGTATTGGTTTAGGATAAACCTAAATGGGTTTGGAATGAGTACGGGGAAGTCAAGTTAAACTCATATGGATTTGGGACGGGTTTGGGTTTAAACTTAAAACAACCTGAATCTGTCCCGATTATATATATTTGTTTAAATACTCATGTTATATATATATATATATATATACTAGTCCTATTCCTTGCCACATGGCAGGGTAATCATCTTCTCCTCTCACCTCTCTCATAACTCCTCACTAACCCCCCCTAACTCCCCCTCCCCCCACTATTACCCCCTCCACATCAGCAGCCACATAAGATAAACCCTGCCACATAGGACGCCAGATAGGACAACCAAAGATTAACTTATAACCACCATGTTATATAAGGATGATATATATATAACATGATTATTAAGGTAAACGATTTCTCTAAAGTCTATACAAATATTAAGGCCTAACTAGTAGTTCATTTTTTTCTTTTTATGAGTTGAGTCAATGACTAGCAATACAATCAACATATGAGACAGACCGCCCATCAACCAGTAGTTCAGTTGGTTGGCACTTGGCAGTCGGGAGCTAGTAAGATAGATAAATGATTAAGGTATTAAGGTAAACGACTTCTCTAAAGTCTATACAAATATTAAGGCTTAACGAACGAGGATTGGTACAGCCGTACAAGTGACACTGTGTATAATAGGGCACATGAGATCACTAAGGGGGTGTTTGGTTGCTTGAATCGTGGGATGCATGCATCGTGTGACGCATGTATCGTGGGATGCATGCATCGTCGGACGCATGCATCGTGGGATGCATGCATCGGCCATCTAATGCTGGTGTTTGGTTTGCCTTTTGGATCATATGATGCAACATTATTTATATAATATTTATATTAAAATAATATATATATATATATATTATTCATATAATTTTCATATAATGATGCAATAAAGTTAAATTTTAATATATATTAAAATTTTAATATACATTATATGATATTTTAATATATATTATATGATATTTTAATATTATATATATATATATTAAAATTTAACTTCATTGCATCGGTATGTGAACTTTATATGAATAATATATATATATATATATATATATATATATATATATATATATATATTATTGAGATATATATATAATATATATATTATTCATATAATGTTCAAATAATGATGCAATGAAGTTAAATTTTAATATATATTATATGATATTTTAATGTTATATATATTAAAATTTAACTTCATTGCATCATTATGTGAGCATCATATGAATAATATATATTATATCTTAATAATATATATATATATATAATTCATATAAAGTTCACATAATGATGCAATAAAGTTAAAATTATATTATATTATGTTTGGTTTGCCTTTGGGCCAGTGCCGGGTTCGCCGGTGAAGAGCTCGCGCGAGGGTGCATCATATGAAACACTCATTTTGACCGTTTCATACGATACACGAAATCAGCTGAAAATGCATCGTGTGATGCATGCGTCGCGCGATGCACCCTGCGAACCAAACAGAGGATTGGTGCTTCAGGGTGCATCGCGCGATGCAGGGTGCAAACCAAACAGGGGATTGGTGAATTAGGGTGCATCGCACGATGCGATGCACCCTGATTCACAGAACCAAACAGGCCCTAAGAAGATTGTCTCGTACACGCTCCTAGAAGAATATTGTTTTTATACCAGAAGATTCGCAGCAGGCTCCTTATGCCGATGATTTTTTTTTTTCAGTTTAATTTCGATGCATGTCCTATATTTTTCTCTCTTCTATTAAAGAACTAATACTCACATGTGCCCCTGTCACAGTTTTTAGTTATTGTTAATATAAAATTTTAACAAACTCCTTGTAGTTTGTTTGGTTAGATGGTTGTGTTGACCCGTAGGTGGTTCAGGGTTCGAAGGTTGATCATAGCTTTTTGTTCACTGCCACCATAAAACATAGCCAATAAAACTTAGGGTATATAAAATAATAATATAAGTCTTAGCATAAGATAATATTAATAGAACTTAGGTTGATATGAATCAATGCAGCTTTATATAAAGCAAACTTAGGGAATATATATAAAGAAACTTAGGGAATATGAATTAATGCAGGTTAATCGAAACTGCTCCTTATAAGATTGACTAGTACCCTGTGCCGTTTTTAGTTATTGTTAATATAAAATTTTAACAAATTCCATGTAGGTTGTCTGGTTAGACGGCTGTGTTGACCCGTAGGTGGTCCAGGGTTCGAAGGTTGGTCATAGCTTTTTGTTCACTGCCACCATAAAACATAGCCAATAAAATATTATAAGTCTAACTTAGGATATATAAAATAAATATAAGTCTTTGCATATTGTATAAGATAATATTAATAGAACTTAGGTTGATATGAATTAATGCATGTTTATAAAAAGCAAACTTAGAGAATATATATAAAGAAACTTAGGAAATATGAATTAATGCAGGTTAACCCTTATTGCTCCTTATAAGGTTGATTAAAGATCTCTTAATCCATGGCCTCAATCACCTCATTAATAAGTCGAGAGTCAGTCGAGACACATAGAACAGTACCATATATATGACCGAGGAATGGCCCCATGAAACGAGAGCTAGCAAGTGGAATTATAATAATTAGGAACATGGTAACCAGTTTTTTTTTTTATGAGTTGAGCAAGCATGAAACGGCGAGCGGACTATAAAACATGATCCAGCGTCAGTCGACCGTCCTCCAGGTGCCAAACAAAACACACTCCGGAGGAACGGCAACATGGTAACCAGTTGACATACAATCATACATGCACACATCCACATGGTCTCATAGTCACGGATTTATTTTAGGGTCGTTATATATGCACCACCATAATCTATAGGGTTAATTTCATTTTGGTACCCTCTAGTTTCAGCATTTTTCATTTTACACCCTCTGTTTCAAAACTAGTCACAACGGACCCTGTAGTTACAAAACTATTCATTTTAGACCTGTGGCGATGACGGTGTTAGTTTAGTTAACGGGAAAATGATCACGTGCTCACACGTGATCACCATTTTCCCATCTCACTTCAAAACCCAGCGACTCCTCCTCCTCCTTCTCCGGTGACTCTTCCTCCTCCTCCGGTGGCGGCTGCAACTTTGGATCACCCCCACAGAGCTTATTGTTTCCGAGAAAGAAGACTGCTTTCCTGATAACTTCTCTCCTGATATATATATATATAAAGTACTGAAACAATTAGATAGCTAGAGACTAGCTTGCATGTTCCTCTATCAATCCAAAGCCTCTTCCAATTGAGACAATGAGGTCCACCATCTTCCTCCCATTGCTCTTCGCCGCCGCCACGGTCCTCCACTCCAGAGTTTCCTTTGCCGCCGCCGATGACGACCTCCTCCATAAAACATGCAAAGACTCGGCAAACAGATCCCCCAGCGTGAACTACGACTTCTGCGTCACGTCGCTGCAGGTCTTCCCCGACATTGGCGATCCCTCCGTCAACGTCAAAGAGCTGGCCGGCGCCGCCGCGTTGCTGGCGATGGTCAACGCCACGAGCACCAGGGCCAAGATCGCTAATGAGTTGCTCAAAACTAGCAACGGTAGTCGCCTCCTGTAGGAGGTCTTGGAGACCTGCTTGTCGGTGTATACCAATCTATTCGCTGGCGATGGTTTGCAAGATGCCATTGACGCCATCTGGTCGAGCCGGTACGGAGATGCCCAGACTTATCAGGGGGTGTGATTGATTGGAGAAAGAAGACTACTGAAACTTGAAGGGAATGATGATGAAGAAGAAGATGATGATCTTGAGGGAGTTCTCAAACCGGCCAAGCCTTGAAGCAAACAAAAAAGAACAAAAAAGAAACAGAGGAAATGAGAAGAAGATGATCTTGAGGGAGTTCTCATCGTCGTCGATCTCTCTCTTCACCGCCGGTCACCCTCGTCTTCACCATCGACGTGGCCCGTCAAGCTTCCGTCGGTTCTCGTCGCCACCTCAAGAAAACAGAGGAATAAGACCAGTTGAGTAAAAACCTCACGGATAACTGGTTCTAAACCTCAAGAAAACATCTACTACGTACGAGCGTATTAACACACAGAAAAACTCAAAAGAAGAAGGAATCGTTGAGGAAAAGATCGAAATCAAGTTTGGTTTTAGAAGAGGAAAATCAATCTCACTAACTAGATCGAGTTAAAAACTCGAAGCCAAGGAAATCGATCGGAAACTCTAGAGCTAGAGGAGAGTGGAGTGGAGGCGGGAGAGAGGACCTGGCATCCGAACTTGAGGAAGACCCCAAGGGGTGGGAGGATGATGGCCAAGATGATGTCGAAGCAGGTCGCCGTTCCCTCACTCATCCTTCTGAGACTGATGGAATGGATCTAAAGAAAGAAGACGGAGAGAGAGATCTGCGGGAGAAGAGTAAAACCGCCTTCACTAGCGGGAGATCGCGCAAAACCGGTCACGTGAGGTCACGTGGCCCGGTTTGGCGTTAAATCAGTAAACAGCCGTTACATACTTGGCATCAAATTGAAAAGTTTGGTAACTACAGACCTCGTTTTGATACGTTTTAAAATATGGGGATCAAATTGAGAATTCGTGAAACTAGAGGGTACCAAAATGATATTAACCCTAATCTATATGTGCACCACTATTTTTTTTAAAAAATATCGAAAATACCCTTCTTCATCTCTCTCGTGGTGGTGTTGGGCACCTGCGGAAGGGTGGGTTGCGGCGGTCGACAAGGCAGAGTGGCGGAGGGCGAGAGAGAGAGCGGCCGAGAGGGAGAGAGAACGGGAGAGAGAGAGAGAGAGAGGCCGAGCGAGAGGAGGGCTGGGGGGGTGGGCTGCGGTGGTCGGCAAGGCCGAGCGACGAAGGGCGAGAGAGAGAGAGAGCGGACGAGAGGAAGAGGGAGAGAGAGAGAGAGAGGAGAGAGAATGACATAGAAGGAAGAGAGACGGGAGACATCCTTGCGTCCCGACGACCTCCAGCCCGACGCCATCCCGACGACCTTCAGCCCGACGCCATCCCAATGACCTCCCGCTCGACACCGTCCCGATGACCTCCCACCCGACGCCGTTCTGACCTCCCTCGACCTCCAGCCCGACACCGTTCCACCCGCGGCTCCTCTCCTCCATCCCGACACCGTTCCGACCTCCCTCGAGATCCCTACATCATCACACGACCTCCAGCATGCATCTCCTCCACCCCCCGTCGTCCGAGCTAGCACCCCTATGACCCACCCCCGCTCGTGGTCTCTCTCTTCCGTTCTCTCTTCCCTCTCTCTCGTTCTCTCTCTCTCGTCCGCTCTCTCTCTCTCCTCCCGTTCGGCGTCGCCTGGCCAGCACCACTACAATGTATAAGAGCAATTTAGGCATTTCATATAAAATGTGGTGCATTTATATGTCATAGTGATGCATATAAAATCACTCATTATCTTATGATACTCGTCACGATTTTTTTTACCAAAATGACCCTGCTGATCCTCCTGGAAATCTATGACAGCAGGGCCTGTTTTCTTGTAAAATAATACCCTTTTTTTTTAAAGAGTAATACCCCTCGTTTGGTACCCTTGTGCTCGTACTTATTCTCAAACATTTTTTTTTAATAATCATTACTTATTTATTTCCATTTCACTTAATACTACCACTTTATTTTATTAAAATAATATTTTTTTAACATGATATTGACTAATCATGATAATTCATGCCATGTGAGCCCACTATTAATATATTAATAATGTTATATAATATGCTAGACATTGGATAATATTTCTAGGCACATAATAAATTTTACTACGCATAAAAAATTTTCACGCATGTAGTAATAGGTTTTTGTGTGCATTTGTTTTCCTATGCTTATAAAAATGTTTTCACGTACAAATCATTTTATGAACGTGTAAAAATTTTTACGTGTGTGTTTGTATGCATAAAAATATGTTTGCACATGTAAAGAATTTATCTGCACGTAGTGTACTAAATAATAGTATTAATATATTACCCCCAACCCTCGGCCACGTGTCGTATCATGATTGATCCATCATGTAAAAATATATTAGTTTAACAATATATATTACAAAAAATATCATTATTATATTTACATAAGTAGGCCCTGTATGGGATTCATGTAGCAGCCATCATAACCATGACGTGGCATGACAAAGCCCACACATCCTCCAAAGGGTAATATGGGAAGAAAAGTGTGGAGGGGTTTAAAAAAGGGTGTGGCTATCCGCACAACGAATTGGACTCAACACACCACAAAAAATGTTTTTGATAAAAATAAAAAACAAAAATCCTAAACTACCCTCACCATCTACCCCCCCCACCCCACCACTCCGGCAGCCCTCTCTCCCTCTCGCGTTCTCTCTCTCCCGTGGCCAGCCGGCCTCCCTCTCCACCCCGGCGGTGGCCCCTCCACCACCTCTTCACGCCGGCAGCCACTGCAGACCTTCCACCACCTCTCCACCATGGCAGCCGTCGCCAGCCGCGGGAGAGAGAGAAGGCGAGAGAGAGAGAGGGAAGAGGGAGGTCGGCCGGCCATGGGAGAGAGAGGGAAGAGGGAGGCCGGCGGCGAGAGAGAAGCGAGAGAGAGGGAGGGAGGCCGGCCGTCCGCGAGAGAGAGAGAGAAAGCGAGAGAGAGAGAGAGAGAGAGGGGGCCGTGGGAGAGAGAGAAGCGAGAGGGAGGGAGGGAGGCCGGCCGACCGCGAGAGAGAGAGAGAGAGGGGGCCGCGGGAGAGAGAGAACGCGAGAGGGAGGGAGGGAGGCCGGCCGGCTGCGAGAGAGAGAGGGGGCCGCGGGAGAGAGAGAGAGAACGCGAGAGGGAGGGAGGGAGGCCGGCCGGCCGCGAGAGAGAGAGAGAGAGAGGGGGCCGCGGGAGAGAGAGAAGCGAGAGAGAGGGAGGGAGGCCGCCGGGAGAGAGAGACCGCGGGAGAGAGGGAGGCCGTCGGGAGAGAGAGAAGGCGAGAGAGAGAGAGGGGGAAGAGGGAGGCCGGGGGAGAGAAAGAGAGAGAGGGCGCCGGCGTGAGAGAGGCCGGATGAGAGAGAGAGGCCGCCGGAGTCGGGAGAGAGATCGCCGGAGTGAGCATCGGGAGAGAGGGAGAGGGGGTAAAGTGGGGTTTTTGTTTTTTATTTTTATAAAAAATAATTTTCGTGGTGTGTTGAGTACAAACAGTGACGTGAATAGCCACACCCTTTAAAAAATTCGAAATTAGTTAGGTTCGAATGTCAAAAGCAATCTTTTTGGGAGTACAAAAACAGCAAAAAATTCATCAAACCTTTTTTAATTGGGCCCAAAAGATCCTGATTGGATACGGGCGACTTTAAAAAATTCGAAATTAGTTAGGTTCGAGATATATACCTATTCTATTTTAAGCAAGGATATGAGACAATTTCACATGCTTTCTAGCTTGCCTCAGCTCTCAACAGCAGCGAGGTGCATGCATGTGTATATTCTACTGGTTTCAGTCTATCTGTTCAGGTATATATTATCAATGAATCGATCCCCAGACCTTTGCTTCTTGGAACTTGGTGACATGTTGACACGTATAAGAGTCATGTTAATAGGTTCATGTATGAGATAGTTGAGTTTAGAAGGAATCGTTTGATCACAATGAGACCTACTGCATGGCGGCCGGAACTATTTATTATAAAGCAGTGCGTTGTGCTTAATATAGTATTCGTGTATGTATGAGTTGACTTTCTAGAAGGAGCTGTTGGGTAGTTGGCATGTATGTACGTACACCAGCCATGCCATCGCACGTACGTTACAGCAAGCTAATCGATCGCATCGTATGGAGTGGCGATCGTGCCTTAACTTGAGCTGATTGAAAGTAGTGAGCTTTATATAGACAAACTATGTGATCCAAGTATCTCTAATCAATCAACTATGAAGCTAGGTGACTAGGTGAAGCATTCATGCATGTACGCAGCTAAAGATTATGTAATTGTAGTGTTGTATTCATAAACAACATATATATCGAGTCATCATCTTTCATACTAGTTGCTGTTTTGTAAGTTATACGAAAATTAAATCACTGATTGTCCCAAGACGTACTTATTAAGCTGATAAAAGGGTGAATTAACATATATACTTACATCATGTTATGGAAAATGTATGGCGATGGAACTAGAACTGATCAAAATTGAGCTTGGGCCGAACTTTCATCTGGGTTAGCAGCAAAAAACCATACCCAAACCTGGCCCAAACCTGGCCCGGGGTTTCGGGCCCAACCCACCCACTAACGCGTGTAAAGAATAAAACAGGACTTTTAGCTAAAATTCCGGGCGCATTCTTTTGACCAAGCACGGTCCATGGGCAAGTATTGTTGCCCAAGCCCAAACAACATCCGGCTGGGTGGGCCGGGCTTTTCAGGCCCATGATCAAGTCTAGGATGAATATAACCTTTCTCATAAGCAAATAAGAAAGTACGTCATTCCGGGAATAATTGTGGTCGATTAATTTCCTTTATACCATCTGAATGCATGTCACCCACGCACACACACACAAGCCAAAAACAATCGCTATTTTGCTTGGTTTTCATTACAAAGTTATCAGCTTCTGCTGTTATCTCCAATTATTGTGCGCAACTCACTCACAGTCATCCGTCCACCTCCATTATTGCCAGTTTCTCATCTAATAAACAGTTCAAGAAGAGTTTTAACTTGAAACATCCATGTTTATATATATTTATAGCTGACTTAGTTCCAAACAATCTTCTTTTTTTTCTTTCTTTTGTACGTTATCTAAACAATTTGTGTGCTTAGAATCTTGTTCTGCATCTTTGATCAAATTCTTCCGAACACAACTGTATGATCTAATAAGTCCTCGGAGACAGATCCATGATTCTTACGCACGCATCTCCAATCAATTATGAAGCTGAAGCTTGACTCCACTCCGCCAGTATGCTATCGAGCAATGACTCACAAGCATCTTCGAGTAGATCTAGAACCTGCAGCAATAGCCAAAGCCAAGTTTATAGTTGCGCCATTTACATGTTACTCAATGCTAGACAAAAGTCTTTTAGGGAAACTCAACTCGAGCAAGCTCAATTGTTATTCTGCCTCAAAATTTAAGAAATAACAAGGCAAACAACGGCATCAAGTATTTAACCACTTAAACGAAACACCTTCCTGTTTTTTTTTTACAGATCACCCAAATACTATATCTGTAATATCTATAAGCAGACATTTGATTAGCTCCACTATCTTCTGAGTTTGAACTCTCTCTGACATAAACATAGTGTCCATTAGAAGGGAGATTGGAAAGAGGGCTTTGTACTAGTAGTACCTAAAGAAGAGTTTAATGGATATGGATTCACAGAATAACAGGAAGTCATAACTGCTACATACAGAAGTTATACCGCTTCAGGAAATATTGGTCTCGACATCCACTTTGTAATGTATCATTACAGCCGTAATCTCATAAGGATACCAATGCAAGATTTCAAAACACTGAGAGTCAATCTGGTTAAGAGATGTACACAGTTCCAGAGTACAAAATTCCTATACGAACAGAAAAGCTTTTACATACAAAGTAGAGCATGGATTTAAGTGATTTGTGAAAGCACAAGCATTTTGCTCACATATGGAGATGCAGTTACATTATAGCAACTGAAACACAATTTAATAACATAGCTCTACTTGGGGGGGCCATGGCCTCAGACAAAGTCGAAGAGACCATAAAATAGAATTACAGAGAGGCCTAACTCTGTATGTACCAATCATCATCTCAAAATCATAACGCAACCAAATGGAGAACATAAAATCCATTGCAGCTAAGGATGTTTCTTTAAACTTACTTTCTCAAAACCTTGTGCACCTCCGTAATAAGGGTCAGGGACTTCAGACTCTTGATGCTTCTTACAATAGGAGCACATCAGTTTCACCTGCAATAAAGAATTTAAAATCTCTGCTAAGCAAGAATTTGTCCAGAAAGCAGAAATTAGTCACTAAAAAAAAGCATAACAATCTACAACAGCATTTGGTATGTGAACTCATGGAACAATTACAACCAAATTCATTGTGTCTGAAGGCAAACCATGCATCCAAAGGTTTTCATATAATCTCGACATAACCAGATGCTCGTTTTACGTGAAGCCTAATAAATCACCATTAATTAGCCTAATCAGCAATAACCTCAAGTGAATTCACAAGAGGACAGCAACTGGTTAAATCAGCAAAAGACAAAAGTATACCATCGCATTCATTAGCAAGTAGGTTTTATCTACAAAGCAAGCAGACTAGCTTATGGAATTCATCTTCATATAACGTTCACATATCATAACACTAATCTTCCGGGGATGGTCAATTCATCCATGTAATCCAGCATTAGCTTAAGTAAGGCCTGACGATTCATCATGCTACTTCTATTCTTGACGTTTCAGAACTCTGGACGAATGGCTCGAGCAAGATTTTGATTTCTCCAACAAAGAGTTTATAATTTAATATAAAAGCTTCTCTTCGGATTTGTACATCCTCACTGCGTTGGCTAATGATATAAACAAGAAGTGCCAAGACTAACCTTTTTGTGGGCATCAGCAGGGAGAGGCTCCTTGAACCCCCATCTCTCATAAGCACTCAATATATCCTCTATAAAGGAGAGATCGAATAGAAACAAGATTCAGAGCCATGAGCTAGTCGAGATCACAAAACTTAAAAAGTAGACCAGCAGCTCGATGAGCAAATACCTTTGTTCTGCATGTCCATGGCGAGGATGAGGTCGAAGTCTTTGAAGTCGGAGGGCCGAAGCGGCCTCGAGATGGAGGTCACCTCAACCCCCCGCCTCTTCGCCGCCGACCTCATTCGAGGGTCCGCCAGATCACCCTGTCATTTTAACCAACAAAAATTTTTTTCTCATTAAAATTAAAAAAAAAAAGCAGAATAGAAGGGGATGTACCTCGTGGTAACCGATGGTGCCGGCGGAGTCGATCCTGAAGTCGGCATCGACACCTCTCTTGCGGACGATTTCTCTGAACACCGCCTCCGCCGCGGGGCTCCGGCAGATGTTTCCTGGAAAGAAATAAAAGAGCCATTTCTTTCTTCAATCTTAAGAAAAGAAGGGGGGGGACCCAAATTTGGCTTTGGGGATGGGACTCACCGAGGCAGACGAAGAGGATGGAGAAGGGTTTCTTAGCCACTCCGCTGGATTGGTCTTGGGGTCCGGTGGAAGCAGCCATGGACGACGATGACGACGCCAAGAGTCGAGGAGCTCTGGAAGAGCCCGAAGCGAGACGGAGATGACGACGAGGAGAGGCGCTAGGGAGGCTTGGTTCCCTCGTTAGCTTATAATAATATCGAAGTTTTGGAGCGGACACGGCTGCTGTGCAGCCGAGGATGCCTCGCATACTCGCCACCCCCAGCATTAGCGTCTTATCGGCTGACGGCTATAATAAGAGTATGCAAAGATTTATAGATATCCATCTTGCGGTCTTCATAGTAGATATGATAGTTTAGTTCATCTAAGTGAGAGCAAGCATCCCCAGTTAACAAGTATCAACTTAGAATGCTTAAAATGAAGGCTCGATTGCAATTGGATCAAACATTTACAACAACAGCTGAAGTTACAACGAGGTGGAGGAGCTAACAAAGGAATTCTACTCATGAGAATAAAGAAAGAGGCCTTAAGAGGAGAAACAAATCTCTCTAGAATAGCTCAAACTCCACATCTTCGCCATTCATCCTGAAATCCAAGCACTTTCCTTCTTTTTTCTTGGGCAGGACCACCGGTGTCCCGGGATCGTATTTTCTAGGTACTTCAGGTGGTGCCGCGCATCGTATGAGGGCCCAATTCAGCCCATCGAAGAATGGATGCTGCTTGATCTCAGCTGCTCCTTTATTGGAACCCAGACGGTTCTCCGGCTCCTTTGCCAGCAGTGCTCTTATTAGGTCTCGGGCATGGAAGCTTACCACCGGGCTTTCCGGGAACCTCAAGCTCACAGAAACCACATTGGCCAGAGTTTCATCATTTCCAGGTCCCTTGAAAGGTGTTCTGCCATATAGTAGCTCGTAGAGAAAGATCCCGAAGGTCCACCAATCTACTGCACTCCCATGGCCATCTCCCCTGATGATCTCTGGTGCCAGGTACTCATGTGTCCCGACGAAAGAGTTTGAACGAGCATCGGTGGGTTCTGCTACAAGCTGTGGAAGCTGGCTTACCTGCGTAGTGAGTTCTGGTCTGAGGGTGGAAGATATTAGGCGAGGGGTGAAGCACGAAACCGGAGCCCAGGTTGGCTGAAGGCAGAGAGGCTCGATGCAGCTGTTTTCGGGACAAGGTCCTGACAGTTTCCTTGAAGGCTCGTGTCTGCCAAATGAGGAGGATCTGAGAAGGGTTGGGCTCACTGTGCATCTGAGGGACAGGTCGAAATCAGAAAGCATAATGTGGCCGTCCTCCCGAACTAGAATGTTTTCTGGTTTGAGATCTCGGTACACCACACCGAGCATGTGTAGATACTCCAGAGCAAGGAGAACCTCCGCAACATAAAATCTGCACAACAAGAAGGTCAATACCATTAGTTCTGGTTTGCCCATAGAGTGGAGAATAAGCCAGAAAATTGCTTCATGTAAAGGAGTGCAGAGAGCAGTCAAGTTTGGGAAAAACAGTTACAGAGCCAATAGCATTTTCACCACTTGATCCTGGTAGAAGAACCAAAGTCCAACAAAAGATAATATTATAATAATAATAATAATAAAAGGCAACGCAGTCTATCAGATAAAATTAGTGAGCATTGAATGTTTGTTCTATGAGCTCAAGCAATGGCTTTGTTTTCTAGATTTAACACTGCAAAAGAAAAATGAAAGCTTCTAGCCATATGGAATTATTAAGTTCAAGCTGCCTACCTGGCTGCGGGTTCACAAAAACTCCTGCCAGGCTGCTTCTGTCGCAGGACATGGAGATCGCCACCTGGACAATACTCCATTACCAAACAAGAGAGGTTATCAGTTGTGAAGTGCGCATAGAGTGTTGGGAGAAATGGATGATCAAGCATCTCCAGAATCTCCCTTTCAGTTTGCGCCCTCAGCATCTTCTTCCTGCTTATTAAGAATTCAATATCCATCACTTTCAAAGCGAATAAGCAATCCGACCCAGTAAGCTCGGCAAGATAAACAGTTCCAATATCTCCACACCCAAGCTTTTTAAGAAGCTTGAAGTTCTTCAAGCTTAAGCTTCCATGCCGCACCGTAACATGGTGGATGGCCACCCATCTTACATCCTTTGACATGTGAGGCCTACAGCCATTATTGCTAGAACCACTCTGAAGACTATCCTCACTGATGCTAGTACTGCAACTATAGTCACCTATGCTACTCTTGGAGCTTTGGGAACATTCGCCCTTATCTTTAGATCTTGAGCCATCATTCATCTTTAAGCCAGCTTGTTTACCACCATTGCCAACATCTGGAGTACAAAAAGTTTTGCTTGCACCCTTTTCCTTATTTTGCATACTAACCATGCCAGCATTTGTGCTGCTGGGTGAAGAAAAGATAGACTCCTTCAGGGAACCCAATTTACCTTTAGTAACTCCACCAACTTCATAGACTTCCTTACATCTACCAGAATTATCAGGTGGCAAGGTTGACTCATGCTTTCCCTTCTTTTGGGCAAATGTGTTGTTTCTCGAGCCTGCCTTGATCAGTCGCCGGCTTACACTAGGCTTGTTTGATCTAGAAACGGTTTTGGAGGGAAGCACAAAGCTTCTCGCATTTGCCTTCACCTTTTTCTCTGTTATCCCTTCAGCTGATGGATTTATTTCAACCTCCGTTGATGCAGGGGCTATTATATCTTTGATTCTGGTTTTCGCAGAATTGCCTGTGCTAGGGGAAGGAGCGATATCACTACGGTTGGATGATATCACTTTGCTCACTTGACAGGGTTCAGTTGCTTTTTCAGATGCATCAATGACTAATTTCTTAGGCTCGAGGGACACTCCCAGCAAATTCCCTTTTTCCTCATTTGGAGAAGAACCTGTTTGGACAACCACTGATGCATACAGCTTTTTTATTGCTCCTGCTTCAGAAGCACTGGATACCCCTAGGGGCTTTGATTGCCGCTTCATAGCTGCCATCTCTGATGCCTGAGAAATACATAACCTTCTTAGAGCCTGTTTCAGGGTAACAGATTCAGATATCCCTATTCCAGTAGCTTGTGAGACTCCTTCTGGAGTTTTTGAATTACTTTTCTGGACACCTGTCTGATGAGAAGGGCCAGAAATCCTAGCCGAGGTCCTGAGATCAATTGCCTCAATGAGTTTACAAAGCTCACCGTCCAATGGATAAACATGAGACCTCCCATCTCTCTCGCCAACTCTCAATTTGATAGTGGATGAATTATGCCCATTACGAAAATTTCCAGATAGCGAATGTGGATGAATTGATTTCAGTTCTTCCTCTGATTCAACAATCTCACAAGTGCTAGCAGATAAATCCATTTGTTAAGGTAACTCAACCCACAACCAGAGTCAATCTATACAGCAAGCCACCTAACCCATTCCTGATGAAGACATCTGGGGATAATGAGGATCGAAATGTCAAAAACGGCGGACGCTTCTATTTGGATTTTCTTGGAACATTTAGCTTCGAAGGCTAGACGACTCTAAATAATGGCCCTTTGCAGTAGAAATTCTCACATCACAATCCTGCATAATAGAGTGGCTACATCAATATAAACCAAATTATCTTAGAATGCATGACATTCAATGTGCAAGGCCAGCACTTAAAGTGAAAACAATAAATTGCAATGTGACAGCTAGATTTCCAGTTAGAACATCTCAAATGGAGATAAGTGCTTAAAAGATATAAGAGATAGGCAACAATCTTAACCACTATTTCAATCCAAAATCACATAATTTCCCATTTGTAGGTGAGACACATCTTCTAATTATGGAGACCATCCTTGCCTGTGAAAACACTCCGTGATTCCAGATCACAGAATATTACTCACAAGCACCTTTCAATAAAGTGAGCATCAACCAACTATGTTATACCGCATCTGAAGCGAAAAAAGAAGTTGCTTTTTGGTGTGGGTGTCCCCGGACTCCCAGGTTGAAACATGTGTCCTTGTTGTGCGCCTAGACATTAAGCTCTAAAACGCAATGTAGCATTCAAAACCCCATAATAAACATCAGAAACCGCAATCAAAGCTGCAACCTGTAAATCATCGACATTTTAGCACAGAACTTTCAGAACTAAACACAACGAGGAGTACTTGACGCAGGATCCGATTGTCATGAAGGCTGTGAGCCGATCCCTCAGCCCCATTAAAGGAAAAAAAATCAAGTTTCCACATAGTACAAAACAAATCCGAAATATGTGTCATTTCCACAAAATCAAACAAAACTATAACTAACTATAACTAACAGAGAAAAAAGACAAACTGTAAGATGAGAACAATAATACAAAAAACCAGGATCTCTATTTTTCTACTATGCATCCGAGCTTCTTCTCTTCAAACATAGAATGGGGGGGAAATAAAATAAAAGATGGGATTTTGGCGCATTGGTACAAACGGGAACAGATCTTTAAAACCTCGAGAAACAAACAGCAAAAAGGAGTCAAGAGATCATACCGTAGGCGACTCCGCCTGCGCCGGCACCGAATCGGATCCGAAAAGGCCGTTCCACGATCCCGATCAAAGCGATTTGTACGCCGTCCACAGCCGCGATGGCGGAGACAACGTAGAGGCGAGCTGGGGGGGGGGGGAGTGGTTTTAATGGAGGATAGGGATAGGGGTTTGGTGCTAGGGTTAGGGTTAGGAGGGGAGATGGGAGGATGGGTAGAGAAAGCGGCAGGCGGAAATGCTACTCACGAGGAGGAGCAGCACTGGGAGCAGTGTGTGTGTATGCGTGCGCGTGTGTGAGACTGTGCTCTCTGAAAGCAATAAAATATCTCGTCCTATTTAAAATTCGAAAAAAAAAAACCGGAAATGATAAAATTGAATAATATTAAATATTATTGAATGTAGGATATGGACGGATGGAGAGAGTGGCGTTATGAATCCGGATGGGTCCACCTTGCTTGGGTGCACGTTTTGGGCGCGGTGGATGGGGTCGGGGTGCTTCCCTCATCGTGGCTCGGCGCGGCCCACAATTAGTTGGGGTTAACGTGTCATGAAGTGCCAGTGCACCCGACTGGTTATTACTGAAACTTTTATTAATAAATAAACAGTTGATTTCTTAATTAATTGCTTCCCTCAAAAATAAAAAAATGATTTTAATTATACGCGTGTGTGTGTGTGTGATGCAGCTCTATAGGATTGAATTTTAAATTTTCTTTTGAGAATGAAAGATTATGTTACAATCATAATTATTATTATCTATGAGTGGGTCCGAGAAGTACAAAGTTTTAAAATTTGAACAGGATTGGGTTCAGGCCAGCTGTGAGTCTGTGACTATGGAAGTATTGATAAGATAGTAGTGTTCGCCTGTTACACAAGCACCTAGCAAGCATCTTGAACTAATAAAGAAACGAGCGTCCTCGGTGGTCTCTATCACACTCCTGATTTAATTTATAACAGCCAAGAAGTAAGAACCCCGTCCGTCCTTGGGGGAAAGAGACCAACCATGCTTATTAAACGAAACGAAAGCTGAAACAAAGTACGTTACATATGTCCTTATTAGAAGAAACACAGCTCGTGATTTAAAAATAAACCCGCTTTCTTGTCGTTTTTTTTTGATAAATCTGATATTTCATATTTCATCCTACGGTTCTACTATATATATATATACTAGTACTCACCTGTGCCCCGGGCACAGTTTTTAGTTATTACAAATATAAAATTTTAATAAATTCCTTGTAGTTTGTCTGGTTAGATGGTTGTGTTGACCCGTAGGTGGTCCAGGGTTCGAAGGTTGGTTATAGCTTTTTGTTCACTGCCACCATAAAACATAGCTAATAAAATATAAAAATATTATAAGTCTAACTTAGGGTATATAAAATAATATATAAGTCTTAGCATATAAGATAATATTAATAGAACTTAGATTGATTTGAATTAATGTAGATTTATATAAAGCAAACTTAGGGAATATATATAAAGAAACTTAAGGGATATGAATTAATGCAGGTTTAACCGTTATTGCTCCTTATAAGGTTGATATATATATATATACACAAAATATTCCTAATAAATAACATGTGATTTATATATTCTCGACTCTATAAGAGTGTGTCTGGTTACACGTTTGACCATGGAAGAGGGAGTACATAACTCGCTCAGTCGTGTTTGGTTGGCATTTAAACACGAAAGAGAGAGTTGTGTACTCCCATCATGAGAGGAAATCAAATTCTTCCTGAAATTGGGAGAAATCATGTTTCATAAATTATTAGAACACCTCTCATATTTTTTCAATAGTCATCCTATCTAAAAAGATGAATTAGATTATAACCGTCCGATCGATGCTAAATAATATTAAATTAAAAACCTACAAAGACTATCACTGTAGCTTAAAAAAAACCCAGCGATCTCCATCCTCTCTCTACCAACTTGTTCTTTCTTCTCATATGTCCCCATACGTGGTTCCGTGCCGGTGTTTTCTGATGTAATGCTTGACGTCTTCGTTTTATGATCTGTCAACTCTTGCTTTATCTGCTCGCTAGAGTACCTCATTTTTGCGAAAGACTGTTTAAAGAGAAACTTCATCATCATCATCCCTATTCACTGATTCCTCGTGATCGGTTCTGGATAAATCATTGTTAACAGGTATTCGTTAGTATTTTCTACTAAAATCTGCAGCACTCTCATCGTTAACATTAAACTTTGGTGTTTTTGGATATCCTCCTCCCCCCCCCCCCCCCCCCCCCGCCCCACCTCGTTGGATTGGTTTTTTTTTTTTTTTTTTTTTGTCTATAATTAAGTTTGATGACATGAGGTTGGTGGGTGGAAGTAGTTAGATATGGATAGTGCTTCACATATTACAAGGACAGGTAAAAATAATTTTAAAAAATTTAGGATGAAATGTCAAATTTTAGATTTTTTTGATGGTCGAATATGATATTAATGGGGTTAAGGGGATAGCCTCTTTTATCCCCGTTCTTATTCCCAAACATCAAAAGTAATTATTACTATTTTATTCATATTCCACCTATCACGATCACTCTATTTTTTCCTATCTCCATTCATTAACCCCGCTTTTCCTGATCTTATTTTTCTTTAGTCCCATTTTTTCTAACCCCATACCAAACATGCTCTAAAACTTTGATACATCTCTTGATTTGATCTATAGGTCAAAAGAGAGGGGAGGATAATATGATTAAAGGATAATATATAGTACTATATGACTCATGTGTTACCTAACACGGGTAATTACCACTCCCCTCTCCTAACCACATGGTAATTACCCCATTATTTTCACGCGATTTCATTTTGATCGTTTGATATATCATGGTTTTAACTTGAGACACTCCTATCCATAGACATCTCTATCCTAATGATAAGATACACAGGATATCATATAATAGATTACATTATATGGTACTCGTCGGCGACGGAAAAGACAAGGATGACAGTGTGTGACGGGTATAACATCTGTTTGGCTTCGCATATGCCTAATGTGATGACAACACTAGAAAACAAAACTAGGTGGACCATAGAAAGTGATAATAAAAGTGTCCACAGACATGTTAGCGGTGTGGTGATTGGTGAATGAGAGATCTAAAAGGACACATGAACATGACAAGGATAACTCAGTCGGCTGGATGGGTCAGGTCAGCTTCAGCTCTCAAGTCGACCCTTGTCTGGGCTGTTCGGCCTTCGGGCTCCACACTGATGTTTAGATCTGAGGACCAGTTCAGGTGTAGCTAGAAGCATGTGTTTTATGGGCTTTTTGGCCCATGGACCATGCCCAGCAAGAAAGGCTAGAAGCATCGGATTCGTATGCGGGTTCTCGAGCGTGGAAGAGAGAGAGGGGGCGGTGAGCTCGCTCTTAAAAACCCCTCCCTCGAGGAGAAGAGCTGCAGGCTTTTGCTATTCCCGCCTTAGCCTCGCTGAACCCTACCCAGTAAAAGCTTCTTAGACATCGAGATCCCCCGTCGTCTCCATCACTCGCCTGAGGCACCGACTGGATGGAGGAGCCCGAGATGAACGGCAAGGCATCCGCCGAGGCGCCTGAGGTGGAGGTGGAGGTGGCGGTGGAGGACGGGAAGGCATCCGCCGTGGCACCGGAGGTGGAGGTGGAGGACGGGAAGGCATCCGCCGTGGCACCGGAGGTGGAGGTGGAGGTGGCGGTGGAGGACGGGAAGGCATCCGCCGTGGCACCGGAGGTGGAGGTGGAGGTGGAGGTGGAGGTGGAGGTGGCGGTGGAGGACGGGAAGGCATCCGCCGTGGCACCGGAGGTGGAGGCGGAGGAGGAGCCCATAGTAGGTCCAGGACCCGCCGCCAAGCAGCGTACCAAGCGCCCCCTCCAGTTCGAGCAGGCTTTCCTCGACGCTCTCCCCTCCGCCCACATGTAAGATTGCTGCATCCCCTCCCCCCCTCTCTAGGGTTTTTTTCCTCACAATTCCTCTATCTCGACTTCGACGCCGCACTACGATCTGCTGCCTTTTGTTTAATACTGGGACTAAATGGAACTGAAAGCAAAAAGGATCGGAATTTGCTATAGTTCTCATCCGACGCGAAGCTTTGCTGCAGGTACGAGAAGAGCTACATGCATCGAGATGTAGTCACACATGTCGCTGTCTCCGTTGCGGATTTCTTCATCACGGGGAGCCAAGATGGTAAGCTCTTTTAGTTAGTTACATATAATTGTAGAGCTTATGTTAGTCTATGTGATTAAATGTTGTTACTCCGCTTTCGGGGCTTTGACTAATCTCTAAATTCTACTGGGCAGTAGAAGAGCGAGCACAGTGTAGGCCAATTGTGAGTCCTCTTTTTCTCGAGGGTACTCGTAGCTTTATCTAATGGTATCAAGCATCAAAGATCGGTACTTTGATCCTGATGTGCTTGTCCTAATCCAAAGTTAGGACTGGATGCATTAAGCAATAGCAAGCAACATGAACTTAATATTAGTGAAGCTTTTAGTTTTTTCTTACTTTTTGGTTATTATCTAACTTGCGAGCCCTGCATCATTTCTAATTTGATTGTTCACATGTTGATGATGTTTCCCTTATTTTTGTGCGTAGGCCACCTGAAGTTTTGGAAGAAGAAACCAGTTGGCATAGAGTTCGCCAAACATTTCAGATCTCATCTTGGTCCCATTGAAGGCATCTCTGTGAGTACTCATCCGGCTTTTTCTATTTCGAGGTCTGATTATTTCATTGATGAGACATGATGCTTTTTAGCACACAAAGCCTCAATTTTACTTCTGGAACAGTTCGTGACCGTCATGGACTTCTGAACCTGTTTTACTGTCACCATGTCGAAAGAACACATGGAACATCGTTTTTCTTTTTTATAACAGCAGTCATTATGTTCTAGGTTATGGCCTATCAACTATTAAGGGCATATATTGTCCAACATACAAATTAGGGTTATGATGTTGCGTTCATTGAGTGAGTTCGAAGTCTTCCAGTCAGCTTGCAGAATTTACTCTCTCTCACACATATCCTTCTGAACAATGGGTTATTTTCTTATAATTACCTCATATATATATTCCTTTGTGGTTTTTGGTAATGTTACATGCATGATCTTCTTATATTGCAATGTGCCATTGTGGGTTCTGCCTTTGGATCTCTCATGTGTAATAAGATGTCAACTATGACAAGCTTCAGTACTGCAGGTCAGTGCTGATGGCTTATTTTGCTGCACAATTTCTAATGATCGGTCAGTGAAGATATATGATGTTGTGAACTATGATATGATGGTCATGATGCGGCTACCATTTGTTCCCGGTGCTGCTGAGTGGGTGTACAAGCAAGGCGATGTCAAAGCTAAGCTTGCAATAAGCGACCGTAGCTCTTGCTTTGTTCACATATATGATGCGCATGCCGGTTCTAATGAACCAATTATATCGAGAGAGGTCATTCCTTTTCTTTGTTGTAATCTATACATTCCACGTGAAAAGCTTTTATTGTCTCCCTCTATGATACATTTTTTAATTTGCAGATTCATATGGGCCCTGTAAAAGTCATGAAGTACAACCACATGTATGATTTTGTGATATCAGCAGATGCTAAAGGTGTTATTGAGTATTGGTCCCCAACCACACTCCAGTTCCCAGAAAGTGGGTATGTGGTTAGCTGTACATCGTTTCCTTCCAAGGATAAAATTCAATGGTTCTTGGTTTGTCTAATATCTTTATTTGCTTAGTTTTGTTTATTTTAGCAACAATCTGAGGATGTTGCTTATTTTATGTTGCTTGCAGTGTCAAATTCAAACTGAAAACAGATACTAATCTTTTTGACATCGCCAAGTGTAAGACATCTGTATCAACAATTGAGGTAATATATCTAGATCCATGCTTGTTGGAGTTCCTCTTGTTTTCTCAGTTGTGTTAACCCTCTGTTTTTGCAACTCTTTCATTTTGTTCATGAATTATAAGTCTTTCACAGATGTTGAATATGCTTAGTCAAGTATTATCAGTCCTCATGTACTTATGCAAAAACAGCATACATGCTGATTTTGCATATTTGACTTTACAGATTTACTAATCAAAATTCTGTGTTCTCCGTTGGGTAGTTAAGTCATATATTTGTGCTATCTTTATTTTTTCAATATTTATTCATGATTTGGCGTTGATGTAGAAGCTTTATTTATTGCAACATTCCTCTTTTCAGTTGAGCCCTGATGGTAGTCAATTTGCTATAACATCTCCTGATCGCAGAATCCGTGTATTCTGGTTCAAAACGGGAAAACTAAGGCGGGTATATGATGAATCTCTTGAGGTAATTCTTCATTTCTTCTGACAGCTATCATCTCGGTTAATTTATATCTTCAAGCATCCTCAATTTGCTGTTGCTTACTAGGTGGCCCAGGACCTGCAAAGAAGCGATGCTTCCCTGTATCGACTTGAGGCAATTGATTTTGGGCGAAGGATGGCTATTGATAGGGAAATTGAGAAAACAGAAAGTGCTCCTCAACCAAATGCTGTCTTTGATGAGAGTTCTAATTTTCTTATCTATGCAACTCTGTTGGGTATAAAGGTTAGTTTTCTTCCTATCACACTTAGTTTCAACTAGAGACAAAGAGCCTTGCCCTATCAATTGGTCTCCATTTGCAGCTGGTTTCTTATTTATGTAAAGTTGTCAAGGTTTCTTGAAACTATCTGCATGTCATTATCTTGGGTCATTCAGCTTGTACTCAGGATACCTTTTGCGTCCACAATATCAGAATAGATTGTGCAGTTTAAATAACATTTGGAAGTTCTCAAAGTTTTTTAATTGTTTATTTTTTAGTGCGAGGATCCTTTTGAGCAGACATAACTTTTCTATTTAGCTTACTAAGTGCTTTCAGCTCATTAGCCATCTCTTGCTCTCATTCATTCACATGAGTTATGCTCTTTGTCATCCTTAAGGTCACTCAATTTCTCAGCTCTTGCTTGAAGGTGACATGTGTATTCTGAACGTTGACTACTGTCCTTAACTACTAAAAATTCTTAGTTACTGACTTACTGTTAGTATTTCTTTCTGATCGGTTTTTAAATTAACTGGTAATCCTGGTTGTGACTGTTATCATACCATGCTGTCTGCCTTCCTGTCTGCAGATTGTAAATTTACATACAAATAAAGTGGCCCGGATTCTTGGGAAGGTGGAGAACAATGATAGATTTTTAAAGATTGCTTTGTACCAAGGAGACAGTGGCAATAAGAAGGTGCGGAAAATTCCCACTGTCGCAGCAAACGTCAATGATCTCAAAGAGCCTTTGACAGATCCTACTCTCCTTTGTTGTGCTTTTAAAAAGCACAGAATTTACTTGTTCAGGTATAAAGTTTAAATTCTCATTATAAGAGGAAATACCTGACTAACATGATTTACCTGTTGTATAGAATTAGAATTTTCCTGATAAGTGGCAAATAGTCTACTCATGTGATAAAGCTTTCTGCTGCAAAATTATAACCCATGCACATGATCTGGTGATGAAAATTCATAAAGCCAGGCTCAAGTGTCTGGGATAAGGTCTGATGAATAGTCATTCTGTGCCTATATCTCAGGCCATGAATTGCAGTCAACTCTTACATGTTGACTCTACTAGCAAGTCGTATGGATAAGTGTTTACTAGTTCCATTCAACACCTTGTGGTTACATATTTTTGGGTGTGTGTGCGTGCGCACATGCAAATCTATGTATACAAGTAAACATGGTCACATTTGGAAACTCACATGTCCTTGTCCTCTTTCTGATAGCTAGGAAGCTAAGTTGAACTGCTAATCCTCAAGTCAAGTATACATGCATCTATTTGACGAACAAAATATGTGTAGCTTTACATGCTTGCTGTACTAAGCATACTAAATTGAAAGGTTGATTTTCTCATGTTCGAAGGATGAAATTAATGTGTATGTGGAGAACATTACATTCAATTAGGGTGAGAATGTATGAGGAACAAAGATTGGCAGTTTTAACCTAAAATTGGCTTGCCAGGATTCATGAAGACTGAACATGACATAGTACTGTTTTCTTATGGGGAAAAAAGGTGAAACTTTAGTTCTGAACAATGCCCAACAATTCACATCTTATTGAGTTATTTCAATTTTGACTCTTTCTGCTTATTCGTTCTCTAGCTTATGGTAACATCGTTCTACTGCCTTAAACAGTCGGAGGGAACCTGAGGAGCCTGAAGATGCAACAAAGGGAAGAGATGTTTTCAATGAGAAGCCACCTGCTGAAGAACTTTTGGCGGTGTCTGATATTGGAAAGTCTATGACAACATCGCTTCCTGACAGTGTGGTGATGTTTCTTTCCTCAGTGATCTGATATGTTACATCTCTTTGACATGTTTGATGTTTGTCTTATTTTCGCTTTCAAGTAACTGTAGGCTGGGTTTGTTATCGAACATGGTTTTTACTCTTATGATTATCTAATCTTGGCTAATTGAAGACGAGTTTGAACATATGGTTCTAAAGATGGTTTATCTTGAGTATCGCTAGACATACTAGATCAAATTTTGGCCTCAAAAGTGTTAATCTTAGTCATATACTTCTAATGTTATTTTATTTTTTGTTGCCAGATTTTGCACACATCACTTGGTGATATTCATATGAGATTATGCCCAGAGGAGTGCCCCAAAACAGTGGAGAACTTCACAACACATTGCAAAAACGGTTATTATGACAATCTCATCTTCCATCGGGTGATAAAAGGATTCATGATACAGACAGGTGATCCTTTGGGAGATGGCACTGGGGGGCAATCAATATGGGGGAGGGAATTCGAAGATGAGTTTCATAAAAGGTAAATTACATAACTATGGTACAGGCAACAAGATCTCTTAACACATTTTTGTCTTCCTTTTGTACTATTTGCTTTCTACTTTCAATTCATCCATGTGTTCTGTAGGTCGGACATGCTTTGTTTGACTACATTTTTCACTCTGTAGTCCCTAAACTAATGGCTTTTTATCTGGTGTCCGTCCAGCTTAAGGCATGACAGACCTTTCACACTCTCGATGGCAAACGCAGGGCCAAATACAAACGGTTCTCAATTTTTTATCACCACTGTAGCCACTCCATGGTTGGACAATAAGCATACAGTTTTTGGCAGGGTTGCAAAAGGCATGGATGTTGTTCAGGTAAGAAGTTTGTGTTTTATTTTTACCTCGGAGTCTCAACTATTTTTGAACTACATAATCATCGATATTAACATTGCATGGACAGGCAATAGAGAAGGTCAAGGTGGACAAGGGTGACAGACCATATCAGGACGTTAAGATCTTGAATGTGACTGTTCCGAAGTCTTAGCAATCTATCCGATTGGTGATGCTACAATTGGCGAGTGGTAATCTTACTCCCACAGATACAATGCTGTCTTTCCTTTTAACCTCCAGAGATGGCCTGCTGTATGGTTGATGGCCTCCACGGAGCCCGGAGGCTTCTTCTGATCAAGCTCTGCTGCGTGGTCGATGGTAGCCCCAAGGGCTGATCAAGCTCCTGTCCAATGTTGTGCAAGTCATCTTGAACCTGGGCTGCTTTTCATCCGTTTTAGGACCAAATTCTTGTGATTTCCTCTTTTAATATGTGGGATTCTCGCTGCTTAAGTTATATCTCTTCTTTCTAACTTATGTCTTGATTTGGGAATCTACCCAAATGTAGGGATTGCCTAACACAATGTGGAATACATTATCACTCGAGGGAGATTCTATAAGCAGCATTATAATTGCTATGTACTCTCTACATTCTAAATTTTTTCATATCATATATACCACCCCATAGAAAATATCTGAAGTATTCATCCCAGTATAATCACACCATCGCTACCACGGGCGGCATCAACTCATCAAACCTCGCCACCGATCATCACGCCACCACCAGTTAGAGAAGGGACACTTATAGTCGGGTTGAGGGTATGATAACGTAAGTGCCTAGAGTAAACAAAGTGTTGCATATAAGATCACCTTTATCATGATGTTAAAGGGTGGCTTTCATCATGCTCTCGTAGAATTTCTCCAGGACGCTAGGTTTATTAATAATATAACAGCAAATGCACCTCATCGACTACTATTCGAGCACACGCCCACATGACGTCGTCAGGCAAACTATTTTCGAGACTAGCCCGCCCATTTGCCTAAGAAGAGGGGGTAGGATTTGGATGCTTCCAACCCACAAAACATATACCAACAAATGATCTAGGAATGTAAATTGCTTCAACAACAGAACAATATTAGAAAAAAATGCCCACAATGCTCAAAATGGCATCAAGCTCAGCCACTACTGATGCTACAATAGGAAATAACAACAGACTCAATGTCGCAGGAAAAAACTACATGTTCTCTTCCACAAAGTTCATAGCAACTTGAAGATAAAAATTAGAAGTCTAGACCTTTACCAAACTCTGGCTATATTGCGTACAAAGAAAGAAGTTTTAAGTCTTCAATCAAACAAACTGAATCCCATATCCTGCAAACAAACAAACAAAATAAAGAGTTATTTATCTGGAACAAAATAATGAAACAGCATGAAGTTTGTATAGCTTTGAAGGAAAAAAAAAAATAGATCCAAGCTCAAGCTTCAAAAAATTGTTCAACATGCTTGTCAGCAAACAGGAATCCAATGAAGTCGGTGAAATCTTGAAAAGGAAATTTCATATTGAAGAGCAAATTCAGGATGGTAAGTCTTACGTCATCGGACTCCTCTTTTTCTTCAACCTTCTCCTCTTTCTTCGTCTCCTCAGCAGCAGGAGCCGCTGCAGCAGCACCTGCGCCTCCAGTAGGTGCTGCAACTGCAACAGCACCACCACCGCCAGAAGGCACAGAGGCAAATTTCTCTCTCCCCGAAGCAATCAGCTCGGTGATGTCTTTGCCCTTGACTTCAGACAGAAAGAACTCAAGTCTGTCCTCATCAATTTCTGCCCCAACTGTAGAATGATATAAAAGACGACCCACTTCAGCTCAAAATGGTAAACATTTAGGCCACAAGATTAATTTCCTTAAATATCCTTCTATCTGCCTGGGATTAAAACTCTATTTTAAAGAGAACCCAAGGTCATCTAAGCATTGGCCTATTAATTCATCTGAACTCCTACAGTCTTTTGATGTTGATATCAGAGAGTTGTAGAGGAAAACTAAGTAAATAAGACTGAAATGGCAGCAAACTATTTGACAGAAGAAGTCAGAGATTATTCATATTAGACACATGGATGAGCAGTAGATAGAGAAATAAGATATTTTCTTCATACAAACCTGATTCTAGGATTTCCTTGACGTCATCAGCTGATGGGGCGATTTTTCCACCCAGGCAGCAAAGCAAGTATGCAGCAACAACCTTCATTCTAACAAAATCAAAACCTCGAAGTAAGAGATTGGCCCAGACAGCTATTAACCGCATTTAACAAATGCAGTAAAACAACACACATACTCAAAATATCAGCAACATAGAACTACTCTTTTAAGTGCACTAAACTTATGAGGTGTCTGTCAGCAATTGAACCGCTCACCAACTATAATGCCACTCATGTTAGCAACAACAATGATACAAAACTAATTCTTCTTTGTGCATCTGACTTCTAACAGCACCATTATGAATTAATTTAAACAGGAGTCTATGTGAAAAAGATAAGAAAAGCACCCACGAGAAAACAAATAAAAATAAGATCACTTAGCATTAGCAAACTTGAGAGCTGACAAAAATTGCTCAATAAGGTAATACATCCCTTCCAAAACTATACACTTTTTAACTTGCCCAAGGCTCGACAAACAAAAAGATATGCCGATAAACATGGATTTCTTGAAACCCCAGAAACATATCTTCACTGCTGGCCAACAAACCATTCGTTCTTCCTTCCACTATAATCAGATGGACAAGCTTATGAAAATCAACAAACAGACTCAACATCGATGATGACGAGTCACATGGCAAATCTACTACTGACTGTACTATTCATGTCTTCATCCTCATTTATTCACAACATATTCTTCCATGTTTCTTCATGCATACTCCCACATATGCCAGTTTTAAGTAGGGTTTCTACCATATCTTCTTCCTAGCTGGAGACACCAACCATGCATCTAAATTGGTTTACCAACACGTTCATTAATGGATCCCCGCAAGCCACCTTAAGCTTTCAATACAATCTCCAAGATAAGAGCATGCACTTAAGCAGGATATTCAGATTCATCACAGGGCGTAATCTGAAACAGAACACCATAAATGTCCACATCCCCAGCATTCGCCCATACATCTGAAATAATCCACATATTGTTTAACTAGACCCAAAATAGTTACAAACCAATCTGAACGTGGCTTCTATAAGTTTCAATAGCTATTTTCTAGTTTCATAATGTCCATATGGGGCTATTAAAAATTCACAAAAACCTGTGCATGAAAAGAATTGTACACTAACTTCTTAGCAGCCTTGAGTCCTATCTAAAAATTCGCTCTTTATTAGGTTAAACATATCCCATCCAAATTCGGTTCTAGTTCAGTTTAAGATATAAAGAAAACTCCTTCCAAAAACATGACTACAACGCTCAAGTAAAACAGGAACAAAAGCGTGTGAAATCAAGCCATGATCTACACTGACTACAATACTACCACCATAAAAACCCTACTAAAACTAGCATAATAGAGGATAGAAGCAAGAACAAAACGATACATTCAGAGGGGGGACACCAAAACCTATAACCCTCGGTAAAACCCTTACACATAGAAATCAGACATAGATCTCGAGTCATAAATCGGAGAATAGATAGCATAATACACGCGGATAGATCACAAAAGAATCGAAGGATTACTTGGAAAGACGAGCGAGATCGCTGCCGCCGGGAGAGGAGCTGGGAGCACAAACCAAACAAAGGGTTCGTCTAGGGCTTTGGGAGGAAGGAGAAATGGCGTTTGCGAAGCTATTTATAGACGCTGTCAACGCTGGTTCGCCATCTCTACCGTCCATATGTGATCGAGCGGTTCGCTAGCGAGAACCTTTGTGATCTATCGGGTTCAGCCGGTTCAACGGATTGACCCGGGCCTGATGCTTTTGGGCTGGGACCCGAGTTTTGATGCTTTAAGTCGAGCCAAATTGAATCAACGGGTCCGGATTCGGGTCCATGTAGGATCCGGCCCGTACTTGTTACTACTAGTAGACGGTTGGAAGTAAGGCACGAACATTTCCCATCTTATCTTGTTTAGTGGGCTCTAGGATTCACCACCGATGTCGTCGGCGTGCGCGCAACCCCGCCTCGTCCTCAGTGGCGGCCGAGCCTCGGTAACGTCGTGGCCGGAGGCGAGGCGAGTAAGGCTCGTTGGGGCTGTCCGATGCTCATCGGCGGCGCCGGTGGCTACTACGGAGGAGGGGAGCGGGCGGGTGGCGACGGTGGGGTCTGTGGCGATATGCCGAGTGCTCAATGGGATGTGGCAGACCAGTGGTGGGTGGGGGCGCATCGAACGAGACGCCGCCGTTGATGCCATGCTTCGCTACGCTGACGCCGGCCTCTCCACCTTTGACATGGCCGACCACTGTATGAGACTATTCTTGCTGTTAGACTTATTAATCAAGCTCCCTACCTTTTAAGAATCTAGAAGATTAGGATGGAAAGCCCCAACCTTGGAAGTGTTTGCTGTGATCCCAAATGACATTTAAGAAGAGCCGTTGTTTTTGGTTGTCTGATAAGTGTATGATAAAGTGTTAGCATGAGTGGAAATCAATTTTATTGGGTTGATATCTATGCAGTAATTTTGATGCCTCCTCTGTTGCTATGTATGTTTGTGAGCATTGGGTCATGAGTAGTACGTTATATGGATTCTAGTTGTAGAGTGAATTATGATATCTTGTTTTTTTTTATAGCAGAGAGTGAGTTCTGATATCTTGTTGGTATGGCAGATGGACCAGCAGAGGATTTGTATGGCATTTTCATCAACAGAGTTCGTCGAGAGCGCCCACCACAGTTGCTTGATGAGGTCAAGGGGTGAGCTTTATCTGCATTCTAGTTGTTTACTTTCCAGTGCTGTTTGGTTAAAGGTTTACATGGTTGAAAGATTTGGAGAGCAATTTTTATGCTGCACCATCTGAATGACATTAGTAATCTTGTCATGCACCTTAGCCTCAAGATTCTGCCTGATATTGCTATGTTTGATTGGACCATTTCAACAGATAACTCGAGCATTTCTTTCGTCCTTAAACTCAATCTTATAGGTAGCTGCTCAAGGTGTATCTGAGTACATCATTGGCAAGGAACATCTATAGGAGTGATATATCTTGTAGTTTCTGTTACTGACATAAGGAAGTGATGACCATTTGATTGCCGGGCTTTAGTTAGTGTGATGGATTTTCCTGGAAAATGAACAGTATCAAACAGCTTCAACAAATTTTTGAGCTTATCTTGGCTTACTCCAGGTATCGTTTGCTGCAGTCTCACAAAGTGGGTGCCACCTCCCGTTAAAATGACAAGTAACTATGTACGGGATAATATCAACATTTCACGCAAGAGGATGGATGTTGCTTGCTTGGACATGCTTCAGTTTCACTGGTAGTGTTCTTATTTCCTTTTCATTTCATGTGAAAGGAAAAGGTATATACTCTTGTCTCGTCAATACGTCTTCCACCCTTCAATTTAATGTATATCAAAATTGACCCCTTTTGTTTTAATAGGTGTGAACCTCGATAAGCTCATCTTTGCAAAATTATTGGATTCTCATAGTGTCCTAACTGCCAAATGTCAATCGTACTACTGTGCTACTCTAAATCTTAGAAATTAAGTGAAGACTCACATGAAGGATTGACGAGAAATGTGGAACTTCTTGGCCTACTTTGGTGATCCAAGAGGGAAAAATAAGCTGACAATGGACAAATGCATTGTCAAAGAATTTGGACGGTCACTTAGTCATATCAAACTACGTACTAATATTGGAAATTCTTGTCAATCTGTTAATGTCAGTGTTGCTAACCGATGGTTTCATCTCAAATAGGTGGGATTACTCGAACCTTGGGTACCTTGATGCATTAAAACACCTGGCTGATCTTAAGGAAGAAGGTAATAACAACAATTCCTAGAGCAACTGTTTAGAGATTTCTGATTCTTATGGATTTAGCGCATCTTCCTATTCTGTTACTGCCAAGCGCCTGAGTCAATCAGAGTTTTTCCTGAGAAATATGCAGGTAAGATCAAGGCAGTGGCTTTGACCAATTTTGATACAGAACGGTTGCATATAATCCTGGATAACGGCATTCCGATCGTCAGCAATCAGGTATATGAATTTATAAAGTAGTTCTTTGACATCATTTAACTCCTTGTGGCCTGAAATGTCGATGCATTCCTTTGATGCTGCTAGGTGCAACATTCTGTTGTAGACATGCGCCCTCAGCAGAAAATGGTGGAATTATGTGCTCATACTGGAGTGAAACTTATAACGTACCTCTCTATTGATTCACGAGCATATATAGTAAACATCATAAGTCACTTTTGATTCTATATTTAGTTTGTTCATAAATGCAGTTATGGAACTGTCATGGGTGGCCTCCTGTCTGAGAAATTTCTTGATGCCAATGTGACCATTCCCTTTGCTGGACCTCCTTTAAACACCCCTTCTCTGCAGAAGTATAAGAGAGTATGCAATCTATCTTTGCATGTTCTTCGCTTTCCTCGTAATCATTTGCTCTTTTACTTCAAATTAAGACAAGCAGCTTTATTTCAGATGGTTGATGCCTGGGGTGGGTGGAGTCTCTTCCAAGTGATGCTTCAAACACTCAAGAAGGTGGCTTCTAAGCACGGGGTCTCCATACCAACTGTTGCTGTTAGGTACATACTGGATCAGGTAAAGCCATTGTTTAAAAAAAATAATCATGTGTTTCTTCTTTTCTATTGCTGTGAACTTTTATATTGGGAGATAACTTAGTGCTGGCTCTTGGTTTTTTTTATGGTGGAATGAGCAGCAAGCGGTCGCTGGTTCGATGATAGGAGTTAGACTTGGTTTGTTGGAGCATATTGAGGACACAAAAGCTATATTCTCGCTCGCTTTGGATGAAGAAGATAAGAGCAGCATTGCAGAGGTATCTGGAAAGGGAAGAGATTTGCTCCAAGTGATTGGTGACTGTGGAGATGAGTACAGACGGGCATAAACTTCCACCATGTTCGCTGTAGCTCAATACCTGAGCATTTGACCATGAACTTAATAGTCCATATTACATACAGTCACTCCAATGTCATCTAGGACTTCTACTCGTCTTGTATTTGTACCTACAACACTTAAACGTATTAACCTTATATTTACCTGTTTGCCTGCTTAAATTAGAGTTTGATGCACATTAATGTGCAATTGAGAGCATCTTTCTCCTACTTGTTTTCTAGTCAAGTATAGACAACTGGCAGGTTAGATCCACCAAACTTGCAACCATAGCCATTTTTGGTGGCCATTCTTCTTAGCATCAAATTATCCATGCTCCAATATAACTAAATGGTTTCATTTATTCTATTTGCCTTTTTCCCTTGCTGGACTCATGAATCAGTGCCGTCAGCTTAAGTTTTTAGAAGAATTGATGAGATAACAGTCCACATTGGTGCATATGCATCACAAAAACCCAAATCACATGAAGTTCCATTCATGAATGGATAAGAAACCATACATTGTTATGAGATTTATATGAGCAATATAAATGGACCATGATCCACCAAGTCGATCCATATGGATCAGTGCCACATGATTCGGAACACAAGTAAAGATCATCTAAAGAAAGCAGCAATTATGAGCATCAAGCAGTGGCAACAGCAGCAGCAGGGGTGGTAGCGTCAGCAGCCTCCCAGAAAGAAGTTTCCTTTCCAGTCTTTGAAACAGTCTGGAGAACATCCTCAGCTTTGACATTCCCTTTCACCGTCACCTTCTGCTCCTTCATATCGATATCAAACGTCTCCACACCTACAGATGATAACATTTTGAGTAACAGGCTCAACTAATCCAAAAAAAGAAGGAAATATGCTACTTATAAGCTCTCCTGGGGTAGTACTTAGGGAAAAATGCATGCATCCACGTGTTTCAAAAGATTAACAAGAAAGATACCTTCCATTTTGGTGAGAACCCTCCTGACGGCCCCGGCGCAGCCTTCACAGGACATGCCAACCTTGAGGACAACCGTCTGCTGCTCCTGCACAAACACCCACAAACCACGTATTATAGAGCTTTGGTTTTGTGGGATTGTCAAGCAAACAACAACAGTCCGAGCCATCGATCGATCGATCGAAAACGTAGAAACGAACAGAGATCGAAACAGTTGCAAGATTTGAGATCTATGTCATACAAATCAAGCAAATATGTATACGATTGATTGTTTGATTGAAGGAGAAGCTACGTACCTCAGCCATGGTTGGGGTTGGGGGGGTCCTTCAAAGAATTGGAGAGATGAGAGGTTTTGGGGGTGGGACGAGACGAGGAGTCCTAATATAGAAGAGGGTGAGGGAAGGTGGCGAAACCGCACAAGATTCGATTCGGATAAGTTGGCATTTTGAGTAGTGTTTTGGATACTTGGCATGTACCAGGTACCCAAAACACTGTCCGTTGAATTGAAGCGAAATGTGTGTCCAATTCAATCCAACGGTAGAAATTTGTGTACATGAGTACATTCCATGTACACAAATCTTTTTCGTTACTTTAATGACTTTGTTAGTTGGATCATATGGTTTTTGTTTTCTTTTATTAATTAAACCCGAAGACTAGAATACAAATATTACATTACATCAAACTCTCCAAAACCCAAAACCCATCATTCAAAGTCCAAACAAACTCGTCATTCAAAGTCCAAACAAATGAAGCTCGAACACGACGGCACCACCTAGCAATACAATCCGCAACTATATTTGAGGATATCGGAATGTGAATAATAATAACAGACTCAAATCTTAAAATCTCCGTCCAAACACGCCTAACCACTAGTTAGATCATATGGTACCATCCAACAACCAAAGCATCGGAAGCAGTGGTACCGCGCCGGCGTTGCCACCTCAGACCAAAGCACCAAAGTCGGGTGACCAAACATGAGGACGTGCAACCACTCTTTGTGACGACGCAAATATTAATGTACATCAACCAGCTTTTGGATCATTGAACCGCTCTCGACCAATTAAATGACATCCAAAGACGATCGATCATAATAGATAAAAATTTCTTGATTAGGAGGCCGTGTCTGATGCAAAAATAATACAAGGGGCGGTTAGCTCCTCATGGGTGTTTCTCCACCTGGCCCAGCATCCAGCCTCAGAGAGGAGGGAGGAAGTTCTCCTTTCTTTTTATTAGAACAGCTTGTAGATCATTGTTAGGCGTTCCAGCTTTGCATGCTTATTTTCTGGTCTTTTAGGAAGATGCTTATGTTACAACACCTGGGGCAAAGATAATTATCGAGTTAGAATCAGGTTAGTTGCATTGATAAAACCCCACAGCATATGCTCAAACAAAGAACGACACAAAACAGGAATAGTTTCACACACCTACAAGCCAAGGATAGGCCAAGCTAATCGCCACTTAACTAGCTTCTCAACCTCTTTAACAGTCCAACAAGAATTTCCTAGTATATAACATCCTCAACGACAAGCACCTGCAGAGAACCAAATTATTAAGCCACCATTATAAAAGATGAAAGAGGCGGATGATTAAGTTAACCAAAGATTGGCTTGCTAGATGATGTTCATTGTAGGAGTCATCATAAACACAAGTTCTGCACATAGGGTCCTAAAACTTGAGCACAAAACTTGAGCAAACTGAACATCTAAAGATTCACTAACAAATTGTTCAGATGCTTATCATGAATGATCATTAATAGGAATTTCAGACCATATAGGCGGAGAGAAAAAAATTCTTTAAAGCATCACCTTGGTCATCACAGAGGTGTGGCTTTTGAAGAAGAAAAATGCCATCAGGACCAGTGCGCATTGAGATGAAAAAATGTTGTCACGTCACTGTCCCCTATCTAGTTCCGAATAGTCCAATAGCCCAACCCTGGTGAATAACTTAAGAAGAGGCCAGAGATGCGATAGGCACCCATCTTCAAGGCCTCTTTGTCATGGTGATATCCTGACAGCGGACAAGGCCTGCAGCTCCACCATAACACAACCACCTCTCACTCCCTTTGTTCATGTTCCATCTTACTCTGTGCATGGACACGATTTTGGGAGGAAAAGATTCCACCATCACTTTTGATCCTACCTTTCCATTTACACTGCACTGCACTTCTTGTTGCTCTTCCTCTTTAGCCATAATTGGTGGCGCTAACATTTGGCTGGGATTGGGTATTCCCGTGTCGTGGTTTTTCGGCCTTGATTTTTTCATTTCAGGAACAAAAATGATCCCAGAACCTGGAGACATGGGGCGATCAACTGATGAACAAGCAGCTTTCGGCAAAAAAAGGAAACCATTAGAAAAGATCAAGAGAGGAAAGTTTTGTCACTGGAAACCAACGAAGCTTTGGATACATACTAGGGACCGAGCTCTTGCCTGCTTGATCTGTATCTGACATGCCATCACAAGTAGACAACATGGACGCAGCTCGCCATCCTATCGAGCTTTTGTGTGGCATATTGGACATTGGAGTGTTTATCCTAAGAGTCTGACCTTCTTGTGCGAGTGAACCACACAAAAAATGGGGAACCCGGTTGCGGGAATCTTTAATACTTTTAGCTGTAAGCTAATCACAGAGGAAATACTTCAAAAAATTTCAGATAACTTAGGTCCGTCAAAGGAAATTTTAAACAGGTAGTTCCAGACATATAAAGCTATCTCAATCACCTGAAAGTGATGGGCAGATCCACTAGCACTGCAATAGGCTCCAAGACCTGTGAACCAATAAGAGTAATGCCTTGTTATGCAAACGACCATTACAACACAAATTCAAGCATATTATTCCTTACACGCTAAGAAACTACAAGAGGTCTGACCAAGATGCTTGTCAAAAATTATTGCAAGTAGCATTCAAATTTCAAGCATATGCCAGAAACACGTGCAGCCTGTGCAGGTAATATACAAAGATGGAGTATGTTCAAATGACTAATGGGATGAAGAACATATAAGCAAGTATAAGAGCACCCAGCATTTGCTAACGACTCATGTTTACTGTGAAAGATATACCGTACAACGCATAACAGAATGAAGAAAAATCTAGCTCCATGCCTAACAATTCATACGTTGATCTTAAACTGCAAGCCACATTCCCCTACTGATACCTGATCCAATTTGAGGATCACAGCATGATCAAGGCTTGACAACCTTATCTAACCGACTCTTAACATGAGAAAGTGACAGAGAAATGTGCCTTCGACTTTATGTACATTGTGGTGATTTCACAGTTAGAGAGAAGACAACAAAACCTGCACATAATGCATACTTCAAACATATGCTTGCAAAATTAAATCATGACAGATAAAGGTACCAGTAGTTTGTGAGACTTGGACACTCCAAATTGCAAAAGACGAGCAAATATAACTATGCAGTAGTTGCGGCTTTGTTCCGTTGAATGGTTTTCCAGTAACAGGGATATCACAGCCTGAGTTGTACAAGTTGAGGGCCCTCAGGGTGCCATCATCCAATGCAAGAATAACACATCTACAAAAGCAGACAAGCCTCTGAATAAGAATAAGATCAATCGATGGCATTTCTAAGTGCGTGGGTGTGTGCTTGTGTTGGTCTGCACGCGCGCATGTTACGTGTGTACTTTTGTGTGTAGGTGTGGGTGTCTACGGCTCGCACACACACGGACGCAGCCACGCAACACCCCCATCACCACCCCCACCCACCCACACATATCTATATGGCATAAATTATGCAAACAGATAGTGAAAGTTCATTCTTAATGCCAAAGTGCTAAATCCCTCAGGTTAGAGCATAAATACCCGTGAGTATGCCACAATGATGTAACTTGTTTTCCACAAGAACATATTTTTCCATATTTTCATGCATACAGAGTAAATATTTGTAGCCGGAATATTCCCCTTCAATTAGTCAATGCGATGCAATCAAAATAACAATAGAGGGGGGAATTCTAACACAGTTCAATAATGTGTTACCTAGGATCTTTTACCCACTCCAAACTCAATATTGATCTCTGCACAGGATTGAGGCACCATAAAGGATGGTAGGGATCACTGCAACAGACAAACAGATTGAAATGTCTACACCAAAGAACTTTAAAGAACACAAAAAAAAAATTAATTGGCCCATTTAATGGTCTAAAAAGGGAAAATCATGTACAGTCCGGAAGCCAACTCACTTACACTCTGTTTGGTGGGTAACAATACCAGGAAATGAAGTATGTTATCATAGAGAATCTTAGTTCCCATATTGAAGCCGTGCAGTAAATACAAATCTCAGACAAAGGAGAAAAATGAAGGCCAGAATTTTGAAAAACTGGAGGCATCATAAACTGTGCTTAAAAATGATTCAATGAGGTAAATAGATCTCAAGGATTGCAAATGACATTTATCTAACAAACTGCACTACCAAAATATGAACAAAAAGTGTAGCACTGGTCAATAACATGCTGTTGATTACATAGAATAAACCAATATGTTTTGCAAGCTCATAATATAGAGAACAAAAATGGTATTTGTAACGGAGTAGGAATAACAAGATACTCCAAATAAAGTCCATTACTTTTTGAAACTTGTCACAGATTAACTTTCTCATCTAAATATGGTTAAGCAATGCCATTGACAAAAAAATCACAATATTTCCCAGGTAGAAATATTATCAGCATGTTGTGGTAGGAAGAAAATTTATAGGCTATTACTTTTGTGATCATGTTTAATTAACGACTTTGACCATTTCTTTCATGGTCAAGACTCCACATGGCCCAATCGAGCAAACCTTTCGATTTCAAGCAAAAGTACTCAATTTCCAATAAATTCTTTCAGGGGAAAAAAAGTAGAAACAAATCTATGGACATATTAGTATCAAAATTGCAACGTTTTAACTACATTTTCTTTTGTTTCTTACTCACAGCCTGAATGATCATGATGTGCTTACACTAGCACTGTAGAAAAGAAATACAAAATACATGAATGACTGCTATATGTATCAATGCAAATAACAGAAAACTAACCCTGAGCACCACTAATAAATATAGATGAATTAGAAGAGAGATGTACCGCAAATCCCAAAATTTTATGCCTTCAGTTCCAGCGGTTACTATTAAATTTGAACTCTCTGCATCACTGCATGCCACAGAATAGCATCAGTCGTGTCCTTAACCGAACATAACTTAGAATAAATGTAACAATGACTTTTAGATGTTCAAATTCATTCAATAGATAAGCACAAAGGAACACGTATGCAAGCCTAGTGCAGAACATCAAAATGCTCAACGATACTAAACAACACTTGCAAATATTGGGGCTGTTTCATTTGGTGTACCGGCCAATCTAACATCGCTCGATGCAGCATCAGGCCCTGTGAGCACATTTGGCACACAGCATCTGGGTTCAATGCAGAACCAATTCATGCTAAAACGGTTCCAGACACAGCCACCTAATGCAGCCAAACAAACACCCCGGTTAAAATGGTCTTGCAGACATTCTCCCACTATTTTTAAGGACAGAACAATCATATGCTCTCAGAATGCTTTTACCTAGGAGTTAATGATCACACCATCTTTCAAGAGAAAGTCTATAACATCTATACAAGCTGTTATTCTGCTCATTCTGTATATGTAGCCACTCTATTAGACTCGATTTCTTTTGGCATTACATGAAAAGGAAAACCAGCTAAGAAAAGAATACACTCATTCGTATAGTTTAAGATCCAGCCAATCAGAAAGATCGAGTCAGAGGCAAGTCTTGCATGACTATGATGCAGCAAAATTGCTGAGAGCAAACATGTCAGCTTCCAAACAAACAGGAAGTTGTAATTTCAATATCATGTTTAAGAAATAATGGCCATTATACTTCTAGAATGCAAGTGACCAAAAGGAATTGCAATAAAAGTGAAGCATCTAGTACCTTGCTTCTGGGGCCCAAGCAAGAGCTCTTATGGGAACATTGTCGGCAGTGAAACAAAGCAAAGGTTTTGAATCTGTGAATAGAAGGCGTACATAGCTTCTCAGTACGATAGTCTTTTCAAGGAGAAAGAAGGACTCATGCATCGCACAAACTGCTATATTGATAGTCCCATTCCATTATGTAATCTACTGAAAAAACTTAATCTGAAAATCAAAGGATCATGCATTTTAAAATATAGGTTGTTCATTTCACGGCATTCACATTCTCTACCAAAGCATTCTGGTATTAACGCGAAAAGATCACCTACATCTATCTGCAAAATTCAAAAAAGATACATTCAGAAACTAGTTAAAAAGACCAATTAATACCTTGAGAGGAAGAAGACACGGCAAACTTCCACAGAGCAACCTGAAGGACAAAAGTTCATCAGAACTCCATGATTACAATCTTCAAGATAATCTAGAGAAGTCCCGTTCACATAAGATAGATGCACCAACAAAACCCATAAGGACCTACTGACAATCTATCAATTAGGAAAACCCTGATCTTCAGTTTTTAGAGACTCCAAAATTCGTATGAATAACACAATAGCTGCAACTGACGCCTTTACTATGAGTGGATGTGATAGGCACACAAAGATACAAAATTCAACTCAATATAAGATGTGCAAACATATCCAATGGAGACTGTAGGTTTACCGTCCCATCATGGCATCCAGCTAGTAATAGGTCATGTGAATCTGAAGGAGACCACTCCACTATTAGAGGAATGCTGCGGAACAAGATAGTACAATCCACACAATTGAGAAATTAGAAAGTTTAACATCCAGATAAGAAGCTCACATTCGCTAAAAATTTCAGCAAAGAAACATGATGTCAGAAATCACAATGACCATTGAGATGAATTACTCCGGAACCATCATGATTTCGGAGGTAACTGCAAACATATCTAGTTTCTAGCTAAAGAAGCATAAGTGAGAGCTTGACCTTCAGTTACTGATGAGATGCAGAAAAGGAACATAAGCACAGTAGAAATGTCTCCATTTTTCTAGTTCAAAGAGCCACTGATATCAAATAGTGAACCTCTTGAAGTCACTGTGATCTTACCTTTGTGTGCCACCAGACTTCACCTTTGAGCATCTGAATACAGGAATAAGTTTCAGAAAACGAGGATCTGTACCCTCAACGGAAGAAGACAAATATAAACTCTTGATCACACTGGGATGGGGAACTTCCCAACTGCATAGTACAAAAACCATGAGTCTTATGAAAGGCTTGACAAAAAGAAGCAGCAGGAACTTGCTAAAAATACAAACACAAAATCTATGCCCCCAAATTATGAGGCTGTGGATATGATATGCTGAAAAAAACAGTAAAGGAGGAAGTGATCACAGTATTTCAGGAAAAATTCATGTCCAAATATATCAAAATTTGAAAAGTTAAGTCACGTTATCCTTGCATGCAGTAATACTTTGTAAAAGGTAAAGAGAGGGCAACCATACTGCACTTTGCAAGTAGTTTGTCAGAAAATGTGATCATCACAAAGTAGCCTTCACAATTCAAGAGATCAGCAAACACTCATTACAAATCAGAGCTCAATTTTGTCACTTGAACAGTTGTATAGCATCATAAAAACACTGGCTAACATGACATACTGACTTCATAAATCAAGGTAAAACTGAAAAGCTCCACTTAAATGTTACTTGACCTTTCCTACAGTATTGCACAAAGACTATCTAATACCTTCTTTACTAGGAAAAACCAGAAGAACTCATCGTTTGAGAACAAAAAACCATGAAAGCACAAGGATTACTAAATCAACTAGAGAATATTTTGCTTAACAACAAAAAAGTCCTAATTATCAATGAAAAGTCTTTAATTTCAGATCTATAGACTCCAGGAACGCTGATGCCATTGAAAATAGAAGAGGAAAAAATGAACAACACAATAAGCAGGAAGAATACAGTTAAAAAAGAGCAGACATATGTCACAAGAAACTGCCAACAACAGAGCAACTCTAAACTTGATGGGAATGATTATGCGATCAATTACTATTCCCACAGTGTAGACTCTTGCCTATGCATACCTCTGTATGCATTATATGAAAATTAAATACAACTGAGACCAGCTGATCTTAAGTAGGTGTGATGGTGGTGCAAGTGGGATCTGTCTTTTTCCAGGCGTTTGCAGTTAAAATAAACGAAATCCTGACTCATGCCAGAGCTTCAAGTGCTTCTTAGGAAGCACTAAACCATAGAGGCAACAAATTAGTTGTTAACATCCTCTCATCAGATGAAGCACAAACAGCAAAAAATAAAAACACGGAAGACTCATTTAATGAATGTCAAAACACAGTAAGAACGAGCACTGCCTCATAATAATCTACAGTGAAGCCAATTAAATTGCATATCAGTTGTTTGAATGACACGATGATAGAAACACAGACGTTTATCTGCAAACTGAATCAGACAAAAGTCATGAATTTCATGACAGATGATGAAGAAATACATACACTTCAAGAGACCCATTTCCAAGCAATACGGCAAGATAGCCTAAATGATGATTGTCTTCTGAATCATGGACGGTGAGAGGTCTCCATTTCACATCCCAAGCAACTTTTCCATTGTGAGCTAGAAACAGAACACCACGAGGTAGAGCAATATCTTCAGAAATCATACAACTGGTCACCTCTGACGCAGATGACCTATGCATGCCAGCCTCCTTGCTAAAGCGCATTTGGTCCTGAAAATCATTCTCATCTGTGGGTAGAAGAGGAACTGAAGATGCATCTTCGCCTGATTTACCAGGGTATTCATTACCACTTACATTTTGTTCTCGAACTGGATCACTCGTAGGTCTACCTCCACATTTTTGTACCAATGTTTCATTTTCAGCACTTAAGCCAGCAACAGCAGTAGAACCAGGTTTACTTACTGCCATCCCTTCAGAATCTTCAGATGTTCTCGTAACAAATACTTGATCCCCTGAAAATCCTTCCACCAGTCCGTGTTCACTCAAATGCACCAGTTCCCTCGAAGTTGGTAAATTAGATCCATCTTCAACTAGGTCAGCAGCAGATGACAGAATATTCTTGTTAGGGCTTCGAATTGAATTTTTCTTAGGCCTCCCTCTACGTCTTGACACAACTGATTCTTTTTCAGTTCCTAAATCAGCTGTTGTTGGCAAAGCAAGAGCAGCAACTGAGCAACAATTACTTTCTTCCATTACATTAAAGATGCCTTCACCTGGTTTTATAACAGATTTTTCACCTTTCTTGCATCCTTCTGGCACTATATTATTGCAAAACTTTTCGAGCCCGCCTAAAGCGGGTAATGCTGACCCATCTTCTCTTAAGTCAACACCAGAACATGGAATGTTCCCAATTGGATTTCGAACAGGGTTTTTTCTAGGTCTACCTTGACGCCTTGGTGCAGGCAGATTCTTTATGGCACTCGTATCAGCTGAACAAGTTAATGACAAATCAACGGTAGTTGATCCAGATACAACATCTGCTATTCCATCTCCGGAACCATCCCATGAGCCTCCCCCAGATGCTTCATCTTCCTGACATCCTACCAGCAGTCCAATTGTGCTCAAATCCCCATTTCCTTCAAATGTTGGTGATGGAGATATGTTTAACCCTTCAGCAGGCACTGAAAGACCCTTGTTTCTCCTTGATTCCAGATTCTTTCTAGGACTCCCACTAAGCCTTCGCATGATTTTCTCCTCCTCATAATCCAAATCAACTGGAGCAGGCAATGCCAAAGCAGCACCCCCTAGGTCAATATTAAAAGGATGAATGTTCTCACCCATGCTTGGTATCAAATCACTACTTGATGGGAGTAGGTCCTCGTTGGTAGGGACATCTGTTGCTCTTTTTTTGGGCCTCCCTCTAGGTCTCTTGTGAGTTAAATCTTTTCCACTTGAATCGTCCACAGTGGGGTATGGTCTTTTCCTGGGCCTCCCTCTAGGTTTTGGTTCACTGTTCTTTTCGCCAAAATTCTTCCTAGGTCTCCCTCTGGGCCTTGGAGAAGAGGTCTCATTCTTGCTTAATGTGTCAACTGAATCAGTTCCTATTATCTTTCTAGGTCTTCCCCGCCCATTGTGCCTCGGTGTCGTTGGAGATAAAATATTTCTTTGATTAACACTTAAGAGGCACCAAATTTGAATGACACCTCTTCCAATCAATTTATTTCCTAACTTGTGATATGATGAACCAGGAGGGTGGGCAGCCACTGCAAGATACTACAAAGATAGAATGAAAGATGAGTTTATTAGATTCTTGGCAGCAAAGAAGTTTCCAAATATGATAAGAATGGATAGTAAGCAGCAACAGAGCGAAGCAGAATGCTATGCGGAACTCAAAGCCATCACCACTAATTGAGAAGCATGTCTCTTAGTAACCTAAACATTAATAAAATAGAAAAATCATGTGAATGAAAGCGGTCCAAACACCACTTTTTCACTTTCAACATGTACAGGAGTCATGAGATAAAAGCACAGCGTCGCATATCGATAATGTATTCCTTTGACATCACACATGACTAAACTTTTCAAATATCCTGTACAAATTACTGCAATCAAACTGCATGATAATCATGAAAATCAGCATAAGACAAATGATGACCAACAGTAACAAGAATGATCCAGGTACAATTTTATTAAGCTGCATAATGTTTTATGTTTTAACTGCCAATAATACGATCCACAGCCATCGAATTGACAATGACCAACATATTCAATAAGCATGCCATAAAATCTTCATTGCAAAACACAATTTACATACTCAGAAAACATATATTAATATGAAAGAGAATATGAAACTGACCAAGGTCATAAGTAAGCTTCTATCAATTTCCATCCACACTTTGTTAAATTAGAAACATGAAATCTAAGCATGCATCAAATGAAACCGATCTTGCAACATATTATCTGAGGGACTTTATGATTGATAGGCCTGAGGAAAAGACAGGCCCTTTGCCTGATTGCTTGCTGATTTTCAGTCTGATGATATACTGGAATCAGTCATATTTAATTCTAAGTTCTACTCTTTGTACTAAATCCATTAATTACTAATAAAACATGTACTAGGCAATGTAATACATCACTGCTCATTTGAGTTTGCCATATGGAAATCGAAGTATAAGAATAGAATTAGAAGCTACCTCACACCTAAATTCATCATCAGATCTTTCATGAATCCTAGGACACCAATCCAATGCCCACACAGGTCCTCCAGCATGCAATATAAAATCACTGCTCCAACATTTAATTTTTCACATATTAGCATGAGCAAAAAATCAATACCCTCTATCCTTTCAATAACAACTAAACAATAAATAACGACACTTTCAAAAGACAAAGAATTGAATTAATATATCGTCATAAGCTTCTTTATTCTTTATTTCTTTTTGAGTTAACATTCCAGGTATTGCCGGAAGTCAAACAAACTAACATTGTAGTCATCACATTTACTTGAAATTATGAACGTTATTCCACGGACAAATGAAATACCAAGCCTCGATAACCTCCATTAGCCAATAACCAAATTATGCACATGTTCCACCACTTCAACAACGCTAACATATAATTTCAATCATTGGGCCAGGCTGCAAACAGAGCTAGAAATGGTATCTCTTCTGCCTGATACAATGAAGACATTCTTCCTTTTCATGAACAATTCCTATAAGTCAAGGTATAAGTGCCACAGGCAATCTAACAAATGTTGAACTGCATCAGATAATCAACAATGAATTCAAGGATCAACACCTTAATCTGGAACTCCAAAGACATTTCAGTCAACTAGAAGTATGGAAATACAGGTGGAGATGGCGTACCTATAAGGAGGTCCTGATTCATCAGGTAACTGTTCCATCTGCATCCACATGCATATGGAGTTACTAACTATCAAATGTGTGGTAAATTCTATGGCGCAATAGTTTCATAGATCAGAAAAACATCAAACAGGATATAGGTACATCACTGAAAATTTGAACGCGGGCTCAGTTTAACCTACCTTAGGCACAGCTGCAGAAGAAAACTGAGCTAAGGTTATCCCATTGGTAACCTGATTTATTTGTCCAGATTGTGTTTCGTATGAAAAGTTTACAACTTTAGGTTCGTAGCAGAACTGTTTCCATTCTCTGTGTATCATGGCATTGTAGAATGTAAGTATCAAACAAACACAAGGAAAGTTAGAAATAAAAGAGAGATCAAACAAGAATACAGCTACTTTTGAACAATGCTTCCTCGACCTATCATAATAAACATCTCCAACAGGTAATTCCAACCCATGTACGAATCACTAAACTTAAGCCCAAATCTACAAAAATTGGGTACAAGATATAGACGTCCGACCTCAAGAACGTGATCATGGATGAGAAGCGCTGAACTTCGGCCCCGTCGAAGCTGTTCTCACCGGGCTCCCTACATAGCTCCGAGACGGCTCTCATGGCGGTGAAGAAGTTCTCCACCGAGTAATCGAAGCTCGAGACGGCGACCTTAGAGTTCCGATCCCCGGACTCGCCTGGGCGTTTGTCCTCCTCTCTTTCCATGGTATCGACGACCCTCCGGCTAGATGCGATGGGCAACCCTAGGCGGAGAGGAGGAGAGGAGGGGGTCTTGGAAGAAGGAAAGCGGGAGGTACGGAATCGGATACCCCCCACTCGTTCAAGACTTCAATCGTGGTTTGGGAATAATAGGCTCCCGCCTAGGGGATGATGACCAGATCACATGGTAAAAAGTCCAGTCTGAGACTGACTCTAGTCTATAAAGCCCAGTCTGTAGATGATAAAGCCCAATTAAAGCCCATGGATCCTGTGTCAGGATGGCTCTGGTCTGGAACGTGACCAATGGGCATGTGCCTAGTGAAGTCCACTGCTGTGTTTATACTTTAGACTTGGCAATCCAGAGCGGTAAAGCACTCGAGAGTATCAGGCCTGTTTTGACTGCGACCATATCCAGACCAGTCTATATTTGAATGGAGATCGCGAGACCTTGTTCAATGTGGGCCGGCTCGGACTTGGGCTCTTGTGTCTGGCAAAACTCAAGCCCTGTTCGAGATGCAAATTTTGGGTTTGAAATTGTGACTAAGCCAAGCCAGGCGTCTTATATGGCAGTATGGTTATAAGTGAAACTTTCATTGTCCTACGTGGCGGGAGAATGTTCTAAGTGGAGCCTATGTGGCGCTTATGTGATATGATAATCTTAAGTTGAGTGGTTATTGAAATGGGTTTAGTAGTTATCCTACCACCAAGTGATAGGGGACAACACTAGTCATCCTTATATTGAGAGATGGTTATAACTTAACAAACCTATTGTCCTATGTGGAGCCTATGTGGAGAGGGTTATCCTACGTGGAGCCTACTTGGAAGGGGATAGTAGGGGAGGGAAGAAAGTTAGTGGGGGTAGTGGGGGGTTATTGAGGAGTTATTAGAGGAGTTGAGAAGAGAGGGTGGTTACCCTGTCATGTGACAGGGGACTTACTAGTTATTTATATTACAGCAAATACCACTGCATTAATTTTGAGAAAACTATTTATATATTAATTGTCGGTCCAAGTTGAATCTTAAAATGCTCTTTTGCAATAAGGCCGACTTGTGAATGAATTACAAAATTTTTTGGAAGAAATAGAATAAATATTTTTGACAGGATAATAGTGGATAACAGTGGTGAAGTCAAATATCATCGTTTTCTAGGTTATTATGGAAATAAACAAAGTACGCTTTCAAAAATATACTTAACAAAAATGAATATTGACATATTTTGATGCAAAATTCCTATGTTTGCACTTGGTGGCCCCCTGTCACGTGGCTGGCCAACCATGAGATTAATGGGTGATTGAGTTATAAAAATCGAATTTGATTAATGAATTAGTATGCATGTTATATAAGATTAGTTTTAGATTAGTATACTATAAATATAGAATATATGTATAAAGTGGTTGTCATAATCGTTTTTGTTCATTATAAGAATTGATATTAATTTTTTTTAACCGTATAAAAAAGATAATTTCAAAATTTGTAAAACATTACTCTGAATTATGTTGGATTGGAAACATTTTTATTAAAGTAAATTTTTTTATATAAATGGATTAGAAACGAATTATCTTCGATGTAAATAAATAAGAAAAGGGCCGCTAAAAGTTAAAAAAACTCCAGTAGAATAAAGTTGAAAGTATTTGCAATCAAAACCCTGCTATTATTATTAATCACAGAAAGCCCTCTCAATCTTTGGACCAAAGCTTGTTACCAAATCGAGGGGGGGAGAATTTTCCAATCGCAGGTTCTGGAACTGCAAGAAAAGCCCCTGGATTTGTTCGCATGCTTGCGTTTCCGCTCTTTTTTGGGCTCTATCGGTAGGGTCTCGCTGGAGGTCCCATCTAGGGTTTTGGGTATCTGGTTTTTACGTTGAGGTAGGACGAGACTGTAGCATTGAGTGATCCGTCCGAGAAGAGCAGGAGGAGGGGAGCAAGATGATAGCCGAGAAACCTAGTTGGATTAGGCACGAGGGGATGCAGATCTTCTCCATTGACATCCAAGCAGGGGGTCTTAGGTTCGCAACTGGCGGGGGAGATCACAAGGTGAGGTTTTTCTTTTTCAAAACTCCCATCTTGTTTACTGTTTTCTCATAATTTTGAGTTGTTCGACAACTTAGACTTACCTTGGTAGCAAATCACCGCTTTGACCTCTGGTCTCCACCACAAAGCCCGTCTGGTTCATCTTGGGAAGGAAAAGAGAGGATCTTGATGGTTTTTGCCTTCTTGTGATACTATCCGTTCTTTTTTTGTCCGAGTTAAAATGTGGAGACTTTGATGTGTTTTTTTGGGCAGTAAAAATGGTTTTTTTTATTGAATTCTTCTGCATTTCCGAGCTGAGTTTTATTTTATTGTTTCGTTTGCCATTAATCATCCCAGCGTTTGAAAACCTCGGGAAGTAGTCCATCTGTTATGATTTCCGAAAGAAAAGAGCACGATAAAGAAGTTGCTTTGAGTCTCTTGAAGGGTACTGCATCTAGCAACTACGTAAATAGGATGCAAATTTTTTAGAGCTTCTCTTATGTCAATTGGACTGCCCTATTGGTGATCTGTATGGGTAAAAGAGTTGCGATTCAACTTACTGGGGTCAGAATTTTATTAAGAAGTATTTGCATAGTATATGTTGGGGGAATGACTGCTTGCTTATGCTATCTGCTATTAATATGATAATGTGTTTGTAGAAGAAAAGCTGTTGAATGTAGCTTTTTCTTGAGCTTCTCCTACTGACTTGCTCATGGCATAGGTGCGAGTATGGGACATGAAATCGGTGAACAAGGACTCAGATACCGACCATTCAACACAGAAATTGCTGGCCACTCTTCGTGATCACTTTGGATCAGTCAATTGTGTAAGATGGGCTAAGCATGGTCGATATCTAGCTTCAGGATCTGATGATCAAGTAATTTTCATTCACGAGAGAAAACCTGGATCGGGCACTACTGAATTTGGTAGTGGTGAGCCTCCAGATGTAGAAAATTGGAAAGTCATAATGACTCTAAGGGGTCATACTGCAGACGTGGTAATTATTTCTATCCAGATCCCTTACCATGCCTGTCTCTATTCATCAACTTTGAAGAACTTTAGAATTCTATCTTTATGCGTTCTTTTTGGTCCGTCTTATCGAGGAGTTCTGTTTCTATGCTTGAAGTAGGTGGATCTTAACTGGTCGCCGGACGATTCAACATTAGCTAGTGGCAGTTTAGATAACACTGTCCACATCTGGAACATGACCAATGGCATGTGTACTGCTGTCTTGAGAGGGCACTCCAGCTTGGTTAAAGGGGTGGCTTGGGATCCTATCGGTTCTTTTATTGCAAGCCAGTCAGATGATAAGACTGTCATTATATGGCGCACAGTTGACTGGAGTCTTGCTCATCGAACCGAGGGGCATTGGGCAAAATCTGTATGTCATAGCTAGTGGAGACGTTCTTTTCCTTTCATAAAAGTGCATTGTGTATATACTCTTTGCTAAATCACATCATCAATTATGAATGACATTTTTCAGCTGGGTTCAACGTTCTTTAGGCGCCTTTGTTGGTCACCTTGTGGCCATTTTATCACTACTACTCATGGCTTTCAGAAACCAAGGCATTCCGCCCCTGTTCTAGAGAGAGGAGAATGGTCTGCCACATTTGACTTCTTAGGTCACAATGCACCTATCATTGTGGTAAAGTTTAACCACTCCATGTTTCGGAAGAGCTTTCCTAGTAGTCAGGAGGCAAAGGTTCCGCCGTCTGGATGGAGCAATGGTTCCTCTAAGAACGCAGCAAAAGAATTTCAACCATATAATGTGATTGCCATTGGAAGTCAGGACCGTACTATTACTGTATGGACAACAGCAAGTGCCCGACCACTTTTCGTTGCTAAACATTTTTTTGCACAAAGCGTTGTTGATCTGTCCTGGTATGCCATTTATTTTGGCATTGGAGTGCACATTGTTGTTAATTGCCTTTCTTTCGTTCTGTTTTAAGCTCTTTATGAATTTTTCTATGCCGACTTGAAAGCAGGAGTCCAGATGGCTATGCACTGTTTGCTTGTTCCTTGGATGGGACAGTGGCAACTTTCCATTTTGAAGTGAAGGAGCTTGGGCACAGGCTAACTGATGGTGAACTGGATGAGCTGAAGAGAAGTCGATATGGTGATGTCAGAGGAAGGCAAGCAAATTTAGCGGAAAGCCCTGCTCAACTTTTGCTGGAAGTGGTGTCTGCCAAGCAGTCAGCTAACAAGAAAGTATCTGCTAATGTTCAACAGAATCAGATTCCCGAAAAATCTTCTACGGATAAGGGGAGCAAAAATGTCAGCCAATTGGCTCCTAAGCCTTCTGAAACACAAGATGAAGATAGGAAGAAAACTGGAGAGGATACTGGTGATCATGTAAACAAGAACACATGCGCCATTACATCGGTGAAACAAACAGAATATAGACGTCCTGATGGACGAAAACGGATTATACCAGAGGCAGTTAATGTTCCTGCTCAACAGGAGAACATCACTGGATCAACGCAAGCTCAGCTGGTCGATTTTCCTTCCTTAGCATCGGGTCAGCAGAATGATGGACGTGAAGGGCTTCTTGTTGATAGTGGAACAAAGGATGCTTCTTTTAAAAGGCAATTTAGTGGAACCTCTGATTCCCATAATGTTACTGGCAAGTGCAACAATTGTGGGGCTCGCGAGCGTTCTGGGATTAGTGCAAGGGCTAATATCACTGAAAGTATTGTCATAGAGAAAACACCGGCTTCAGCTAGCACCGATGGAAGAACTAATATAGAGCATTCAGGATTTGTAGGGAGGCCTGGTTCATTGACTTCTTGCAACGCTCTTTCTATTCGGGTATTTACTAAGAGAGAAGGAGATGATAGTTTACCAATCTGTTTGGAGGCTAAGCCCGTTGAACGGTCTCTGGCTGATGTGGTTGGTGTTGGACACTCATTTATGCCGAAGGAAACTGAGGTTACTTGCATGAAGGGAACAGAGACTCTATGGTCTGATAGAATATCTGGAAAAGTGACTGTTTTGGCTGGCAATTCAAATTTCTGGGCTGTTGGTTGTGAAGATGGTTGCCTACAGGTATTTATAGATTTGCCTTCAACAGAGAGAATTCTTCATTGACAGTTTGCTGTTCAGTCTTACTTGAAAACTATTCACGTCATATCAACAAACTCGTTCAAGACTAGAATATTCTGTGTAAAGTAGGATTTGTGTTGCTAGCTTTTGTGATATTAGTATACGTTTGGTAAGATCTATCTGGTTCGTTACCTTGAGTTAAAGTCTACATATCATGATTGGGTTCGTCATCACCTAAGCTTTGACAACAATATTGAATTAGTTTTGGAGTAGAGCTTTGATTGAGAAGGCTACAGAAAAGAAGTGATCAAATTTAATAGCAGCTAGAGGTGTCCCTTCGCTGGTTCTGGTTCGGCTAAAATAAACACGGGTAGGACTGGCCCAAAAAGGAAGCTGTCAATTGAAATCCACGAAAGCCTACATGATTGGTTCTATTACTGAAGAGTAGTATAGGCTTAACAAAGAGGGGCATGATAAATTTCACCAAAGGAACTTCATTGTTGCTTTGGGCATTGAGTGCGAGACAATGAGCTGGACTAAAAAAACAGTCTGGATCAGATTATGATTTTTTACTTGAGTGCAAGAGTCTTGACATTAATGAGATGTAACCTGGTGGTTTGCAATACTTAGGGTGGAACAAGTCGTAATATCATAATATCACTATTACTGAAATTAAGAAGTTGCTTGTTTCTGTATTGTATTTGTATTTAAACTTTTGTTATGAGTTCTGGACATCTTTACATTTTGTGCTTCTTGTGGTGGCTTATTTGTAATGTTCCTGTGGCCTTCATTTATTTGGATGCACATTCTTTTACACATTCTGGTGTTTTCATCTGTGAACACGTCTTTGACACTTGTGTTGCTGTGGTACTCATGTTCTGACAAATTCTAAATTGTAACTGGGTTCGTGTCTAATATAGGTTTCTCTTTATTGTCATTTGACATGGTCAAATATAATCGACTTTCCTTTTCTCATTTTATAGGTTTACACAAAATGTGGAAGACGAGCCATGCCGGCCATGATGTTGGGGTCTGCAGCAGTTTTTATAGATTGCGATGAGTGCTGGAAGCTACTTCTTGTCACAAGAAGGGGATTGTTATATGTCTGGGACCTGTTTAACAGGACATGTATTCTACACGACTCATTAACCCCTTTAGTTCCTTCAAGGGATGATTCATCGTCAAAGGATACAGGTGCATGTTTTCGTCATCATGTTTTTTCCTTTCTGAACTTGAATAAATTGTGGTATGACTTGCTGCTAAGCATTTCTAATGTCTTGATTTTGCTTTTGTAATTCATGTTTCGTCACATATCAGGGACAATTAGAGTTATATCTGCAAGGTTCTCAAGGTCTGGTTCACCCTTGGTTGTTTTGGCAACTCGCCATGCATTTCTCTATGACATGAGCCTGAAGTGCTGGCTAAGGATAGCTGATGATTGTTTTCCAGCTTCGAATTTTACAAGCTCTTTTAATTTGAGTTCTTTCCAAGGTGGTGAACTAGGCAATCTGCAGATTGATGTTGGGAAGTTCCTAGCTAGAAAGCCAAGTTGGAGCAGGTTTGTGTATTTTGATTTTCTACAGATTTACGTTTTTGACCACGTTACTTGGCACCAAAGAACCTATGAACTCTTAAAAATCACCTATTGTTTTCCCTATTCATTTTTAGCTGTTGATTGCTTAAAATTCGACCATTTGCTATAGGGTGACAGATGATGGGGTACAGACACGTGCTCATTTAGAGACTCAGCTTGCATCATCATTGGCTTTGAAGTCACCGACAGAATATCGCCAATGCCTTCTCTCCTATATACGTTTTCTAGCCAGGTTAGTAAATTATTTTCTTATGGTTTGCTTAAGACTGAACGTGCTTGATGATGCAAATCATATTTCATTGGACAAAGTGCTTGCGGAAGTTCAGAAGGTTTAGTTTGCACTAAATGTAATAGTATCCGTTACCTGTTCGAGAAGCAGGTCTATAGGCCAAGATATTCTCAATCTACGTTACCTGGACTTTCATGGAATGAAAATATATCATCAATGCACTTCTCATTGCAAGCTTCTGGTCCATGATTGGGTATACTAGTTGGATAAGGAAACCAGAAATGACATAAATAAAGTCAAGTGCTATTATGTACAGTCCAAGTTAACCCCATAGTTTCAAGCTGCGAGGACTTCGGTTTGTGAGTGATGTTGGTTTCTTGAGCAGGCACAGGGACATTGATACCTTCCCTATCATGCATGTACATGTTTGCGTAATTACATGATATGATTGCTTGCAATTCTAGAAGGTAGTGCCAAGATAAAATTAAAATTATGTAAAACTAAATCCATGTTTCTTTTTTGCAGAGAGGCAGATGAGTCCCGATTACGTGAAGTCTGTGAGAGTTTCCTTGGCCCTCCAATGGGAATGGTCCAGGCCACGTCAACTGATCCAAATAATCCCGCATGGGATCCTTGTGTGCTTGTGAGTTTCTCTTTCTCTCCTATTTATACTAAGAGAATTGTTTTTTGTAATTCAATTTTATACTTCTCAGGTGTCCTTGTTCCAATTGAATTATTATTATTCCATTTCTTTCTATGTCCATTTGAAGAAAGACTGTTCTGAAAATAACCTAAGCTGGGTGTATCCAATCAGTGGCTCACTCTGTTTATTAATGTCTTTTTGTCCATTTATGATCCCATTTTTTAGGCTTTTGTTCACTCTTTTCCCTCTAGCATCTTACTGCACTCGCTGCCTTTTATTTCCTGCTATTTTTTACGAACTTGAAATTTCTCTTTCTAGTGAAATTTATGAAATGTGCTATAATTTGCTATGCAGGGAATGAATAAACACAAGCTACTGAAGGAGGATATTCTTCCAGCAATGGCTTCCAACAGGAAAGTCCAGCGGCTGCTGAACGAGTTCATGGATCTTCTTTCCGAATACGAAACTACTGATTGTATGGATCCTGTCGCGCCTGTGAAGGACTCTGTCTCATGAATGAAGTTGGCACTCTAGTCCTCAAGGGCAGAGATTCAGTGCACTACACGTTGTTTACATAGGTAGTGCAGAAGAAAGAGTGCTCTTTTTCCTTGTGTGGGATGAAGCAAGCCTTGCAAGCTCTCAGATTTCTCTCTCACATCATGACCAACATTTAGCATTCAGTGTAACAATAGTGAGTGTAAGAAGTAAAAGAATACATATAGATACCATCCAACTGATCTTATAGAAATATTGGTTTCGTTCTTCAGCTATTAGAATGGTGTTTTGCCTGGGAGTTTACTGTGTTGTCCATTAATCCCATTAATCTCATTAAACATTAGGAAGGCTGGGTAAACAAATTATTGTTATTTTGGTTACTGAGATATGTACTATGAATGATGGATAAACTCAGATCTGATATGAACTGTAACAAATAAGCTGAGATTTTTGAGAAATCTCAAATTCGTTTGGCATATGAACTGGATTAAAGTGAACTTAATTTATCTATCAATTCAAATTTGAGATATGCGTTTCATCTCATCATAAATCTAGTCTTATTGTTAGATACTTTCCAAAAACTCAAAATTGAAGATACCCAAGCATATATAAATAAGACTTAAAAAATGGCACAAACCAATGATCCATTTATAACAAAGCCATTCAAGAAAATTAATTGAATTAAAAGATTGAGCGAGCTCAATAGTTCTTAACTAGCACGAAGCAGTGCCCGGGCAACGATCATTTGATTCATTTTGACCAGGAAACAAATAATACGAAACCGAAACAAAGAGAGTAGAATGAACATGCTCATGAGAAAATCTTAGCGAGCTGGGGCTTGATTAGCTCATAGACTGCAGCCCATGCAGCCTGCGTGGGATGCACGCTGTCCCAATAGAAGGCATCACTAGCGTTGCAGCACATGGTGTACTGCTTCACAAACTTCTCGTTCAACTGGCCACAGCTTGCTTCAGGGGTGACGCCTTCACAACAAGGCTTCAGACCATTCTTAAACTTCCTTGCTCCTGGTGCTGCATATATATGATCATCGAAAACATACAACCATATATATATGTAAGCTCAAAAATATACTAGCAATAAAAAAAATAAAATGTTATAAGATCAAACTTTCTAAATGATCGAGCCGGATACGAGCGAGTTAGTTGAACCCAGCCAGATCAAGTTTGGTTTGAAATTCATTACATTTTATGTATAATATATCATGACATACACATCAAAATACAACTATATATAGCTAGGCTTATCATGAAACTAATAAATAAAGAGTAGTGATTGGTGTACATGGACATGTGGCATGTGTAATGCACATGTCACTTATCGGTAGTTAAACACATGTCACCTATCGGTAGTTAAAGTACTGATTTTTTTATCTATCCCATCGGTAGGCTACCGATAGGATAGATGATCGAAGATACACCGGTCCACGTGTACAAATTTTTATTCATAAATAAAATCATACCTTAAATATATTTTTAATTGATAATAATTTATGCATATACTTAATTAGATTATTTAATAAAATAAAAAATAGTACGAATATAGTAGAAATTAATTACCTTGGTTGATGATAGAGGTGAAAGGTGAGTGGATATCAAGGATGTGGACGCCGAGGTAACCATATGTGGGGTTATTAGCTTCAAACAGGCCGAGAAGGGAGTTGTAATACATTACAGCATCTGCTATACTTTGATTATTTTTCTGGTACTTGAACTCTCTGGTGACGAATGGTGTGTAATCCAATGGGTGGAGGTTCGTCAGCACCAGCTTACCCACGCCGAGAGATCTCAGCCGCTTCATGTCGACGGCGAGCCCGTCGATCATACTAACGATCAACTTCTCAGGTTGCTATATATATATATATATATGCATCAAACACAGTTACAACTTTTATACAAATAAGAATTAAAAAAAAGAGTTCAATGTTGTTCTCACCCATGGGGTAGAATTAAATACACCGCCGCTCTCGCCGAAGTAATCGAAGTCGTTGCCGGAGATGACGACGAGTGCAACGGAGTCATTTAGGTCACACTTGTTGAAGACGTGGTCCTTGATCTGTCCTTCGAAGGTGTTGATCTGGGAACTTAGGTTTCGCTGGAAGTTGCCGGTGTTGAAGACGCCGGAGCCACCGACGGCGAAGTTCATGCCGTAGGGTAACAGCTTGTAGCCATATTTTCTGTACTTGTACGGGATGGGAGACTTGATTCCTAGATAGGATGCTGCCATGCAGAGTAAAACAAGTTTTAAACAGTACGTTTGTTCATTCCACGTTAAAATACAAAAAAAGAGGAAGAATGAATGCAGAGGAGTAGGTGAAGCCTAGCTAGAAGAACGTGAAAGTGAGATAGCTTTTGCATGCAGTACGTGTTCTTAATATAAATCTCAAAACAGGAGGTCAGGAGCCAACGTGAAGATCTGTTATAGTGAGACCAAGAGGCCAGGCAAGGATCCAACATTCTGCTAATGTTAATTAAACACAAAAGATCGAGCTAGAGATGATGCAAGCATGTCTCTGAAGATAGATAGATCCCAAGAGGCATGAAATTAAGAGGAGGGTGGAGATCTAGAGAGAGAGAGAGACAGAGACAGAGACATATACCCTCCTTGTACATAAAGAGACAGAGACCCATATCTATACAATACAAAGACTGATGGGGGTCACCAGGGAGAGAGATGGATATATCTATACATTTATGAAGGAAAGAGACAGGACACTATACAGGGGAGATACGTATGCATAGAGAGAGAGAGAGAGAGAGAGAGAGAGAGAGAGGTATGATCGATCACCAATGTAGTCAGTGAGGACTCTTCCGTCGGAGAAGCGGCCGGTGGGGTGCTTGGGGAAGGTGTCGCCGTAGGGAGGGTACCAAGAACGCATGAAGAATTCGATCTTTCCCAGATTGCCGGTATCAGCATAGGAATCTCCGAACACGAACAACTTGGTGGTGTGAACTCCATCGCGAGGATCGGCGGAGGATTTCTCACAACCATTGACCTCATTCACTATAAACAATTAAAACACCATATATACATACATATAGATCAAACCCAGATGACCAAAAGCAATTATAAGAATCAAACATCTATGGAAAAACGAGAAATACCCATCAAAATCAAGGCGAGAGAGAGGACAAATAGAAACACGAAGAACTTGGATCTGATCTCCATGAGGATGGGCATAAGGGCATTCAATCGGCAGTGGAGGGAGGTTTCTTTCGAGGCGATGAATGCAGTGTACGTATTTTTCAGAGGCATTTATATATAGAATACAAGTAGTTAAAGATAGACTCGTTTGGATTTGTTGATATCTTAAGACTAATCCAGGTAGACTAAACTAATGGTGGCCCGGGATTTGGGAGCTATTAATTCCTATCTGATGGCATCAAATCACAGCCGTCTATCTATGGCTCTCCAAAAATATATCCCGTGATTTTATCCTAGCCTTTCTTTAGGTTAAGCCTGGCGTCCTTGATGGGGATGTTTCCCTCCATTTCCTACTTTTAAAATTTTCTCTAGTTGAACAGGGACAATGATCCAAGGACCTCTGAAGAAACTTAGAGAAACATCTTATTTAGATCAAACTCTGAGAACCACCGTGAGGCAATTGCTCTTATTTCCCAAAGATCAACATAATTTCAGCAATCTTGTCGATTCCCGTCAGTTGTTTGACAGAATTCCCGAGAGAAGTTGTGGTGAGTGGAACAACTTGTTGCTTGAGTGCTCTAGAAACAATCGGAACCGAGAAGCTGTGGATGTATTCTTGGGAGCTCATCGGAGGGCGGAAGCTATTGATGGGTTGTCGGTTTCATGTGTATTGAAGGTGTGTGGGTGCTTGCCGGATCTAGTTCTTGGCAGACAGCTGCATTGTTTCTGCATCAAAGGTGGCTATGGAGCAGGTGTTAGTGTTGGCACTGCTCTGATAGACATGTATATGAAATGTGATAATGTTCGTGATGGTAGGAGAGTATTCGATTGGATGCCGGAGAGGAATGTGGTCTCGTGGACATCCTTGATAACTGGGTATGCCCAGAGTGATCTCCAGGATGTAGTGTTGGAGCTCTTCTCTCGAATGCAAGTGGAGGGAATCAGGCCCAATCCGTTTACTTTTGCCAGCTTTCTTGCCTCTGCGGCAGCTCAGGGAGCGGCCGAGAAGGGGAGGCAGGCACATTGCCAAGTGATCAAGCTCGGCTATGAACCGACCATCTTCGTGTGCAACTCTTTGATTAATATGTACTCAAAGTGCCGGTTGATAGAAGAAGCTAGAGCAGTTTTCGAACAGATGGAGAAGAGAGATGCTGTCTCTTGGAATGCCATGGTTGCAGGGCTAGTGCAGAATGGGTATGATTTCAAAGCTCTGGAGTCGTTCCAGGGGATGAGAGACGCCGGTATGAAAGCAACCCAGTCGAGTTTCGCTACTGTGATCAAGTTATGTGGCAATCTGAAAGAGTTTAGTTTCTCTCGTCAGCTCCATTGCTGGGTGGTGAAAGATGGGCATGTATCGGATACTAATATCGCGACAGCGCTTATGGTCATTTACAGTAAGATCAACGAAATGGATAATGCTTTTGAATTGTTCTCTGCAATGTCGGGTGCTCGAAATGTGGTCTCATGGACTGCTATAATTGGTGGGTATTTGCAGAATGGAGACATTGATCGAGCTGCGAGTCTCTTTTTCGAGATGAAGAGAGATGATGTCCTTCCAAATGATTTTACCTTCTCCACCATATTGACAGCTTCTTCGAAGATTTCGGCACATCAAATCCATGCCCAGATAGTAAAAGCTAATTGCTCTCACGTTCCTTCTGTTGGAACTGCTCTTCTGGCTGCCTATACTAAACTTGGACAAACAGATGAAGCTCTTTCAGTTTTCAGGAAGATCGACCACAAGGATATCGTTACATGGTCTGCGATGCTGGCCTGCTATGCTCATGCAGGGGACGCTGAAGGAGCCGTGAAGCTTTATACTAAGATGGCCAAGGAGGGAGTCAGGCCAAATGAGTTCACCTTATCTAGTGTCATTGATGCCTGTGCTAATCCTACAGCTTCAGTTGAGCAAGGGAAGCAATTCCATGGAATGGTCATCAAGTTTAGATACCAAGAAGCCATTTGCGTGAGCAGTGCTCTTGTCACAATGTATGCGAAGAAGGGAAGCATTGAGAGTGCTCAGGGTGTCTTCCAGAGGCAACCAGAGAGAGACCTTGTGTCATGGAATTCCATGCTTTCTGGCTACGCTCAGCATGGCTGTGCGAAGAAGGCTCTCAAGGTTTTCAGCGAAATGGAAACCCACGGGGTGGAAATGGACGGAATCACCTTCATCGGCGTAATCACTGCCTGCACTCATGCAGGTCTTGTTGAAGATGGCCGGAGATACTTCGATTCCATGGTGAAAGATCATCGAATAAGCCCCACAACGGAGCATTATTCTTGCATGGTTGATCTTTACAGCCGTGCAGGTGAGCTCAAAGAAGCTCTGAATCTAGTAAAAGCGATGCCATTTCCAGCGGGAGCAACAGTGTGGCGAACACTCCTGGGGGCTTGCAGGGTACACCGGAATGTCGAGCTCGGAAAGCTTGCTGCGGAGAATCTCATATCGCTTGCACCTCATGATTCAGCTGCTTATGTACTGTTATCTAACTTATATGCAGCTTCAGGAAAATGGGAGGAGAGAGCCAAAGTGAGGAAGTTGATGGATGACAGGAAAGTGAAGAAAGAAGCAGGATGCAGCTGGATTCAGGTGAAACACAAAGTTCATTCCTTCTTGGCCTCAGATCGATCGCATCCTCTAACGGATCGGATAAATGAAAAGCTCGCAGAGATGACTATGAGGTTGAAAGATGAAGGATATCAGCCTGACACTGCTTTTGTACTCCATGACATGGAGGAAGAGCACAAGGAGGCAATGCTGGCTCAACACAGTGAGAGGCTGGCCATTGCTTTCGGATTGATAGCCACGCCGGAGGGAAATCCTCTGCAGATTGTGAAGAACCTTCGGGTATGCGGCGATTGTCACACAGTGATAAAGTTGATATCAATGATTGAGAAGAGGGAGATCGTCGTAAGGGATTCGAACCGATTCCACCACTTCAAGGGTGGTTCTTGTTCTTGCGGTGACTATTGGTAGATGATTTTCCCCAGAACAAGGACTGATCCAACCAAACGAGAACCGCGGAAATCACATCTTTCTTGGCAGATGCAAGATATCGAAGTTTTATAAACTCAATCGATAGTGAGGTATCGACTGATTGATTTATTTCATTTCATTGATACAGCACATGCATCAGCTTTCCCGTGAATATTATAAGTTTAGAGCTTAGGAATATAAGCTGAAGTCAAGAACTGCTGAGATCAGGCATCCTGATATCAATTTAACCTTGAATCACAAGTGTTGCGATGAGGTAAAACAGAGGATTTTCTTTCTCATTCTTGGAATCGTTGAGTTTATGGTATTTTTAAGAATATAATTTACATAATTTTTAATACCATTAGTGATTTAACATGATATCAGAAAGTCCTGTTTGTGGATATCAAAATTAATTAACAATTGGGAAAAGAAATTATTAGCTTAAGCTAGGTCTAAAATTTATAGCAATAGGGCCTCTTGTGTGCATATATATATATATATAAAAGGGCTGCGCCCGCCCGAATATAAACACCTCATCTACGGTGCGCAGCCATAGACAGAGGGCGGATGGGAAATCGCGGGAAGAAGCAACGGCAGCCGCAACGGTCGCGCGGACATGTACTCCCCGGCGGCGGCGACGAAGATGGCGGCGTTGACCACTTGCCCTCCTCCGCTTACGATCTAGGAGAAGCCCGCGACGACCACGGCAGTGATGATGGAGTGGGAGTAGAAGAAGCAGAACAAGAGGAAGAAGAGGAGGAGGAGTTGGTCGGGGAATCGCCATCCAAGTTCCTATTATACCAGAAATCGGTCCAGGTTCGATCTTTTTTACTTCATTGTTTGTATGGTTCATGGGCTACGGTACTTGAATCCTTTTGATGGTTGTTGATTCAATATGTTTGTGGTGGTGGTGGGGATTGATGCAGTCGCCCAAGGGGGATATTAGTTATATGCAGAAGTTTTTCCTCATGTATGTTGGTGGGAGGATGCCGATCCACCTCCAAGAAGACTTTTGTGGCACCGCCCTTCTCAGGTACTCTAATCTCCTCTTCCTCAGTTCTTTAGTGATGATTGATTACTTGAGTTAGGTGTTCTGGGTTTAAAGGGTTTAGGGTTTTTCGCGCAAGGTGTAGGGAACTTAACATCCTGCTATTTTGTCTTTGTAAAAATTCATCTTTTTGTTCATGCCTTCCTTATTGCTAAAGTCATTATGATCTGATCATTACTTTTGAAATGGTTTAGGTTTGAGTGATATCTGAATGAACAGAAATATGCTAACATAAACAGCAAGGCCATATCCCTTCAATTCCTTTATGTATTTCATGATTTATATCTTGCAAGTGAGAGCTACCGGGTTGAGAATAGTGGCTTTGGTGTTTGGTATAAAATGGTTTCGGTCATGTTTCACTTCTTTGATGCTTCTAGAATTGCAGGGTTAATCTTGAACCCTGTTTTGTGTAGATGTTCTATTCTAGAAATGTATCTTTTTCCTTTCGTCATGCTTTCTTGTGACTTTGGGAGTGAGTAATGTTTTCCTCTTATGTTTGCTAGCACCGAATGGCTCCGAACCGATTCGAGGCGAACAGCTGTGGGTCTGGATTTGGACCTTGAAGCTCTTAACTGGTGTCTTGACAACAATATATCGAAGATTGGCTCTGATGGGTATTCTAGAATTTTTCTTTTTCACGGCAATGTTTTGCAGCCTCGGGAAGCTTGCTTTGTCAAACACAAATTTCTAGATTTTGCAAAGGGTGGTCAACATGTTTGTTCAGAAACTGATAATCAGAATGAAGAATCTGAATCTAGTATGCCATATTCGTCTGCTCCTTCAGCAATGGAAGATCATAGCCTTCCAGCTAGAGACATTGTCTGTGCATTTAACTATAGCTGTTGTTGCCTCCATAGACGCACTGACTTAGTTTTGTACTTTAAGCATGCACACAATTCTTTGTCAAGAAAGGGTGGTATATTTGCAATGGATCTATATGGAGGTACATCATCAGAGCAGAAGCTGCGACTTCAGAGGAGATTCTCTAGCTTCACTGTAAGTCATTGGCTCTTCGTGACCCACTAAACAATCTTGCCTAATTAAATCCACAATGTTAAAACTTAGGTAATAGTAAGAAATGTGCTCAGCATAGATGTTATGGAAAGTAATGGATAGCCAATGCCTCTTAGGAAGAGAATATGAACTTTAAGATGAAGTTTACCCAACTTGCTCTTCACTTTCAAAAACTTCTTGGCCATATTTCTATGCTCTGACACACTACTGACTTGAGAAGTAGTTCTAAACTAGTATTTTTTGGGAGTTGGAATGCGATTGAGCTGGAAGGCTGGCAACTGGCAAGTACGCGTCTTATAAAAAGCGATATAAGTGAACTTCTTAGTTACCTCTGGAATTATGGGAGGGTTATCATGACATGATACATAGAGGTTGATTGGCTGAAAATGCTTAATATCTTCCTTTAGCACTAATTTTCTATTGTTAAGTATCAAACCTCATATCTAAACTCTCTTCATTTTGGAGAGCAGGAATGCTTGATGACATTTTGGCTGAATATTTTTGCAGTATACGTGGGAACAAGCAGATTTTGATATTATTAGCCGAAAAACAAGAATCAGCCTCCACTTTCAGCTTGGGAAGAAGCAGATGCTGCGGCATGCTTTTTCATATAGCTGGCGCTTGTAAGTTGAATATTTTATGGGCAAGCACTTGTAGCTGTAATTGCCCTACAATTTACCCGTCTTTTATCTTCTGTGAGGACTATCATGGGAATATGCTCAATTTTCTTCTGGAGTGTTAGAGAAGGCTTTGATACTGTCCTGAGCAGTTTAAATGTCGCACATAATCATCCTTAGGGTCTTGCTTAGTCCCTTCACAGAATCAGAATATGAGGTTCCAAACTTTTGATATGCTAGTTTCAGCCAGACAGCCTTAAATTGGAAAATCTGATGCATAATTAAGATCAGAAATTCATGGATCCAAGGATGAAACCGAAGTGTTTTGACTCTTATGCAGGTGGTCGCTGCCAGAAATTAAGGACTGTTTAGAAGAGGCTGGTTTCAGATCGATTCACTTTTGGGTCCGTGAAATGCCAAACACTCAAGAAAGCGAAAACTTGAAGGAATATAATGCTGATCGGGATGTCAAGTATGAAGAAGTGACATCCTTTCCACAGAGAGATGCATGGAATGCTTATATCATTGGTGTAGCAAACTGTTCTTGATCAACAAAGTTGTACTTGTCGTCCGTCCAGCCAAACAGATTAAGATAGTTGTATTTGCTGTTAACTGATCTAAGGTTGAGTTAGCTAAATATTCCATTCCAGTCATCTCTGCAGTGCCTAATCTGTATCAGAGATTTTATTCGCATTTCAATAAAATAAGTTTGCTCATAAGCCCTGATACATCCTGATTCCTGAGTAGCTTAAAGATTTTATTTCTGAATGAAAAGGAGCAAAACATAGGAACAGAAGAATAAAATCGTGATACATCCTGTTTTCAGAGTTTTTCAAAATTATAAAAATGGCTACATTATTTCTCAATCACTCTCACACTATATGTTTTGAAATATGATCTGTAAATTGTTGGAAGAACTCTGGCACTAGACATCTTGGATCATTAATCTTTTTTTTGATGAGTTGAGATCTTGGATCATTAATCTTACCTTCACAAGAAATGTTGCAAGTGCAAAGGCAGCAAACAACAAAGATATATGTGACAAACAAAAAGGTTTTTCAGTGTGTACAGTGAAGAAAGATCAGGAGTGGGCAAACAAATATACTGATGCTAGTAGATGATCACTATCAAGAATTTAAAAAAGTTCAATTGTGCAGGTTGTATAGGTTACTCAGTATCTTGGCAGATTACTTTGCTGACTCAAGAGCTTCCCTCCCCTCAAATATGGATCTGAAAGGAAGTTAAACAAAGAAACTAATATCATGATCTCACACTTGTTCTCAACGATCATAACAATCAGGGTCCAAAATATTTGCTCGATTTAGATTAAATTGATTGTGAGCAATTTTCACCGAAGAAAGATGAAGCACTGCTAAGTAAGCTAGCTTATGATTCAGCACTACTAAGTAAAGTCTATGATTCAACATCCAATATTTGCTCAAATTCTTTTGCTAGAAACGTTCCAGTGATCGCCGGGGGTTCTTCCAAGGCATCTATCTTCCAAGCAGGGCTTATTCCAGAGAGAGAGGATATTTATAAAAGCAAGATTTTAGGGACTTGTATGCAAATATCTAAGATTTGATGGACTAATAAGCTAAAAAAACCCCCACCCTCCACCTACACATGATCATGGGCAAAGAGACCCGAAAACCCCGGCCCGGCCCGGCAAAGTTTTTAAGCTGGGCGGCCTTGGTCACAAAAATTGGGCTTGGGGCTATTATATCCAAATCAAAGCTTGGGTCAGTCCGGGCTTGGGCATGACTTTGAGCTATTATATCCAAATCAAATCCCGGCCCGAGCCCACTTTTGATCAGGCCTCCACAACCCACCCAACAGCTTAAGTTTTCTAGATAATTAGTGAAATAATAAGGAATATTAGTTCGTATTAGACTATTATGTAGAAGTATAGGTTAACTGTGTATCAGCTCGAGCTTTTAGAATAGGTGATCAGCTTAGAAAAAGATCATCTATGACAAAGATAGTGGTTTGAAGATATTAGGGATATTTTGTGTATTAGAGAGAATATACTAATCAGCTGGCCTTTTGAAGTTTATGGGGTCTATATTTTGTATTATTTCAGTCCATGTAATTTTCAATTTTGAGTTCTGGATTCTATATTTTGTGTCACATATACAGAAAATATGAACAGTGTAAGGCCAGGGCAATGAAGAGCTTTTAAGCGGAGGAGCTAATTCTTTCTTGTTTCATCCACTAAAAAAGGTTCAAGCATACCATGACCTTAAAAAAAAAGGGTTTCCAAACACGTGCTAGAAATTGACTCTCTAGTGTAGAAAACAATCGCTTATTATTTGCTGATCAGAACAAATAATTTTCAGATAATCCTCAAGCTTGAGTTTGTAGTTGTCAGTCCACTCCCAATCACTGCTAGCATAACCATCTTTCCTTGAAGAACAATAAGCTGAATCTAGTTTTTCCTTCATGATAAGGCTTCTCATGTGATTGACACCCAGAACAGTGCGATTGGACGGACGACAGCTCTTAGAATTGAATAAATGCTGTTCCTATTTGCTGAAGTTTCTTGATTGTATGAGGCACGACCTTTAGTCAGCTGCTGAAACTTTATGTATTTCTGTTTGTGAGTTCTCTTCTTCAGTGAGTGGAACTTTCTCTTCATCCTCAATGGCTGCTTCAGTGGCAGAACTGCTCTCACTATTCAGAAAAATAACAAAGAAAGGAAAATCAGAGACTGTTAGATTCATCTTCTAGCAGAAATGATTGAAAATCAAGCAGATTAAAAAAGTACATATATGGATTCCAATATAGAGGTTTCAGTTCAATCTGCCGTAAATTCTTTATCGTGCGACTTGTGTCTAAATCTTGTGGAGCTGTTAATTTTTCAACACCTTTTGAGTAACAAAAAGAGATATCCATAGTGAAGCAACTTACTTTGCTGCATACAAGATCAGTCCGATTGCCACAACACCATATGCTAGGTAGTATAACCAATTGACCTGCAAATTCACAAGGAGAGTTTGTGCTTGTAGTGATTTGAATTGGAGGCAAGTGTTCTCCGAATTGGAAATAGAAGGAAACCTCTTGATGGTAGAAAAAGATGCGAATGACCACAGCCCACAAGTCCGATGTAAGGAGGGAGAGATTGAACATAGTGGATCCACTCATCTGCACAATAGGCAAATTTTTTACTCCTTTGAGTTAAAAATCCTACTAGATAGATGCTTAATCATGGATGCTATCATTGCTAAATGTTCAGAGATCACCCAAATCTTCTTCCATGGTTTCTATCATAATGTGCCTATGCCATGGTTTCTATCATAATGTGCCTAAAAATTTTATTTCTGAATAAAAAGAGCAAAACATAAGAGTACGAGCATGAAACCTAATATTTGATGCTAATTTCAACACAAATCTGATGAATCACATTTTATACACAATTGAACCCCTTAATTTAGCCTTGTTAGTGAGCAATGCATTTCTAATAATTCTTCATGGATTTCAGGTACAAGAGCCTACAAAGAAGATTGATCATGAGTCTTACCTTCAGAAGAAAAGGAAGAACAGAATAGAACAGAAATGCTGACAGTGCAAAGGCGGCAAACAAAGATATCTGACAAACAAAAAAATTATTGCATTATTTTCAGCAAAGAAGTGGCTGCTCTTGAAAGGTCAAAATTTTGCACTAATATGTCCTTTATGGTTACAATCAAGAACTGCTCTTAATTAGCTTTCATGTTTTTCAAGTTTTAAGAGGAAACTGTATTGCTATTTTGAACCTCCCTTTAACCTAAGATAGCTAGTGATGCTGAAACAATCATCAATGACTGGGATTTTATAATGGTACTTCAAATAGATCATTATCAATTATAAAAACTTTTTCAGGTATAGGTAACTCACCATTGTGGGGGTCCACTTGATTGATTCAAGAGCTTTCCACTCAAATATGGATCTAAAAAACGGCTAAGTAATGTAACTGATTGTCATCTGAAACTTTTATTCGATGATCATAAGCGTCAGAGCTGGAAATCATTAACTGATTGAAAGCAGGAAGAACAATTGAATGCAGACATAAAGAATATTCAAGTCTATTAACATGTTTGAGAGCATGGTGATAGCACCCCAGGTAGCAAATTTGATTGAGATGGTGGGAGCTGTGTCCATCAAGGATTTTAGGAGGCTACATTTGGTGGATGCTTGGTTTTTGCAGGTAGATGGTTATTTCTGACTAAAGCATATTAGGATGGCAAATTCAAAACAATTTACTGATTTTAACAGGAGAAGAACTGCAAGCTTATGATTCTCAATATCCATTGGATACATCTCACATGCAGAGACCAGTGTTCCGAAAAAACCAAGCATTGTCAGCATTTCTAAGAGATCTTTCTTTTTCACGCAAAGTTCCTGCATTTGAGGGAATAACATCCAGCAATCAGTCATATCTACATGATTATATGTTGAAATGTAATCAGCGTTTAAAGAAAATTAGATGGAAAATATATTTTTACTGATAGATGCTATCTTCTGACAAGAGAAACATGGAAATTATAGTCTTTGAAAATTGGCTAACCTCTCCAACATTGCTGAATGCATAACAGATTGTGCCTATGATAACAAGTACATCGCCCAGGAAAGGATTTTTCCCACCTATGAATAGGTACAGTTTCCATCAGCACCCCTCCCATACTTAAAAGATCTTTCCCCAAACCCGAAAGTAATGTACTTTGCACAACTAGAGCAGTTCTAAAAGCAAGACTACTTTTCTAGTAGAAAACAGTTTGGAGACACTATTTTGCAACTTAGATTGGATATAGTGGATATTGATTTACCTCCAGCAGATGCCCCTGAATCAGAAAGAAGCACCAAGCCAAGGCCTATGACACAAATAGCAGCACCCAAGAATTGCCATAGGGTATACTGTGTCCTCAACAAGAAATAGGTGAGGATGATGACCCATGGTATACAGCAGCAATCTAACAGTGTGACGCTGGTAATTGATGAGTATTGGTATGCCTTGACAACTGCAAAGCAGACATATCACTCAGAAGTCCAATGCTCAACACCGGGTTTGATTTGACGGCATTTCCAGATCATAAAACACCAGCTTTACTGCCATTTTTGTGTAATTAGGTGAAGAATTTCGCTTGTTAAACACAAAAACTACAAACTTATAAACTCTATATCTCATCTGCAATCTATGTCTCCCTCAGCTAATGATAATAGTGTCTCCATTAGGATAGATGAAACATGAAAATGCTTAGATCTCGTGTAATAGATGATCAATTTGTAGTTTTGCAAAAAGTTTTGCATGCAGAATTCTAATTAGGATATGGACAAGCATGAGAAGGAAAAGTACCCAAATAATTTCCAGATACATCCGTAATAGCCAAAACAATGTACCAATACCAAGGTACCTGCAAAGGCAACGCATTGTTTTAAACCAGCCAACCTAGAGACAATCAAACTCCAGCAACACAACTAAATTTAGGAAAGGAGAGGCTTACGACTAATTTCTCGCCCCGATACAAGAAAATGGCACCATAAACCAGAGCCAGAGAGACATATGAGAAGAAAGACTGCACCAGTGGAGTATCAACACCTGAGCAAGAGGAGAACCCATGAAGCCCAAAAGCCGAATCAATGATCCAATGAAGAGAAATCAACAAGAAAAAAGTTGCAGCCTTTGCCGGGCTTACCAAGAGTAGCTAAATAAGAGGAAACGAAGCTGCGAATGGCTATGCAGAAGGATAGCAGCTGTCCCAATAGCAGCGCAGCCACCAGCGTCCATACTTGTTGCCTGTTCATCACCTCGAAACAACTATAGGAAAACTTTATCTACTCTGAAATATAGAGAGCTTTAGGAGGAGGAATGGGAGAAGAGACAGGGAACGAGGAGAGCTTAAGGAGGAGGAATGGGAGAAGAGACAGTGAACGAGGAGAACACAGGAGAGCTGAAAAAGACTTTATAATATTTATATCGACCCACTAGCTTTTAAGTAATAGAGATGTATTATTCTAGTAATCAGCTTTAAATAGTAATGAAAGAGACAAGGATGCAATTATGGAATATACTTTTGTGGATGAAAAAAAGAGAGATGATGCGTGTAATGCACATCGACGGTGATATACGATGGTCCGGTACTGAGATATCGATCACTTGATATACTTTTGTGGATGAAAAAAAGAGATGGTATGTGTAATGCAATAGTGAGATACCGATTGATTGATCTAGTTCGATATCGATGACTTGATTTAGTTCATCGGTATCCCGCTACCGATAGGCGACATGTGCATTACAGATACCACCATGTCCATGTATACAAATCAGTGCTCTTTGTGAATCGAAGAATATACTAATTATGGAAAAGGGCCTTTCTTTTATGATTGAATATAATATATTATTTCCAAATTTGTAGGGTGAAAACGTAGATATTGTTATGTATGTATCAAGGAAATAGGTAATCCCCTTGCTTGTTTACTACTAACTTGTTAATTCATATTAATTGCAAGTGGATGAGAGGAGAAAAATAAGAAAAATAGGGGTTATGAGAAGAGGAACTCTAACTACTTACAAGAAGATAGCAAGGAGAGGAAGAAATATGAGTTATAGGAGGAGCTCAATCTCATCACATTACTTCATTTGTTCATCCATGCCTATTTATAGCCAAATGAGAGGATATGAAGACAAAACATCATTGAATGCTTTTGTCTCAATCCAATTTCCATCAACAAGACTAGTCATTCATCAATAGTGGGCATGTGATCTCATTCACATGCACACAGTTTATAATATATATGTTACATTTGAGGGATATATATATATCAACCTTATAAGGAGCAAAAACGGTTACAACCGTTTACCTCCTATTAGTTTATTTACATGTAAATTTTCCTAAGTTAACTTTGTATGTTTTTATCATCTTCCCTAGGTTAGTTTTAAATATACATCATTATAATCATAAGCCAGGAGATTAGTTTTAAATATACATATTTATTTACCTTATAAGATCCAAGGTAGTTACTTTCATGACTCATCATATGAGTCATAAACTTATACACACATGGCATACGCGTGGCATACACGTGGTATAAAATTATAATTAAATAAATAAAAAAAAGAATATTGGATGATGTGGTGTAAGTTATAATAGAGACAGTGGGGGCGAGCAGTTAGCCGTGCCAGGTGACACGGACCCACCACCTAGTCTATATATATATATGGATCCTAATTGGGGTACACGGCAGGGGGCATGTATGCCCTCGATCGATAGGCATCTACCGATCGCGTCATATGATCCATCAATAATGTTCTACCGATGAATTAGATCATTTAATCGATACCGATTAAATGTATGAATCGTCTGATCGGTAGACGCCGATCTAGTCAACTAATCCATCGGCGGCACGATGGATTAGCATTCCTTTTTTTTTTTCAAAATATCTTAATTGTTTAAATACCTTTTTACATGCTCAAAATAGCTTTAATTGTCTAATATTTTACATCTGGCATGATTCACATGATATAGGATCTTTCTATTCTATTAATTAGATATGCCTACATCCGCTAGTCCGGGGTGCAAGCCCAACACTGGATGCGTGTAACGGTGGACTTGTTCCTAATCTCAAAGCAGCTAGAACAATTAGATATTCCCATTCTTGTCCTCTGGAGACACGGAGGCGATATCGACACCTCGCGGGCCGAAGCCGAAGGTATGCTCCTTCGCTTTGCCACCGATCCCTCTCGGTCGTGGCTCACATTCCCATCCATGTCCCCTAGCGTTCTCCCGATCGATGTCGATCGTCTCGTTTCATGGCCCCTTTGTGATTGCTTCCTCCCAGTGCTTTTAATCGACCTAATTTTACGATTCACACCACGATTTAGTGCTTTTAGGGTTGTGAAATCCGATCATTTGGGTTTTGATCTCCGAGGGATTTCCAGGGAGCTAAGCCATTTCACTCTCCCATATCGCAGATAAAGAAGAGTTCTTTAGGGTTGATCTGACAGAGTGGGATGGATTTTAAGCTTGGTCGTATCAATCTCAATGCTGTGGCCCAGGTATCCTTATACCAACTTCCGTTGATTTCCTTTCATGCTTCCTGTGAGTTTGGGTTGTTGATATTGTCTTTTGCGAAATGGGAGATTAATGAAGACATCTCTTTTGTTGCTATGGCTTGTGAAATGTAATGCGGTTATCTTTGCAGGGAGTTGGTGGGCTTGTTTTTGGAAACGAAAACTCTGCTGCCGCTGAAGACAGGTTGTTTGTTGGTCGATTTCTGTTGGAATTTAATTTAGCCAGGAACTTTTTTGACACATATTTAAAGTTGTCTCTTTGAGAACCTTAGATATATCATGACGTTTGAAGAGTTCTGATGAATGATGTCCTCCTTGAGATGTATCATTTTAGGATGTCTTGATTAAAATGCTCCAACTAATTGGGTTTATTCCTTTAATAGCTATGTCGAACGACTGCTTGATCGGATAAGCAATGGTGTACTTGCCGAGGATAGGCGTAGTGCTGTGGCTGAACTTCAATCAGTTGTAGCAGAAAGTCGTTCAGCTCAGCTAGCATTTGGCGCAATGGGTGGGTGCTTCTTTTTCACCTGGATATTCTGGTTGTGCTACCTTGCCAGTAGACTTAGAACTTGTGCTTGTGGTTGTTTACATTACAGGGTTTCCAGTGCTCCTAGCTGTCTTAAGGGAAGAGCGTGATGACACAGAGATGGTTCGAGGTGCCCTTGAGACACTTGTGGGTGCCTTGACTCCTATAGATTCTGGACATGGGCTGAAAAATGGGGTTCAATCAGCTTCAATGAACTCTGATCTGCTTTCTCGTGAATCGGATAGCATTTCTCTTCTTTTAAGTTTGCTGGTCAGTTACCACTTTTGTTGTTTCCCCTTGCAAATGCATGGAACTTTATTTATTTCTCTAATTATGCTGCTATTTCTTGTAAACCAACTTTTGGTGTCATATTTGCAGTCCGAGGATGATTTTTACGTACGATATTATACCCTTCAGCTTTTGACGGCCCTTCTTACTCATTCTCCTAATAGGTAACTAAATAATAGTAAACTATCACTTGTGTTTTCTTTCCCTGCTTAGACGGGTAGAGAGTAATTTCAGTCATCTCAGATCTAGATTCTGTTTTCTGTATCAGGCTGCAGGAAGCTATTTTATCCATTCCTCGTGGAATAACTAGCCTAATGGATATGCTTATGGATCGAGAGGTCTGAGTTGGAAAAATCTTTTATTAAGCCTTTTTCTTACTTTTCCTGTTTTCTCCTTTTATTTCTTGTTAGCTGTGTAACTGTTGTTTATTTGCATAATAGATCAGCTTTTAGTCATGGTTTTTCTGCAATATAAGCTACTTAATATGTAGTCTTCATCTTTCCCTCCTTGATTATACAATTGTTTTATATGGCAGGTTATAAGGAACGAAGCTTTGTTGCTTCTTACGTATCTGACCCGCGAAGCGGAGGTGAATTCCTAGTGCTGATAGTACTTATGAGATATATAATCCACAACGATGCATTCTGTCCTCTTACTAACTGGGTTTAATTTATTTATCAGGAAATTCAAAAGATTGTTGTTTTTGAGGGTGCATTTGAAAAAGTGTTTAGCATTATTAAAGAGGAAGGAGGTTCAGATGGAGGTGTTGTTGTGCAGGTAATGTTCCTGTTATATTCAATTTGGATATTACTTTTAAGCGTTTAGCTGTTCCTAGATTATCAATGGAGGAGAAATGTCATTTTTATCTGATTAGTAAAAAGCTCTATCTGTGTCTGTTGCTTGCCCTGCTCTTGTCTAATGTAACTTCTGCTGCCAGCATGTCCGTCTCCTATTTCTAGCTTTATAATGCTCGTTAACTCAAGTTGTACCTTAAAGATCTCATTCTTTTGAGCTCTCTCCATCAAGTTGCATATGAAATCCTTATCCTAGATGCTCTTTTGTCTCATCCTTGATTCTATTACTTTGTCTAAAATTTCCATATATGTCCTCTTGATTTTTAATACATGACTTATATGTTAGTTGCCATTAGATGGTCAATCAACAGTTTTGCTTTTATCTGACTTAGGACTTTCCAGATCTTTTTATGCGTATTCCTATAAGATATTTGTTCACTTCATTTTGCTTATTGCTTGACTAACTATTTCCACTTTCCTCTTTAAATTGATCAGGACTGTCTTGAATTGTTGAATGTACTTATTCGCAATAATGCATCCAATCAGGTCAGTTTCTGCTACTTTTTTCTTTGGATGGTTAATATTTCTCAGATATCAGCTATGATTTGATAAAATTTGTTTGGATATTACCGTTGTATTGCATGACATAGATATTATTGAGGGAGACAATTGGATTTGAGCCTTTAGTATCCATATTAAAGCTTCAAAGGGCTAGTGCTTACAATTTTACCCAACAAAAGGTAGGCGGAAGTGCTTCTTGTTATGATAAACGCTTCTAGGCTGTTAACTTATAGACACCTGACTTGTCTTGCATATATCTTTCTTGTCCAAAAAAATGCCATACCAGTAGACGATAAATCTGCTCAATGCACTGGACACAATTAAATCGCTTCTTAGGGGAGGACCTGAGGGGGAGCCAGGAAAAGATGCTAATAGGCTTTCAAATCAGACTGCGTTGGCTCAGGTACCTGTGATGATCTGAATCTGTATAAGTAAGCCTTCTACCTTGTTCAGAACTCTGGAATTTATTCGATGTGTTACTGCAGAACAAAATTTTGGACCATTTGTTGATGTTGGGGGTTGAGAGTCAATGGGCTTCAGTTGCTGTCCGTTCTTTGGTAAGAGAATTTGGTTAGATTATCTAATCCATGTAGTAGGACCTATATTTGAGGTTTTAATCAGCATTTTGCTTCATGTGGTAAACTGGTAATTGGTAAAAGCTCATGATTATCTTTTTAATTGTGTCAGATTCTGTAGATTTCCTGATCTATGCTCATATAATGAATTAATTTCGTAGGAAGGACTTGCTAAATTGGTAAAGAGTACTTTGATCATTGGTGAGCAATAACCATAAGTGGATTCGCTATATTCTATTGCCATTGCAATAAGTTAATGTAGGCTGCATCTATAATTAGCTCACTAGTTTCAGAAAGGCATTGACTGTGGACATCAAACTTTATGAATCTTTTGCTTCTAATTAAGGATTGCCACATGTTGTGTTGTACTCTCCATAGCCCGCACCTTATTTTCCCTCTCCATTGCTATTCTTCGCCACAATCAGTTTCCATACTGCTTAAATAAGACTAGTAGCTTCTTTATCATGATCATTTACCTCAATATTTGTGAAATTTACAGATTGCGATTCACTGTTATTTCTTTCTTGTTGAAGTGTGGTCTCTTTAGAAAATCACAACATATGGCATGTACTTTGGGCATAAACTCATTATCTGCTTGGGTAGTAGTTTTCATGCCCACTTTTCTGGGATTTATCATGTGAAGAAAAGAGCACGCGGTTCTTGTTTGCACTGCTTCTTGTTGAGTGTATCTTGAGATGCGAGACTGATGCTCACCTTTCGTGCTTGCTTTTCACTTTTGTGACTTCCAGGCGTTGCAATGCATTGGCGACTTGATCACAAGAAATCCAGAGAATCTTCATGCTCTTGCAACCAGATTTGTTGGAGAGGAGCCTCATGTTGAACCTGCTTTAAATGCTATTCTTCGTATTAGTTTGCGGACCTCAACCATACAGGAATTTGTTGCAGCTGACTATATCTTCAAATGCTTTTGTGAGGTTTGTACCACTACATAAGTTCTAATCTACTATATAAACCACTTGGAAGCATGCGTCGATATTTTTTGGAGGGTCTATTTGTTCTTGGTTATTCATGTGACCACATAAATCTACTATAGTTCATCTATTACTGTACAATGCAAGAGTTAGATATGAGAAACTTGTCTATATCCTACATGTATGTGCCGTAATATCTGTTCTATCGCATTTGTGCACTAATTACCATTTTCACCCTGAAACAGAAAAATGCAGATGGGCAATCAACGTTAGTATCTGCAATGACTCAGCCTCATTCAGCAATTCATGGTGCTCTTAAAGAGGGAGGCGCTACATTTGGAAGGTCAGTCCCCATAGGCCTACATAGCCATTTACCTTCTTCAGTTACGTGTTTTTCTGTAACGTTATTTCTCATCTCATAGCTGTTCTCATCCTTGAGATACATATACATCTGGTTTCGCATTTGTTATTCATTAAGAATATCAACGTACTGGAAAGTTTATCCTTTTTTTAGTTTTTATGATGACTGGTGAGTTTACTTTAGTTTTTTGATTGACAGTTTGCTTTTAGATGCTCTCACATCAAATGCGGCAGATGCTGAGGTAGGATTATTCTGACTTACTCATTTGTTTTGTGCATGCTCTAATTGCTGGAGGACATTCCACCACTTATTATATTATATGCGCATTGGCATCTATTATATTTATCAATAGGAGAATCCTTGGATATCAGCTGTGTCAGATAGAGCTCTCTGAAGCATTGCATTATATCTTCCGCTTTAAATACCAGAGAATTTCTTGCAATGTAAACGTGGGTGTAGAACATTAACAGGATAACGTTTAATAGAGATTAATGGAATAGTATAGGGAAAATTGAGTACTGCAGCATCAAATAACCTCTCATGTTTGGAACTGTTTAGGATAAGGTCTGAAGGCAGAATAGAGTGTTCATAAGCTGATATTTACAGAGAAAAAGGTTGAAGTTTGCTGACAATAGAAAGAGGGGTATAGTAGAATTTGGATCAGAACACGACGTTGTACTGGAGTGTGCTATACCCATGATACGGTCGAGTATCAAGTTCTTTTGGATAGAAATTTGCTCAAACCTAATCATAAGCATCTGAATCACTAATCTTACTAGTAGGTGGTCACTTCACATAAGGCTGCTTGTTAGTCTTGTATGGCCAGTTCAATTTACTTTTTATGTCCTGTATGCTTATATATCGCTTTTAATTTAAAATTTGTGCTTTTTTGAGATACATACGCACAAAAGTTCGCAGATACACAAACTTACTTTCAACTATTATATTCTATTCATGCTTGAAAAAGGGTCTATGACTAGCAAGCTTGTTTTTTATGTTAAAAACTATAGTGATTCCGCTTTATCTTATTCTCGTTTTACTTGGAAGTTGATGAATCTTCTTGTTTCAGGAGTACATGCAACAAGCATGACTTACATGATTCATGGTTATTGTTTTCCATTGTTGCACATCATGTTGTTTGGGATCTAAGTGATTAGCTGATTTCAGACTAAGAATTATACGCTGCTCATCTCTCACTGCAGACATTCTACAGAGCTGCTAGTGTTCTTTCTCATATCCTGGAGGACAATCTCCGATGCAAAGAAAGTGTATGTATACTGGCATTTCCTTACAAATGGTATTTTGTCCTTTACAAAGTTTCACTTATAATAATTATTGTACCTTGATTTTCTCTTTTGTTATGGTTTCCTTTGATTCGTTTCATGGAATCTGACAATACTTGCAACAAGTTTGAAAGAATCCTTCAGACTTCGTGAAGATTGTGGGTTTAACTTCGGCATATTTTCTGCACAACAGTCCTTTGAGCTCTTATAGATCGTGGACAAATCTTACTGCTTTTATCGTCATCTGCTTTCTTTCTGGTCACAGGCTTTGCAAGTGAAGCTCGAGCCACCAGTGCCATCCTTCGGATCTTCAGAACCTCTCCTACACCAGACCCTAAAGAACTTAGCTCGTGCATCCCAAACCAAAAGTACTGATAATGATCCCAAAAATACCTCTTTAGAGGGAGATTCATATGGCAAGACTATTATTCTCCGATTGCTGGTCACTTGGCTAGCAGATTGTCCAAGTGCTGTCCACTGTTTTCTAGATTCACCCATCAACCTTACATATGTATTAGAGTTGGTCTCTAGCCCCCAGACTAGTGCTTTTGTGCGTGGATTGGCTGCTATTATTCTAGGGGAGTGTGTTCTCTACAACAAATCAGGTGACAAGGGTGGAGATGCCTTCAGTGTAGCTGATGCCATAAGCCAGAAAATTGGCCTCACCTCATATTTTATAAGTTTTGATGAGCTTCAGAAGAACATCACCCATTTCTCCTCCCAAGCAGCTCATCGGCATAAGCCAATTGCCAGATCTGCCTCAGCAAGCTCAGTAGAGATGGTAGAGATTGAGGGTGAGGAAACAAATCACAAGCATGAGCATCCAATCCTTGTAGAAATTTTAGACCCACTTTTCGTGTCTTTTCTTAAAAGGCTCGAAAGCGAAATCAGAGTGTGTGTTGTGGAGTTATTTGGTCAGACTAAGACCAAGGTCACAGTAGTACCTGCTGATTTGGAACAGAAAAGTGGAGAGACTGATGGCGAATATGTAAAACGATTGAAGTCATTTGTACAGAAGCAGTGCAATGAGATGCAGGTTAGTTGAGTACATTGTACTTCAATAATGTTCCGATTTTTTTTTGTTTATTTCTTTTTCCCAAATTTAATAGTTCCATAGTTCTCGAGGAAATTTGTCCCTCCTGGATAGAATCAGGTTTCGTTCACCTTTCTCAGGGCTTAATATGTGATGTTATTTCTGGCTTATTAGTCCTGTATGGTTAGCATTTTTTCCTATTCACTTTCATGCTACCAATGTTATGGCAAACAATCCAATCATGCTTGTCTAATTATTGCTAGCTATGTGATATTTGCTGTCCAGAATCTTTATGTATCTGTGGCAGTCTATTTAGCTTCACAACTATCTTGTTCAAAATTATGCTGTAATGTGTCTACCTACATGGTCATAGTTCTTGTGTATGGCTAGTAGAATTTCTTACCTTTGTCAGAGATAATTTGCTCCATTCTGTTTGTGACATGCTTGGATGCAAACCTTATCGAATTCTATGACTAGATCTAAACCATTGAATGGTGTGATTTCTAGGATCTGCTTGGTCGAAATGCCACTTTAGCTGAGGAATTAGCAAGGACTGGAGGAGGCAGCGAGTCTGATTCTGTTCAGAAGCCAAACAGCGGCAAGGAGAGGGTTCAGTCTGACATGCTCCGCCGAGATCTTCAAGAAGCAGCCCAACTCATAGAGATGCTCAAATCTGAGAAGGCCAAGGCTGATGCCCAAGCAAATGAATACAGGAATCTGGCTGAGAAGATGGAAGGTGATCTCAAAAGTTTATCAGATGCATATAATAGCCTGGAACAAGCCAATTACCGCCTTGAGTCAGAGGTGAAGGCTTTGACAAAGGGAGAGGCCTTGCCACATCTAGACATCGACGCAATAAGGGCAGAGGCAAGAGAGGAAGCCCAGAAGGAGAGCGAAGCTGAACTGAACGATTTGCTTGTATGTCTAGGCCAGGAACAGAGCAAGGTGGAGAAGTTGAGCTCAAGACTAGCGCATTTGGGTGAGGATGTTGACACACTCCTCGAGGGAATCGGCGATGAGACTGGTCTTCAAGGAGATGACGACGAAGAAGATGATTAGTGAAAGCCCCGGACATTCTGCCCTTTGAACAATTTGGCTGTTGGAACGCTACAACTATTCACGGCTTCAGAACGATGATGAAATGCTTGGGGTTGCATCTGTTGTACAGTGTACAAAACATAGCAGCCATCGGTAATCTGCTTCTAAATTAATGAACAACTTTAATTGAACCTTGTACTCTCTGTTTTTTTTTTTTTGGTATTTTGTGCACTTTGTATGATATCGTGTTTGCCAATACAGCTGGTAGAAATACCTGTTCAGAACGCACCAAATATAATTCAATCGAATCAATGCGTACAAGCAGGTGGGCTGCGAGTGACTTGCTCCATTGTCTGTTAATACTTGGGTTACACATAATTCAAGCAATACAGAAACACGGGAGCCCTCACCTAAGATAGAGCACTGATTTGTGCACAAGCCGACGTGATGTGTATTACATATGTTACGATTGATAGTCAAAGTACTGATTCTTTCATTTATCCTATCGATAGTGGACTACCGATGGGATAAATAAAGTCATGGCTACCGATACATTCAATCGGTAGCTCACTATCGATTTTTTCATCTATCCTATCGGTAGCTCACTACCGATGGGATAGATGAAGATATCGGTAATGGGATACCAATACATTCAATCGATAGTAAAGTACCGATTATTTCATTTATCCTATCAGTAGTGGGCTACCGATAGGATAGATGATACTATCGGTACCTAACTACCGATAGATGGCATGTGCATTACGCATGTCACATGTCCATTTGCATGAATCTTTATTCCATAAGATATCTCATGAAACTGTGATGTAATAAAACACAAGCCCACATAACAGTGAACCGACACCTTGTTCTTTAATTAATACCAAAAGAAATACAGGAAGCTAGGAAAGCAGCTTAGCAAGCTTGGAAGATAAGTATGTTGGAGTTTTACGAAGAACATTATATTATACAATGCTTGGGTACATGTTAAGCTTTGTAGCGATAATACTGGCTAAATTGGACTAAGGACTTCCATCGCTTGGTGATCTGTCACGATTTGAAGTCAGGATTGAAAGCCACGCCAGTATAAACAAATTTTAGAAGTTATTTAATTGGACTGCAGCTCCATCTGGCCAGCCAATGGTGCATCATCATCTAGGTCATCTACATCTTGTTCTACTCCTTTCACCTGCCAATAAGAGAACATGAGACACTCGAGAGCAGAAATTTCAAATAATAATGACAATAAAGACAATAGATGGTCGAATGAAGTGATTCTATTATCTTCTTCTTAGGATATAAACTAGGGCTGATACATATTGAACTCCATAAAAAGTGTGACTGTTTTCGATTTGCAACTATAGGATAAGCAAGATGATCAAATTAAAATGGATGAGCAGGTCATAACAAGATCACATGCAAGAGGATATCAAAGAACAACTTATCACTGATTGCTACAAAATTGCACCACTACGACCAAGACAAATATACCTGGCAAACCACACAACCAGCCCATTGATGGCCGAAAATGTTAAAATAGCAATTCAGCAGTCTGCACTGCTTGTACGAGGACTCGCTCTGTCAACCAACATAAGTTCAGACCTATGGCAGGCTTGGCACGGCTAATAAACTCAGGCAAACTAAGGGTTGGCCAATAAAAGAATTCACCATGCATGATTCATACTTTGGAGGTGTGAATTTGCTGACAATCATAGAGCAGACAATATACAAGGTAATCAAGGCACTTAGAAAAGGCATCTTACCTCCGGTACATAGTGCATCAGCATATTCTCAATGCCAGACTTTAAGGTCACGGATGAGCTCGGGCAACCACTACAAGCTCCCTGCATTCTTAGCTTGACAATCCCAGTGTCACTGAGAAACAATACATGGATGTCAAACTAGATATATAAACAAGAAGCAGGACATCTGGTTATAACTTTCATCACAAGATAGAGAAAAGTGGAGGAGGTGGTGCATACGGATCAAATCCACGGTATTCAATATCGCCACCATCATCTTGCACCGCAGGCCGAATCCTAGTTTCTAAAAGTTCTTTGATCATCGCGACAATTTCTGAATCATCCTACAAAAGCACACATTGTCTTAATGTTTGCCATGAATTATAACAAACAACAACGACCCCTAGCACACAACTGTATTTGATCACTACTAAAATTGACATGCACTTGGTCAAGCTTTTGATCCCTCCGCAAGAAAAATCTTTGTGGTTATAAGGTGGCAGGCAGATAGCCTTCAACTAGAAGCAGGTTATTGTTTCTTCAACAAGATAACTTTTTCTCATATCTCGGAAGCCAGTATATATGGTGGTTTAAGCCTTAGACAATACAAGAATGATAAAAAAGGATAACTACATGCAGATTCTAGGAGTATAGATAACCTCATGAATTGCTGTGTCCATAGAAGCTGCCATGTTTGAATCAAGAAATAGCGGGCTTCCAGATGAAGAGAAGTCCATTATTGCTGCAAATATCTCAGGTTTGAGAAAATCCCAAGACGAGTCCTCTGATTTGGTGACAGTTATAAAATCGGATCCATAAAAAACTCTTGTAACTCCTGAATGAACAGTAAGTTAAGATCAGTTTGAGCCTGAACTGGCACCATGGTTACTCAAATAATGAAGAAAACTAGCAAAACATGATAAATTTCTGAACTGGTAATTTAGACTATGACATGTAAGCCTACACTTAGTATCAGGCATCTTTGCCAAAAGCAAAATTACACATGATTGATGATTGCATGGACACCAAGAATGAGATATACTTGGTCTATGGTGTTCAAGAGCGTAGGAGGGAGAGATGAAAAGAAGCATACCATCTATGCTAAAAAGTGATTTAGCTAATGGTGAAGTCATTGCCGTCCGAGCATTTGGGAAGTCCGCACTTCCAACTTCCATAACCTCCTTTCCAGGATAAAACATGAGAGACAATGGATTGGGCGTCGACTGAGTTTGAATAAACATGCTCCTCTTCTGCCCTGTTTAGGTACGAAATATAGCAAATTAGTCCTCTATTGCATATAACATTTATAGTTGTTCAAGCGAAAAATAGACTTTAGCCTTATTTACACGGCTAGAAAGGTAAACAGTAGCACAGAATGGTTAGCTAGAGAGGCTCAGCTCAGTGCAATTATGTTTTTTGATGGGGGCACTAGTGATTCCCCTGGAGCTAAGTAGTTTTGATCTGAATTTGTAAATATTTAACCTATAGGCTCATCTCTTCCAAAAAAGGAAACAACAAAAAAAAGCGGAAAAAAACTTGTGCACGAATACATCAAGATACCAAAAGTTACAGCAGTCCAGCATAACAGAAGATGTTCTACAAAAAGAAAGGATAGTCTCTGCAATTGTCAATAGGGACCAAAGGTATTTATAAAGACGACTTCATGTAATGGAAGGCAAAATCTAATGGCATTGAGCCATTAGGAAATATTCTTAATTTCACATGCTTGCAATTTTTTCCACAATTTCATTAACAAAAACGTACCTTTCCAGCCACATGTTATGATGAGTGCATCGCATGATACCAGTCATACATCACTAAACAATTTGATAACACTTTACTCACAATACAGAACATGCAGAGCTTAACCCACAGGAACTTGGAACATGACAAGCGATATCATTTTGCGTGTAAATTATATCATCCTCAAAAATTCAAAAAGTGAAGAGAGATGGGTAAAAAAGAGATAATTTGAATCAATCAGTGAAATCCAAACAAGTTAATTCACGAAATTCCAGAAATACAAGATATAGCAAACAAACCAACCTCCGAAGCCGATGCATGGCTTGGAAAACGACTGGAGGAGAGAGGAGGTCGCGGTAGAACCAAATCGACTAGAAGTAGACTTCTCTCGAAGCAAGAAGGGCGTCGCCGCGGAATGAAATGGCCGAGGAGTCGATCGAAAGAGAGAAGCCGCTGCGATGGAATCCAAGCTTCGCCTCGAAGTTCTTAGAGCGAGAAGAGATCTCCTCGCGACCACCGCTCCCACACCCGCCATCGATCGATCTCCACCTTCGTCGTCCTCCGCTTCGCCTCGAGTTTCTTATATAAAGGCGGTTCCGAAGCGGACCACTCTCGGATCCGATAAGAGCGCCTCCTGCCGGGTCGGAGTTCTTGAGCCTTCCGACCCATGGACTTGAGCCCAATTAGGTCTCTAGTCATGCTGTTTACTTAATCAGTAATAAATATTAAATGCCTCGGGATCAGAGTCGTCCTAAATGGAAGAAATTCAGTTTATACATAAAAGAATAATCATTTTTCAAACTAATATCTGATGGAGGGATTTGTAAACTTCATGAATAAAAAAATAGATCAATATCTTATGTCACCCTGTGATTTTTTTTTTCAATATTACAGGAGTCATCTATTATATAATATAATGTGTATTCTATCATGCGGTTGAGGATGTCCGATCCAATTTATGTCCGGATATATAAGACGATTAAGATGAAGTCACGTGAAAGTGAGCAGTGGGTGATGGTGATTATCGAGTGGTTAGGAGAAAAAGAGAGAGGAGTAGTGGGGGTGGAGGTTAGTAGTTACCATTGCGTACCAGATGGCAGAGTGGGTACATCTAATTTGATATATGTTCTTGGAATTACTTTTAATTTAGTATTCTATGACACAACACAGGTTCAAACTCAAGACCTGTCTTGATGTTATGTTAGAACACATTCAATCGGAAAGTTTAAACCGATAGATAAGGGTGAGGTTATATCAAGATAGTCTAAAATATTTTACTGAGTCATAATATCATCCGTGGACATTAAATTCAATATCCAATGGCATTTTAGAATTTCTTCCACTCTGGGTTTGGTTTTGTTATCGGGTGATGATATATGCACCACCAAAATCTATAAGTGCATCACGATTTTTTAAAAATATCGAAAATACCCCTTTGTCATCTCTCTTGTGGTGATGGTGGTGGTGCTGGCCACCGGCGGCAGTCGGCAAGGCCGAGCGGCGATTGTCTCTCTCTTCTTTCTCTCCTCCCGAGCGCGCGGCCCTCCTCCCGCTCATTCTCTCTCCTTTCTCTCCCTCTCTCGTCCGCTCTCTCTCTCTCTCCCTCTCTCCCTTCTCCTGCTCGGCCTCGTTGGAGTCGGCGGAGTTGAGAGGGGCGACGAGATCCGTGAGGAAGACGAAGATTGAGGTCGATGTCGGCGATGTGGGAGACCGTGGGGCGTCGTCGGGGAAGACGGGGCTTCGGGAGATGTACGATGCGGAGGAGGCGGAGGGGCGGCAGGGGTTGATCATGCGGTCGAGGGTGGCAAGGAATCGCCGAATCTGCCCCATGAAATAATGGTGGAGGGATCGTGAGGTGACGGAGATGTCGGATGTGGTCGGGAACGCTGGAGTCGATAGAGTTGATAAGGGCGGCGCCGGATCCGTGAGGAGGACGGAGATCGAGGTCGACGACGGTGGAGGTTGCGAGCTATAGAGGAGGTAGGAGATGAAGAGAAGATGGTGGAGTAGAGAGGTAAGAGAGATGTCGGAGAATGAGAGGGCGGGCCTAGCCGGAGTAGGTGGCCAGTGGCCGGCGGCGGCAGCAAGGGGCGTCGAAGGCTGATTGGTGGAAGATAGGGATAAGAGCAATTTGAACATTTTACATAAAATGTGAGTGCAATTATGAATTGTTGTTGTGTATATAAAACTATCCTTTGTTATCAGATATATTAATAGAGATATGGACCGAGGGATCCTGAAAAGCTCAAATAATTAATAACTTTTTTGAAGAAGAAATATAATATTAATTCTATAAAAAAAAAATAAGTCTATCAAATGTGTACCCAATCAACGAGCAAACCGCATGGACAACTCACACACCGATCACACTCACACGCTACTACTACTTTACACATCCACCTATGCTCGCTCCACTCGTTTGGGATCCCTAGCTCTCCGAGCTGCTCCAATGGCGTTCGGTATTCGTCTCTCAGCTCGATCCCAGACCTGTAGTCGAAAGTTGTGATCTTTTTGCTTTTTTTTTGGGTTTATGACGCGGGCTGGGTTTTGGGGGCTGTTTGGTTGGGTCTATGGAGTCTGATGGTGAGGCTTCCTCGATCTAGCGGCGGGGATGAAGCGATCGATCCGGCTGCCCGTCAGCCTTTTGCTTCTGATCGCCATTGCCGCCTCCCTGACCCTCCGCCCCGCCGTGCGTGGCGGATCGCCGCCGGGATACGCGGCGCCACTTCCCGTTACCCTTCCGGGTCTCTTACTCACCCCCTCTGCCGCCCTCAATGCTACGCTCCTCCGCCTGGCATCGGCGGAGGTCGGAGAAGCTGAGCTCCGGCGAGACGTGGAGCAGCTCGTGGAGGGGAGTTTCGCTGGAGCCGACGGCGGCGTGCGCGCCCGGTACAGATCGATCTCGTTGTGGCGGCGCGGAGGGCACGTTGAGGTTCGACCCGAGTCTCGGTTCCAGGCGGTGCGGCTTCGATCGCCGAGAGAATACCGTGCGTTCCCGGAGTTTCGGAGAGCACTGAGGGATTGGGTCAGGCGACGCCGGTTCCTGCCGGGGGTGATGAGGGAGCTCGTCGGGCTCGTCAAGAGACCAATCGATCGGCACGTCGGCCGGCAGGACTTCGTGGGGCCCTACAGCTCTTGCGCGGTGGTCGGGAACAGTGGGATTCTGCTGAAGAGTGATCGCGGAGAGATGATTGATGGGCATGATCTGGTGATCCGGCTTAACAATGCTCGGACCCATGGCTATCATCGCAATGTTGGATCGAAGACCAGCCTCTCCTTCGTCAACAGCAACATCCTCCACCTCTGCGCTCGGAGGTCCGCTTCTCAAATCTTACTCTTTATATGTTGGAATATATATTCCTCTTATAAAATTTGCCATGCATGGGATTCCCACAGGAGAAATTACACAAGTCCTAAATGATCATCTAAATAGTACACTATTATTATATGTACAACTCTGTTTCCATAATGCTACAGCACCTAATTTGTAGTTTCATATCTTCTATACGGGGATCACATCCTGATATGAATTATATATGTTTAATTATTGTTCCTATTTGAAGCTTGCAAGTGATCAATCTCCTCAAAAATAGGACTATAATCATACCGGATAACTATTGAATGCTGGATAAAGATTTAGGTACATGGCCACGAAGCATGTACATTGCACACGCCTACATGGCGACTTGATCGGTAGTATAAGTTGCTGTTTTGTCGGTAGTACATTACCGATTGATACGTTTTTTTTTGTACCGATGATTTAATCGGTAGCACACTACCAATTGGTTGACGATTCTGTTCTACCGAAGGACTCGATCAACTGCAATACCGATTGAATGGGCATGTATAATGTACATGCTATGGCGCATGTACCCCAATCAGCGTTCTTGAATACTATGTATTGGTGTAGAGTTTTCAAAATTGGCGTTTTGTGATCAAGTAAGTAGAGAATGTTCGTATGATTGCTTTTGGATGCAGGGAGAAATGTTTCTGCCACCCCTATGGTGAGACGGTGCCGATGATCATGTACATTTGCCAACCGGTGCATTTTCTTGACTATGCATTGTGCAACTCGTCCCACAAAGCGCCTCTTTTGATAACAGACCCGAGGTTTGATCTTCTATGTGCTAGGATTGTGAAGTACTATTCTCTGAAGCATTTTGTGGAGGCGAGTGGGAAGCCCCCAGAGGACTGGGTGAAAACCCATGATGAGAAGGTGTTTCACTACTCCTCGGGGTTTCAGGCCGTGATGCTTGCGGTGGGGATATGTGAGCAAGTTAGTGTCTTTGGGTTTGGGAAGTCGACAGAGGCGAACCATCATTACCATACTAATCAGAAGGCAGAGCTGGATCTGCATGATTACGCCGCGGAGTATGCATTCTACAGGGATCTGATGGAGAGACCAGAGGTCATACCATTTCTTAATGATTCTGGTTTGAAGGTTCCACCGGTGGTTTTCTATTACTGAGCTGTTTGGTTTGGAGGAATTTTTGAATCCACATGCGCGATCTTCTGGTAATTGTTGCTTCCAGTGAAGAGAAAGGAAGAGAGACGAGAAACATCTGTTCAAAGGGATGCGGAAGTGGTAATTTTCTACTTGGTTATGCCGTGCAAGCGGCTGCCTGTGTAGATTCAGCTTATGGAGGTTTGATTTCTAACTTCTTTTTCTCAGTTCTTCTATGATCCGACGTACTTTCACCCAGGCAAAACCAAAGAACTTCAGACCTGGAGGCTTAACTAATCAAAAAGAAGAAAAGCTTACGAGTAGCCTGATTTGACTTCAGAGTGGCAACCTCATAAGAAGTTGCAAGACCTGGAGGTTTGCTGTAGAACTTGATACAGTGGTACATCTTCTCTATTTAAAGGAGCAGTTCAAAAGAATCCTTCTGACTCTCATATGCAGGTTGGCATGTCTATGTGAATTTCTTCATCTTGTGGTGAAGGACTTTTTTTTATTTATTTTAAATTTAATAGTTAAGCACGGCTGGTGGTAAAGAGAGTAACGGCTGGGGGTGAGAGAGGGTATCAACCATCGAACCCGTGTCTTTCACCCAAGCTGTCATACCAGACAAGCTAAGGGAGGTTGGTCATGTGGTGAAGGACTTGGGAGAAGTTTGGAGGCTTTGTTGCATTGGAGAGCCTGTTTTTGGATAGTCCTACGTGCTCTTTGAAATTTGAAAGCCTGAGTTACAGCAACAGTGCTGAAGCACCAAAGGCTAGCCAGATGGATTCCTCAGTTTCATTTTAAGACATCGCACATCGCAGCAGTGAACTTTTGTGCTGTTCAATCTTACTGATCACTAATTGTTTGAGATTTCGCTTCTTGAAACCAGCTTATGCAATTCAACGGGGTTCCTGTGTCATCTGATCTCTCTTTGTGAAGGAATAAATTCTCACATATCAATTAGTTTAGGGTATGAATCGCTCGGCTCATTTAGTTAGCTTTTAAATACAAAATCATTTATATTATCTTAATGTCGGATTGAATCACCTAAATTGTTTCCTAACACGTATCAATCATCAACAAGTCATGTATGTGTGACTTGAAAAGGAGAGAAGATACTAATACTATGTTAGACTAGGTGGGGCCCTCTTGTCATCCGTTAACCACCACATTTGACGTGAATTTATCTTGATTGTCTGATATATTCGGGCTTAATTTGGATTGGACATTCATGTCCGTATGATACCATGCATTGGATTAGACTAGTGGTGCTCCTGTCACATGACAGGGCAACTACCAATCCTAACCTCAATAGCCATTCAATAACTCGTTCTCACTAAACTCCCTTAATATAGGATTATCATGTCACATAGGCGTCACCTAGGACATTCTCTCGCTTCAAATCAATCATCACCGGTAACATACAATTATCATTCAGTTACAATCTGGCTTCTTATACCCATCAATTTGTTTTGAATAAAAAAGCATTATATATATCCAAATCCAAATTCCGTGGAAATTTATACTTTAACCTTTGTCGGCCATAAGACGTCCACTAATAAACACGTTAGTTTCAAGCACATGATCCGAAACGTGCACCAGTTGACCTCCAAAGTCCGCTAAAACCCAAATACAGAGAGATCCAATAGTTAAATCCGATTGTTTGATCTTGCTTCGGTTTAAGGCATGGATCCGATTATTATCCAACTAATGGAGCAAAGCAAAGAAAGCCTTTGCTTGCCCCCGCGGAACACCACAACAAATATTCTCCCTAAAATGCCCCCGCCGGGAATCGGGAAAGGAAACGTCGCGCGGCGTTTGCCTCCAAACTCTCTCTATCTTATCTCATCGCTTCTAACCCTATTATAATCCCTCTCCTTTCTCTCCATCTCCGTCTCTAATTCCCCTCCCAAACCCTAGGCTTTCCCTCCTCCCCTATGGAGCTGTCTTACGCGATTAGAGCTGGGGGATCTATCTCCTTTTCGAAGCCCTAGGAGGGGTTTTGATGGATCGAGCTCCCGCCATGGCGGCCCCTGGAGGGGAGGATCTGGTGGCCCCGGACTCGTGGGAGATGGCGGATCTGGAGGAGAGCGTGAGCAGGCTGTTGCTTTCCTCCGGGAAGAGCACGGATGCTGCCCCGGCGGCGGACTTCGACGACGACGACGCGCCACAGCCGCCGGATACGTTGGTGGCTAGGGCGGGGGAGCGAGGTGGGGTGATCTCGGAGGAGCTGTTGGGCCAGGTGGATCAGTTTCTTCGGGAGGCGTTGGAGAAGCCCCGGGAACGGCTGTCCAGTGAGTTTCTATACCCCTAGCTTTTAGCTTTTAGCTCTTGATTATAGCCTATTCTAATAGGAGGATTAGGGTTTAGTAGTTTGCCCGAGCTATGTAAACTATGTGCAGAATTGGACGATTATGTCGTCAATGTTGCTGGTATGGTTTCATACTGGGATTGTATCAAATTATATCGTGGAAGATTGAAGAATCGACCTGAGATTTTATGTGATTTTTTTATGCTTATAGACACAAGTTTGAAGTTTAAGCAACTTCGTGTAGGTATGCGATAGGCAGTAATTGAGAACGTCACCTAGTCTTTGCTCAACTTTATGCTTATTTCGAGCAAGGAATATATATGGTTTAATGATTTTGAAAGTTTCTTATCTCTGTATGTTCGTGATATAACTTTGTAACTCAACAACCTCTGCCTACAACATTCAACCTAGTTTTCGATGATTTTTGCCAATAAATTCATTTTCAGCTAGAAGATAATGCATGTCATCTCTCTTAGACCCATTGGCTAGCAATTTCACTACTGCATGGTGCTATAGTCCTAGTCTCTACACCAGGCATCGTTGAATTCCTGCCAAAGCTGTTTTGAAAGCACTGAGGTTTAATATATATTACATATATTTGGTTAGTGGTTTCAGCCAAAGGGGTATTTATTTGGACTACTTTTACTCGAGAAGACCCTATTGTGGGATTATGTCAACCCTTTTGACGTGATATTTCCACCAAGGGAAATTGAGGAGTCCAGGGGAACGATGGTGACTGATAGACTTGGAAGAAAGGTTGGACATAGTTTAGCTTTGTTATTTTAACTGATGTCCTTATTTTGACCCTATTAAGAATATCCAATTTTGGAGGAACTCAGTATAAAATCAGAGTTTGAAAGTCTTGGCTCGATCATCTTTGGTTTAGCAGCAACTCACCACAATGTCATGTGAATATTAGTTGGAGGTGGGCAAAACTTTCTATGATGAAGTTGTTTGTACAAAATTGGTGAGCTAAGTGTGCATACCCCGTTGTGATAGAGTCTCCATTATTTGGCTTCCTGTATAATGAATAACTCTGTAATAATGTAGCTGATAGATGAGTGCAAATACTAATGTCTGCTGACTTTTAAATATGGCTGATCACAAGCGGTTCCTTTGTTTTTTTAAACTATCCTGTTTCATTCAGTTTTACGGATGGAGCAAGATGTGGAGAAGTTTATTCGTGATCCTTCCCAACAACAGCTGGAATTTCAGGGTCTTCCAACTTCTTATCTGCGATTGGCAGCACACCGTGTGGCCCAGCATTATTATCTTCAGTCAATGGCTGTTCCAGACAACAGTTTGCCTGATGGATCTGGTTCCCGAATTGTGCTTTGCAAAACTAATGAGTGCCGATTCCCTTCTGTACGTCTTGCAGACATTCCCGTTAATTTGCCACAGGAGGACAACAGCTATGCTGTTAAGGTTGCGATTAAGCAGAGGCCTCAGAGACGTTTACACGGTAGCGGCAGCATGAATTCTCATTCTTCTAAGATGAATGAACCGAAAACTGTTGAAGAAAGGAAAGAAGAATATAATAAGGCCCGTGCACGGATATTTAGTAGTACCAGTGGTGGTGGTATTCCTGGAAAATTGGAAGGTGAAGCTAAAGTTGAACCGATCTTGACAGATGGTTTCCCACATTTGGTGTCAGCAAGGTTGGAGGAGAAACCTATTTTTGAAGGGTCTGACATTCACAGAATGAGTTTGGGTGATTCATCTGTAGGTAGCAACAGACGAAATAGAAGTAGGATGGAGAAAGAACCAGTTGTCAGCAGATACAGACCAAGCAATAGAGTGGCCATCTTCCGGGACCGAGAGGTAGATCGCAAAGATCCAGACTATGATAGAAGTTATGACAGGTTTGTGGTTCTCTGGTGCTTTTATATATGAGCCCAATTGTGATGTGCTTCAAGAAACCTAATTTACACTCAGAAAAGTCTGTATAGATGATGTTAAAGGCATCATCAGCTTCAAAGTTGTTCCTACATGGCTTTTATGTCATCGCTTACTGGCTCTCATAAATGCTTGCAAACTCCCTAGTGAAAAGACCAAAACGATAGACCAAAATCCTTATTGTTTTCAGAAAATATGTGTTAGGACTAAGCAACATATCTTACAATGTGCAGCCTGTTTTTAAATGGCTGTTGTAAATTAGCTTGATGATCATTTTAGCCATTACTTATCATCAATCATATGTTCTCCCCAGTGTGAAGCTGTTTTATGACTTTTGGTAGCTTAAAGAAGCGTCCATTAAGCATTTTTGGCGCTTTGCATATGTGCGTACTAAAGCAGAACTTTCTTTCTTTCTGCTTCCAGGTATATGCAAAGGTTTGATCCTGGGTTCGGATTTAATGGGGGACCCTATGCCATGCAAGCTTTGTATTCCCCTGCTATTAATTACAATACCGAGTTCCCTCAGCTAGGATCAGGTCACAGGCCTCAGATTTCTGTAGATCACCAACCTCGGCCCATTCCTCAACATCTTAGGGGACCCTGGCCAGCCACATCATCACCTACTACAATCGGATATGGTCCCCCAGAGGGTATGATGGTGCAATTTAATCCTAATCATGTTGGCAGTCATGGCACACCTTCGATTTATATGACTCAACAATATCCTGTTGCACCACGATCTGGGATGCCATTTGTCCATCCCCATGAGCATGTCCAACCGTTTTCACAGGTAATGCTTATCCTAGTCTTAGTTTGTCAGGTGTTATCCCTGTCTTGATCATTTCATTTAGTTTTCATTTGTCGATTATCGGACTCGACGTTCACGTTCTTTCTACAGAGAAGAAAAATTTGAAAGGCACAATTAGTATGCACGAGGGGCAAAATTGTCCTCCTATGTGAACATGAAGATGTGAACATGAAGTGCCTATATCCCTGAATGCAAATCTTAATGCTCGTAAACTTGATTTGTTATCTCACTCATAAAGCATAAGAGTTATAGTTTTGATTACACCAATGTCAAGTTGTTTTTGTCGTAGCTGAAACATCTGAGGGCATCTCTATTTTTGTGAAAATTGGTTCTGTCAATATTCTGCCAAGGCAAGAAAATTTTTTCTGTCAATATTCTGCTGAATCAAGCTGGGTTTTCTTTCTGTTTTTTTATCAAGTAAGATAGAAACTGGGAGAGATTTGGTTTTCTTGTGTTTTCTATTGTGGAAAATAAAAGAAACATTTTGTTGTTGATGTCAGTAGTTTCAAACTTCAGGTGTATAGCTTTTTACCTGGTTCTAGGCTTTTCTGCAGACTCATCAGCAGCAACCTGAATCGAGTTTTGGATTAGCTCGGCCCCGCTGAGGGGCTTGGGCATGCCTGCACCTGCCAGCATATGAGCTCGGGGCTCAATTCACATGGTCACTATTCTGTAGTGATTCTCGTTGGCTGGCAGGGTAAATGCAGGCATTTAAGGCTGAGGTTGGCTGGACGCTCGCACCACGGAAACCTCTGACCCGCCAATTGCAGCTTCCTCAGTTGTTGATGCTCCTTGCACCTTTGGGTGTAACGAGTGGGATGTTTTCGACATGGCACATGCTCCGTGATGGCTGATTTGCAACTTCAAAGGAGAAAGCAAAGCATTACTTTGCTTTTCATATGTACATAACTGGTAAGCATAGTACACCAGTAGTACTTGTTCCATGTTCCAATTTTCTTTCCCCCCTCTAATTGAATTTGAATGTCTTTTGGCATAATCTCTTCATCAGCACCACAGATCACCGCCTTCTCATATAATTCAGTTAAGATGCCACTTATTGCTCTGTTGGACTTTGTTCTGTGACACATCAACGAGATAGATTGATCTCTGCTGTGCTTGCCGAAGATACGGTGCGTCGTGGATAAGTTCTGAATGCTTGTTTCTGGCTTTGCGATCCAAATGTTCCAGAAAACACAGCTTTGTGTACTATATCCATTTCTACAGTTGAAGTTTGATGTAACACAGCTGATAAATCCTGTAAAACAGGAATATGGTTTCAAAGCTTCTGTTGCGTTTTCGTAATGCTAGTGGTCGGTGGGTGCGTTAACACGTATCTTTATTTGGGGATATCAGATATGTATCAGATAAGGTTGCTGTTTTGCAAAGAAAACCAAAATAAGGAAGGGGTGGGTTGGGTAAAATGCAAATACCGATAAGGTGGGGTTTGTTTTACTTAATGGATATAACAAATAGGGGTATTTGCCACAAAAGAAAAGAAAAAAGAAGTTAAAAAAATCTCTTGGAGGAGCTTTTCTATTTTATATAGTTGAATAATATATTTAATCCCTTTTTCATTAGTAGGCATGGGTTTTTTTTTTTGGCTTTCAACTCTTGTTTTATATTCACTACTAATTGTGATGGTTTTTATTTATTTAATTTAAACTTTTGAGTAATTATGGTTGATCAATATTGTCAGGAAGGCGAATGGCGTTTAACGAACGTGATCCAGCTATTGGCCCATGGGCCTTAGGGCCTTATTACTACGGTCTGGTCATCTTCTCCACTCCGCCTCCGCGACCGCGAGCGGCTAAGAGCTAATCCAAAGATGCAAGCGGTGCGAAACACGATCCGCCTCCTCTCGAGGCCATCTCCTCCTCCACAAGCGGGTTTGATCTCGGCGACCTGGAGCAAGAGGCTGTACTCGCAGCAGTCGGCGGCGGCGGCGTGCTCGGCTTTTCTGGACAAGCAGGAGGTCACCGATCGGGTGCTCAACCTACTCCGATCCGCCCCCTTCATCGATCCCGCCAAGGTCTCGATCTTTTCTTATCCCTCGCTTAATCTGTTTCCAGATTCATCGTTTCTCTACTTCCCCCATTTCTATACGTTTTTTGGTCAGTGGAATCGGCGTACGTCTCAATTGTTAGGTCTCCTCTTTCTCTCAAAGTGATCGATTGCGAATAGATTCTATCCTAATACACTCGAAATAATGGAACATCGGGAACAATTTGTCGCCTTTTGGCATTGGAAAAGTTCGGTTAGAACCGGAAGAGTGCTGCGAATCCCTTCGTATGAAGATCCCAGTTGGAAATTAGCTCTATCGTTGTTCTAATAGGCTTACGAAGAGGATTTCTGGTGATGAACTGGTCTTTTTTGGTTTTCTAGATACATCAAGCACACGTGGATAGTGGTTTTTATGCATGTGGTCTACGATAGAAATGATATGCTATGTTAGTCGTTAGCAGGTGGCATCAGCAAATCGGATTCCAATCCTGCAAACGATCTTGAAGATCTTAGAACTAGGTTGGGATGATGAAGTACAATCCTTCTTAGTTTTAGTTGATGGTTCTCCATGGCATGACAGAGCTACGGACGCATAGGTTATGATCCTTCATAGTTTTAGTCTGTGGTTCTCCATGTTATGTCTCTGAAGTTGTAAAAGGCTGATATATGATAATTTCCACTGACATAGATACGGATGTGTCTAGGAGGATGACATATTGATGCACTCTGTAGAAAAACTTCTCTTTTGGAGTTTTTTTTTTATCTGGGTTAGGAAAAACTGGAGTATTTATTTTTCGAGGACTTTATTAGATGTTGTTGCTGATTAACCCGGATTACTTTTGGCTAGGATTTTAATTGGTTCATTGTTTTTTTTTCTCCATTTTTTTTCTTTTTGAATAGTTAAGCCAAATGGCTAAAATTTAGGATTCAGCTAGACAACCAAACCAAAGAGAAAAACACCTGGGACAGCTGGGACAAACACCCTGCATCCTGTTGGGACTGGACTAAACACAAAGACTGGGTTTGGCGCGCAACTGCAGTGGCCCTAACATTCCACTCCCTGGGAAAGTGAACAAGGCTGAACTCCAAAAACTTGCCCACCTCCCACCAATTGATGTCTTGTAGAATCTCTGTGCTGATCATACTATGGCAAGCACCCCCTTACAAGATTGACTACCAGGAGCGCATCACTTTAAATAAAAAGCTAGATGATCCCATTTTACCTGCTTCCACCATGGCCACATGTATAGCCCTTAGCTCAGCAACCTCTTCAGCACATCATACGATAATCCAGTTCTGACATCTTCGTTTGTATGCTTACTGTTGCTGAGCTTTAATATACGTTGATCAGTGTGAGTTTTTGGGTCAATCGATTATTAAGCGCATTGAGTTAACAAGAACTTATGCTTTGTGGATAACTCATAACAACTCTATATTTGTCATATGATAGGCTGGAAAAGGCTTCATGGAACTAAAGCAGTAGGATATGATTATGCAAATTCTTCATGCGGGCCAGAATCTCGTGGTTTTGTTGATTTGTATTTCCTCAAGGAAGTCGATCCATTAATTTACTTTGGAGACGTACAATTAGATGCAATAGTACCTTGGTGCAGTCTAATTTTGAGTATACAAAGTAGGAAATGGTTAAGCTGGTTATCTTTAATCCCCTCTATTGTCTTGTAACTCCTAAATGGGCATTTAGTCTGGCCAGGTTCTTAATTTCAACCAAATGCCAAGACTAATATATGCTTGTGTTTTTGTTTGGCAGGTGAATCCAACTGCTGACTTCAAAAAGGACTTGCAATTGGACATGCTGGACAACTTAGAGGTTGTGATGGCAGCAGAGGAGGAATTTGCAGTAGAAATTCCCAGCAACAAAGCCGATAAAATATCAACTGCTGCTCATCTCATCGACTACATTGCTGCCCATCCACAAGCCAAATGAGGCATCCACTCTAGATTTCACTCTCTTCTTTAGACTATATTATCCGCTCCTTTGTGATTGCTACTCTGATTTGTTTCTAATAATTATACTATGGACCCACACTGGCAGAGTAGCAGTTCAAGATCATTCTCTTCTTGGTTGAAATTGTGAAACATTTGCTGCTTGATTTCACTGGTGAAATACTTGGGGTTGCCTGTGATGGCATTTGCAATGTAACATTATTTCGGTACATTAGAAGCCATCTCAATCCAATGGTCAAGATTGCAATCAATCTTGACAAAGCAAATCTTGATGAGCATCACAGGCCATGATGACTAGCAGTGAGAGCATTGATGTGAACTAAATACCATCTGCAGGCTTCTTCACATGGAATTGTATTCCTTTTTGAGGTGAGATAATAATGCTATGTTCGAGTAAAAAACTAGTTGCTCAAAGCCATCTCTAGTAGGATTGCCAGTTTTCCAACAAGCAAAAGAACAGCATGGAGATCTCCCTGTCCTTTCTAATTCCATCCACCCCTGTCAAATCTAGGGATCCCACCTTCCTTCAACCCAACCCAAAATAAACCCATCATAGCATTCCCATCCTTATTAAGTTTCCAAATCCATACCTGGCCTTGGGCTCAATCCCAATGGGTTCCCATCCTTATTAAGTTTCCAAATCCATACCTGGCCTTGGGCCCAATCCCAATGGGAGTTAAAGTCTGTTATGATGAAAAAATTGACCAGCAGTGCCCCCTCATCATTGAAAGCTGACATACAGGAGAAGAAGAAGAAGAGAGGAAGGAAAGAAGACCAAACTCCAAAAGGTGGAAAGGTAAAAGATATGCTTGACTAGGTGTCTACCAGTATGTATGATGATGCAAGATAGGGTGTTTGTCCAATCAAGTTGTGCCGTCTAAACTACTACTGCTCCTTCATGATGGTTCTGGAGCCATGCAAGATCCTTCCTTGTTAACCCTATCTATGACCCATCTGGAAGTTTTAATTGTAGATCATGAATACACTCAAATGGGCACACTGGACTTTACTGCACCCATCCGCCAGCAAATTATTCTCAAGACAAGATCATCAATTGCGAGGGCTGTGCCATCATTTCTTTGCAATGCCATTATAGCTGAGGTGAAGGTATTTCAAAACATTTTACTACTGCCTGCCCTCCTTATTCATGACCCCTTTCTGCAATTACTCACCATTATTACTCTGTTTTTTCTCCAGATAAGGATCCCCAAGGAATGAAATGATGATGACCTTGGGGTATACTAATTACTGTGATTCATTGAAGATACCTTGCAAGAGCTATGAAGTTTTTTTTAAAAAAAATAATTATAACAGAAGGAACAAACTGTTTTAAAAGGGTTTCAAGCTTTAAATCCACAGGCCGAGTTAAAAGTCAGCCCAGGAAAGAGAGCCATCATTGCGTATCTTGGGCCAACCAACCAAATCCATCATCATTCTTGAATCTTGAGAGAGAGATATATATATATATATATATGACTCCAATTCCCAGAATGCCCCTACCTCAGAGCCTTCGTTCGTCACGTGACAACCTCACCCTGTCATCATGCAACTGAGTCCCATATCTCTATTCCTCTCGCCGGCCGCCTTCTTCTTCATACTCAAAGCATACATACTTCGTAGTTCGTACTCAAAACTAAGAGAGAGATGAGAGGGATTCGTACTCAAAACTAAGAGAGAGATGAGAGGGATGTGGAGAGAGAGAGAGAGAGAGAGAGAGAGAGAGAGAGAGAGGTCTTTCTCTTCTTCTACCCTCCAACCTTCTCTATAAATACCACCTATGAGGCCATGTCTTGCATCCACCAAGCTAACACGCCTCTCTCTCCCTCCCTCCCTATATCTCTCTACCTGCCTCTTTCTTCTTCATCTATCTATCTATCTACACTGCTCTCTTGCTAGAAAGAAGCTCACATCTATAGAAGGTATAGCTCTCTCTCTTTCTCTCAAGACTTATATTATACTGTTAATCACTACTGTCTTACATGTTAAGTGTCTTCCTCTGCTTCAATGGTGGGGTTAAGTCATGGGACATAGGATCATCTCTCTCTCTCTCTCTCTCTCTCTAGAATCTTGTGGGCCATGCATGGGTCACCTTTGCCTCGTATATGAGGTGAGCAACTGAGCATGCTTATTAAAAATGGGTTTGGGGCCATAAAGAATTTCTTTTAGGTAACTTGTGGGCTATTTTTGAATATGAAAGTGGTTTGTGTGCTTCTAAGTTTGTACAGAGTAGTTGAGTCTTAACCACTACTCCGCCCCTGCTCCAAAAATAGAACTTAATAAATGATACTCCTAACATCAAGCTTACCAAAGCTCTATAGCGTCATCTAGTTGCCACTATTACTCCTGATGTTTTCTATAATACTGATCTCTAAAACCCTTCTTCTCTATGTTTCAGGTTTCAGGACATTACCTACAGACTAGTCATGGATAGGCTCAACTCCAAGCTCTACCTGCAAAACTGTTACATCCTGAAGGAGAATGAGAGGCTCAGGAAGAAAGCTCAGCTTCTCAACCAGGAGAACCAGGCACTCCTAACTGAGCTGAAGCAGAAGTACTCTAAAGCTAACTCGAGCTCGAAACCGAACACCAGTTCCATCCCTGACCTTAACATCGATCCCGACTCGAAGGTCTGCCCTAAAACTAGCAAGCCATGATAATCTAGTGAAGGTCTATGTAAGAACCCTGTTTTTGTGTGTTTCTGTGTGTGACAGCATAGAAATCTATGTACTAGGTGCTTCAGTTTGGTTGGCGGATAGTAATGTATGTGACTAGTTCCATGTAATGCTTCTGTCTATTAATGTGATTATGAATGAAGAATTCTCAGGCTAAGATGGTCCATAGCTCACAATCCATGGTGGGAATATTGCTTGAGGGGAGGAAGGTAGATGAAAAGGTTCAGAAACTTCCTAAGAATCCACCCTCAGCTTCTTATCAATGTCGGAAAACGTTTGGAAGAAGGCCATGAAATGTCTGTAGGCGAGATCGATGTCTTCTGTGCCGCATATCTCACGTATACTGCATCACCAATGAGGAAGTAAAGTTAGTCACAAAACAGATTGAAATGTTAAATGTGGGCAAATAAGCTGAGATATCCTTCAATCTTTAGGAAGAAAAACATGATCAGATTTCACATAAGAGTGCCTTGAAGCCGACTTTGTAAGTCGATCATAATACAAGTGGGAGGGGTATTAGTGACATGTTTTGGTCTGCTGTAAGCAACAGGAGTCATGCTTACATATAAACAAGACAACATTCAATGACCGTAACAGGATCTTAACATAGTACCCAACAGTCGGCTTTTAATGTCACTGTTAATTTTTATGGGTTAATGAGTATTCTTAGTAAGGTCCATAGTCCACTATAAAATCAAGTCCGACACGCTATTATGTATACTCGTACAAAAAACTCGACCATTCTCTGGTTAAGTTACAGTCTTTAGTTTCAACTATCCCATATCCAATAAGATCCTGTGCAATCATTAGATTTTAGAAAAGTCTTACACTTGATTCTGTGAAAAGGAATATATTTCCATATGAAAACAATAACTCATAGTGTGAACTCCTGCAAGTTTAAGAGAAGGAAATCGTAGCCTCGTGTATTAGCTAGAAGTTAAAAAAACTCGCTTGGCATTTTACAGCCCAAAGTGTATTCAAAAAGGAATTGAAAAATTGTGGCATATCCCTACGCTAGTTCATGCAGCATATATGTTTAACAGCGGTCATTAGCTATATGGATAGCTACATTCGAGCATGGTTTGAGCCTCAAGCTGGAATAGTGAAGAAATTGTTTACGAATCAATCTTTCATTCATAAATTCTGGAAATTTTAGCTTTCAACTTTAATTTGCTACATAACTCCATTTACAAGACTACAAAACAAGATCACATGAAGCTATTCCATATTGGTAGTTATCAGACCCTTAAGATAGAGTAACCTAGGGTATCACCTGTGCATTGAGAGCTGAGGAATTCCACAATCGACAGTTCTGATCCCCACCCCTGATGCAAGTATAGGGCCAATTGTAGATCCACAGCCCATGTCATTTCTCACAACAAATTCCTGCATTAGCGAGCGAACAGCTTAGAACATTTTAAAGAGAGTAGCTAGTATATCTACATCTATTGCACAAGAGCTAAAAAACAAGCACAAAGACTCTTCAGGCTAAATCGATGGCTATCAAACTACAGGATAAATGAAAGTGATTACCAATCAACTTATAAAAGAAATGGACGACTATAAGCACATCATGTTTCCGAGCATAGAAAGGTAAGTTGTCTGGATCACCATGGTTATTAAGTATCAAAGACTGTTCCGGAAACAATTTGAATTTCACTAATAAATAGCAATTGTATCTCAACTTTCTCCAGTATAACATGCCGAACTACAAAAGCATTTTCATGGAAGTGGAGATAACTTAATACCTATGGACATGCCTAATATAGCACTCGCACTAATCTCTGCAAACAAGGTCAATAAGTTTAGCAATTAAGTATGGTAATTCTTCAGTCAAGTTTATCTTCATGAAGAGTAGGAAGTATAATCAGGATATAACAACAAAAACTATAGCACAGACGATCTGGCTTGTCTTGTTCTCATTATTAATTAAAAATGTTCGAACCCGAGATACCAACATCTAAGACAAAAGAAAAAAAAGGTTCATTGTAAGCTACATCTGTAGGTACTGTTGAGCATTTGACAGAGGATAACATTCAGAGTACTAATAGAAGCAACAGTACATAATAAAACTAAGACTTTTTAGGGTCCAAACCTGAACAGGGAGGTTATAAGCATTTGCAACTTCTTTGAAAAGAAAAGCTGTAATTGCACTGGTAGCATAGCGCTGGTTTGCATTATGCTTGATAACGAGCCCCCTGTGCAGTTCTGGCCTGTGGTGCTCCTCATGTTTATCAGAGTAATTTGGGTGTACACCATGAGCCATGTCTGCTGACACTGTGGATAGAAAGGAAAGAGAGAACTTGAATATGGTAATTGAGGATTCATCCAAAGAATATGATTTTAATATACAATCATAAAGTTGCTGAAGTCATGATTCTAAAGTCAAATCCTCTGAAATGCATTTGGCTCGTGAATGTTGGACATGAAATGTCGTGTTTTCGTATCCTTTAACCCTAAGGAAAATATTGGAAAGTAAAGAAACTGTTTTCACTGAAGCACTTAAGCATCCCTGAAATCTCCTATTTTCTAATTTATGTCCAGCCATGAGTGGTGCCAGATATCAGCATTTACTGAAAAGATTGACCTGCAATATCATCTTACATGAATGTACTGCATCCTACAATAACCGGAACTACCTAATCTAACTTATGGAAATATCTGATTGTGCAATTTAACCTTTACTGTCAGTTGCAACTAACTGCCCTGATTCTGGTATGGAAGCATAGCAGATACGCATCCTACTGTGTCCAGATAGCCCAATGGTGCAATGCCATGTAACATTGCTAATGTAAAGAGAGATCAAGTATACCAAGAAAAGATGAGCGGACTGCCTGTTCAAAAGCACTTTCACCAAGATACTTATGAGCCAAACAATCAGTAATGCGTCTCATGGCTTGGAACATGGTAGGTGCACCTGCTCCTTGTGTTGAATTCGAACCCACCTGTAAAAGTGAGGTGCATCAACACCATACGAAAGCTGAAGAGTTAGAAATGTATAAAATGATGAGACCAAAGCAAAGATGGCCATTGTTGTAGATTGAAAGTTGCCAGGAGATCACCTCTTCATTATCAAATAAAGCAACCATTCTGATAGCCTGTTCATTTGCTAAATCAAATGGCGACTTGCATGAATCCACAAGTGATCTGAGCCCACAATAACAGGAAGCAAGATTATCGAGTCTACCAGAGAATATAAATTCATTATTTCCACCTCCAAGGCAGCTAGGCTGAGTATCACAGACATTTAACTCCAGAGCCAAGATCTCATCAATGCTACACCCAAGTTCCTCAGCTAAAACCTGAGAAGTCAATGTTTCTATTGAGACTTCAAAACAATGGTCACTAGTTTCTTGAGTTCGTATAAAACAGATCATTATTATAAGTTGATCTACACAATCTTCAAATCCAAAACTATAAGTGACATATTTTTCTTTGTCATTGCAAGACAAAAGCAATACCTGCATAACAATTGGATGATGAGTACTTTTAGAAGAGCATGATTTGTCATCCATCTTGAGAGTTGCATCATCAAGCTTTCTTGCAAGGAGTGGAACAAGTTGTGTCTCAAGGTTTGGTTTAAATCCTTCCGTGTTCACTGAGCTAAAACAAAGAAACAAGTAGGAATGGTAGCTGAAGATGACAAAGAGAGTTCGTCTTCCTGCAGTTTTGAATTTAAGCTAACTACATAAGCTGGCAACTATGTTTAGATTCATACAATTTGTTAGTTATGGGATATAAGTAACAACGTAGGAAGAGTTACTAGGTTAATCGAGCTGATTTATTTATAGGTCATGCACCATTTTTACAGTGAGAGAAATTAGAATCAATTTCTAGAAAGCATAAAAAGTTGTTCTACAGAATTGTATTATCTGGATGACAGATGTGATCAGATGTTGGAGAGGAAATAAGCAGTAACCGGTCAAGATGAATGGCCAGCGTCGGTACTCGTAGCATGGGCCTCTTCACTTTGACAAGCTTATGCATGAAGGAACCATCGCTAGCTTTCAGGACGACTCTTCCAGCTACACTCAAGTCTCTATCAAACCATGTATGCCATAAACCAGCTCCATAGGTTTGCACATTTACCATGAGAAACCCAGACTTTGTTGAGGCAGACCTTGGTTTTAATTTTAAACATGGGCTATCTGTATGTGCAGCAATAATATTAAACCCATTACCAACATTGTACCTACAAAAGGGAATAGACTAGCATGTTATGACAACAACGAAACAGAGTATAACAGTATCAAATTCAGCTATAAGCGACATCAGCAAACAATTTACACAATCTCCAAACCTCAAGAAGAATATTTCCTGCAGAAAATATCTGTAAATGCGGAAACAAAAGCAGAAAAATGTTTTGTAATTGAGCCGAAGTTAACATGACTAGGTTTCATATTCCAACTTACTTCTCCCCAATGGCAAAAGCAACCAGGCAAGACATGTTCCGGGTGAAAAAATATCGACCACCGGGCTTCAGATCCCAGTCGTCATTCTCATTCAGCTTATGAAATCCAGCTGCAATCAGCTGCCTCTTTGCCTCAGCTGCAAATGGATTATACCAAGAGAAATGAGCCATCATTCTCATTAAATTTCCCAGCAAAGGCCACTATCCCATACTAAGGACTTAAACAATCGAGCTCAAATTAGAGAAACCATATGACTTATTTTAAAGTAACAATGCACAATACTTCTAATCAAAAAAAAAAAAAAAACTGGACGTTTTCCACACAACCCAAGTAACGTCTCGAAGGCTATCATATGCTAAAGGATCGCTTAAGGTAAATTAATCCTGAATCCTGCATTCGTATAACTGGTATTCATGCATGGATTCCAAGTAACAAAGTTCGTAATTTTTGCTTTCGAAACTAAATTTTCTTGCTGGGCTTTACCCAGAATACCCATTTATAGGTTCTAATACAATCAAGCATCCACATTTATCGAGCAGAACTAACCATGCCTAGGAGATTCTTCTAAAGCAAACTTCCAATTAAGATCCAAGAAGGTCACAGCATTACCAGTGGCGTGGAACTGTGTCCATGATTCATTGAGGTAATCGAGGAGATCACCCACTATAGACGGCGGTCTGTCCCCAGCACTCGGACACTCCTGCACGCCACAAACAAATCCCTCGTTAACAATGGTCGTATTGATTCCCCGAGAAGGAGAATTTTCGATATAGGAGGACCTGAAGGAGTGAATCGGGTCGGGAGCAGAAGAGGCGGCGGCCGGCGTGGTTCCGGCGGCGGCAGCGCCACGAGAGGACTATTGAAGGCTGTTTAGGTAGCGATGAGGGCGAGATGGCGGGGTGGGCGGTGATCTTGAGGAGTTGGAGGCGACTCAGAGCCATTGGCTTCGAGCTCTGCTCGCGAGCGGGATGCGAGAGGAAAAGAGAGGGGAGGGGACGAGCTGGATGGATATCGCGCATGCCTCGAGATCCGAACGGCTTGCCAGAACTAATCTCGACGACGCGAACACCAAATATAGGGAGATATTTCCGAGTCGTGCCAATACCTGGAGAGAGATTATACACACTTGACGTGGCGCCGAGGTGGTGTGGAGCCACATCAGCTAATGTGGGAGCCACCCAAATTAGTTTTTTATATTTTCCATTAGAACCTTTCTACCTTATAAATGGAATATGAAATTGAATAGATGAGCAGCCCCCTCTTCTCCCACATTCATCCTCGCGCCCACCAATCTCTAAACCTCCACCACCACTCCCTATACCTCCCATTCAATCAGAACCATCCTTTGGATCCATCCCTTCTCCCAACTCCATACCTCATACCCACCTCTACCAACCTAGCTCACCCAATGGCCCCTTACCTTCCTCCCTCACCTTTTCCGGCCCACCACCCCCCTCTTTACTTCCCCCAACCGCCTTCTATGCAATCACTGCTCTTCCACCATATGCTTGAAGTCACTGGGGTTGATTCTAGGCTTGATGTTGAGATGCCTCACATGGTGGGACATGCATAACCATCACCCAACACCTTTATTGCTTTATTGTGGAATGCATTAATTGTTGCTGGAAGCTCTCCACCTCCCCTTCATGACAAGACTGCACCGTTGGCTTTCAGGACAGCCCGTTAGAATCTGGAAAACGACACCCTAGAATTAGAAGATGACGCCAAGGACTATATGAACAAATGCTGGAATCTATCAGTGTCCGCGATGCTTGATGGACGCGTGAGATTGGACGAGTTGAGAAGGCGGTTGGACTGGTTATGGGTGGGATTCCAGCCGGTTCTTGTGGCAGATGTAGACGATGGGATCTTCGACATACGGTTCAAAACGGAAGTTGACCGGCTATGGGCGGTTACCGGCGGACCTTGGATGGTGGGAGGAAGGGACTTGACTCTGTTCTGCTGGCAAAAGGATTTTAGGCCGGGAGAGGATGGGCTCAACTACTGCCCTGTTTGGGTTCGTTTTCCAGGGCTGCCAGTGATCCACTACTAGGAGGACAGGCTGCTCAAGATCGCTAGCACCGTGGGGAAACCCCTGCTGGTTGATCCGCCCTCGGCACGAGCTTCTCACGGTCACTTTGCTAGGGTGTGTTAGTCATAAATATAGTCATTTGGACGATCAATGGTAATTTCGTAAATATTGTCAATCAGTCAATAAATACTTCAGTTTTGACACAACTGAAGTATTTTAGCCATAACTTTTACATCAAGTATCTAAATTGGACAATTCTTGAACCATTGGAAAGAAGACGAGAAGATCTACAACTTTCATGTTGACAAGATTTTCAGAATCCATCGTTCAGTATGCCAAACTGGCAGTTGAAGTGACCAGTGGCAAAATAGTAAATAATGGACGAATTTGTTAATGTCATCATCCAACTTTCCTATCGACCAAAATGGACGATGATGTCATCGCCCAAAATGGACGATGTCGTCCAAATCTCAATCGTCCAGATTTCTATCGTCCATATTTACTAATCGGTCATTAATGCAGTCTAAGTATTTTAGCCATAACTTTCTCATCCGATGTTCAAATTGGATGTTTCCGGTACCGTTGGAAAGATAATTTGAAGATCTACAACTTTGATGTTCAGAGTTTTGCCATATTCAAAGGTTATCATCGGCAAAAATACAGCGGAAGACAGGAGGCGTTGTTTAGTGGCGGTTCCAGAGCAGTTTTAGACCAGTTATGCAGTTCTGGTGGTTTCCACTTTCAAAGCAACAGTTGTAGCAGCTGCAGAGTAATTTCCTGACAGTTTCCAAATCAGTTACCAGAAGCCCTATAAATAGCCAAGAAGAGGAAGAAAAACGGGCCCCGGCCATCAAAGCAAAAACTGCTTTTTATCTTCATATAGTCTTTTTACATTTATTAGCAATGTAGTCTTCTAAATTCGGCCCCAGCCATCAAAGCAAAACTGTTTTTTATCTTTATGTAGTCTTTTTACATTTATTATCAATGTAGCCTTTTAAATTCAGCAATGAAGCATTTTCCTTCCTTTAAATTCCTGCAACGTTTTTCATTTCTAGGAGTAGTGCTACACTAATGTCTTCCATAGGAGTAGAATTATCATATTTTTCTAGGAGTAGCATATTTCTATCATTCATAGGAGTAGATTTATCAATCATAGGAGTAGTTATAAGTTAGTTTATCACCATTATTCCCATTTTTCGCTGCCCATTTTTCATTTTCCATGTCTATTTCCTATTTTCCATTTCCATCAACTCCACCATCAACCAAAGAATATCTTCTTTGTACACTTCAACACCTCTGATTTGATCATTCGAATGAGTAGAACTAAAAATCACAATCTCCTGATTTTTCGAATGTGGAAATAAATTTTGACCTTGATTACAGTCCCGGTCAACGATCATAATTTCTGTTCTAATAGTGTGCATCATAGTCCAACCGGACGAACTAATGTGGCGAGGGATTTGGTTGAAGTGCAAAGACAACGGGGAGAAGCCTCTCTTTCAGAAGTTCGTGTTTGAGGGCAAGGAGGTGTGCCTTGATTGCAAGTGCCTCGGTCATGTTTGCTTGCCGGTAGTTCCAACCATGGCGTCAAAGGTTGTGGTCTCGAAGGTCAACCAAGCTCACGAGGGTGACGATGCTGAGGATGTCGTTGTCGCACAAGCGGGTGGCGCTCAAGCAAGGAGACGACGAGATCGCCGGAGACGTCGGAGGTTGCTGGGGATCATCAGTGAGCATGGGCAATGAGACGATGTTCTCACGGTTGACTTTAGAGAGGAGGGTACGGGGCCTGACAGCGCTGGCGAATGGGGATGCCATTGTCAAGCAGACGTTGGTTGAGGGCCATGCTGCGCTGATGGCCAGACAGGGTGCGCCATCCCCATTGGCAGAGCCATCTGGCGAACAGCTGGTAGGACAGGGCAAGCCATCTCCATTGGAGGAGCCATTTGTTGAACAGCTGGTGGGTCAGATTGTTTTGGATTCAAATTTTAAACCAGTGGGGGAATCCAGTGCGAGCGAACCTTGTGAGCCAAACCTTAAGGCAGGTGGGTTGATTGTGCCTACTTTGGAGGCGGGAGTGCAACTCTGGTGCGGTTGATCGGACCGGTTTAGCTGTTGATGCTGACTCCTTAGAACCATCTAGACTCCAGGACCGAGGTGGAGGGTGTAGAAGATCTCATATCGTCTCTCCTCCCAATCCCTACAGTTGATGGGGTGGCAGATGAGCTTGGGGATGACGATGAGGTTCGGGATCGGATGGTAACGAGGAAGCCAGGGAAGCGGATGAGGAGAGCCCTATGTTGCTGGCGGAGCATGGGGATGAGAAGCGAGCCGCCATCCCTGCTTCTCCATGATCGTCCTCTCCTGGAACTGCAGGGGGATCGGCCCCCGGAAGCTCAAACGCTTCTGCCGGCGGCTAATTGCGCGACACTCCCCGGATATGACAATGCTGTTGGATGTTGGCCTTCCTGCGGAGGATTTGAGGGCGGTGTCAAACTGGTTGGGGCAAAGCTGGGGTACGTATCTCATGCCGCACCTGGGCCGTAGGGGTGGGATCTTAGCAGCTTGGCGAGTGCAGAGAAGGACGAAGCCGAAGTTGGGTTATGGAATATGGTTGCTATGGAAGGATAGGAATCGATTGGTTTTTGCAGGGCAAGGGCAAGCTATGGCGGAGGTGGCCAGATCTGTGCTATGGTCGGCGAAGGAGTGGGAGATGCATTGTGGCAGAGGCTCAAGGGAGAGGTTGAAGACGAAGGAGGACTTCTTCACCATTCAGACGGACGGATGCCAGCAGGAAAGCAGAACTTTCAGCTATGGAGAGGGCAGTGGAGATGGCTCACCGGAAAGGGCTGCGTCGGGTGCTCCTTGAGTCAGATCGATGCTAAAGATCTATTGGAGTACGTGCATTGAAGGTCGAAGACGGTGGCCTCATGAGCTGCGGCACAGGTTGCAGGTATTCTGTTGGAAGGCTGCACAGCTTGAAGAGCTTCATGTGCGCGCGGTTCATCCCATATTCCCATGGGAGGCAAATGAGGAAGCGGACCAACCGGCTGGCGGCGTATGTACGCGGATGCGCTTTCAGGCAGTCATGGTGTAGAGCCCAGAACGGGTAGAGGGACAAAGGTCGGGACAGGGGACTCTGCTCCTTGCTGAGCCTCCCCTGTCCCCCTGTTTTTGTTTTTTGGTGTTGTTCAGTTGCTTCGGCTCAAATGGTTAAAAAAAAAATAAATACATTTACTGATGTTGCTTGCTTACATCACTGCACCACCTGGAGGCTGGAGCCACCCACATCAGTGTGCTAGTATATATCCCTTGAGTTTATGTTTAAGAATGTTATATATGTATTTAGTTGCAAATTGCATGGAGTATAATTCAACTAAAAAGAAGGTAAACTCACATTTATATATTTAGTGCAAATTGTTTTATAGTGTACTACCTGAACTATGCCTGCTTCTCAAATTGGTTCGTTGCCAGCCATGGCGCTCTGCATGGATGCAGGTAGGTGGTCGGCCGCCATCTAGGCCCTGCCTTGCTCGGTCCTATTCTGTTTTTGTTTCTTATTTTTACTTGATTTGCAATCCAGTCATTGGGCTTATCTAATAATAATAATAAAACCTATGATCAATATCGCTGGAACTATAGCTAATCTAACTGCATGTAGTACGATTGTACGAAAAAGTTCTTGATTCTAGAAATTGAAAAAGATTCACGCTTGAATTAAACCAAGCTTAACACGTGCATGCGTGTCAACACCATTGAACCACGTTAAGCTGCATGTATCCACGTCAGCTCACATCCAGTAGTAGGATGATTGCATGAGAAGAATGGTACCAGTTCCTAGCTATTACGTATTACGTACGTCCGTGCTCAACCCATACATGCATGCATGCAACTCAACCCATCGAGACCAGCCACGTATGTACGTACGTCGTAGAGCCAGTACGTTGCTGCTAAAAAGCTTATAATATATAGTACGTTTCATACGCGGATGGGTTAATTTTGGACCTTTTAATTTACAATATTATGTCATCCATGGTTGCATGTGACTAGCTAGTAATTAACAGTGACTCAGAGGATATATTGTTCGAAATGAGTGGTGAGTCAGATAAATGGAAAAGAGAGGAGGAGGATATATATATCAGGGGTGAAGACATAGGTAATTAAGCTCTCGTTTGGTTTGGATGGTCTTTGGAAACGTCGGTGTTACGTTCCGACAAAGCATGGTGGTGGCCACCCATTTCAACCCCGTATATGGCCAGCACCATCACCACCACCCTTTTTGATTCATACCTCGACCTGAATGAAGGCCTCAAAGTTCCACACTTCTCCTGGAGGCTTTCTCACCTCTTTTTGCACCTAGTCAAGCCTACCCTCCACTACCTGCAGTCTACTACCTTCTCCATCATTATATATATATATTACAGATCGATGAGAGAGATATCTGGGCTTGTTTGATTGGAGGATTGAGTTACCGCGAAATCCTACTTTCCTATAAGTCACGCGGTCTCTTCGATTTGTAGAAGACTTTCTAACTACTATTTTCTGAAATTTTGTAGGAAAAGTGAAAAAATAGAGGGATTGGTGGTAGGTTGATGGGAAACGACGCCTCTCATTTCTCATATATAACACTTCCTATCGTCAGAATTCAGAAGCTGACTAGATTCTCTCTCCAACTTTCCTTGATGTTGGAATGTGTATACCTATTCATACTCTTCTCATGATTCTCTCTGAAGACTTGGAAAAAGAAATTAAGAAAAAGGATGTCATAGGAACAAAGGATAAGTGGTGGTGGATTAGCTAAGAGCCTCAAAGTTGGACAAACTAAAGCCTCACATAGACTTTGAAAAAAAAGTAGACAGCTACTATAGGGTATAGACCAATTTAACAATAAATATGTCGCAATCCTTCTTAATATAAGCATGGTATCTAGTTCACTAATATAGTCACGCGTGATAGCAATAGATACATTCTTGACTTAAGTTTTACGTTTGGCACAATGAAATTAAACCATACAACTTTATTGCATCTACTTTAGTTTGCAAAATACATCGAATCACTTTATGACGTTGAGAAATTTATTTCAATGCATACCGAGGTGGAACCATGATGAGACTTAATGGGGGGCGAAATCTAAAACAAAATGATCATTTTCTTTCTTTTAAGAAATGCAAAACGTATATTAGAATGACAATATCGAACATTAAGAAATAAAAATAATATAAATATTAAAATATATGTACAATACTATATGCTACTGCGATTGAGAGGTGAAAGTTGAATCCAATGCTTTTGCATTTTTTTAAAACATCGCAAAAAATCAAGAAAATGACTCCTAATCCATCGAGCTAAAAAAGATTTTCCTTTAACCCACGGAGTTTCTGAATTCAAAAGAGCATTCTGCTGCTACATAAAGCTGTTTTCTCGTTAAGAATTCACACCTACATGAAAAACTGTGACAGCTTTTTAGGATTTTGTGAAAGCAGTGTTCCTAAACTGTGAAAACTTTCTACTTTCTCTTATTAGATCGGTTTTTCTCTTATATATTAAAAGTGCCGGTTCACTATGAGATCTGCTAGACTTTGAGCTGTGGCAATTAAATTACTAAGGATTAACATATAGATTTATCTATCTATCAATTAGGGGATATCAGCTGTTGGTGTGACAACAACATCTACGAGGCCTATACGTTCGTTTGAATTAGTATCCAAAAATTTTGAAACATTTTAGGGAATACACATGGTAGTATGATATGGTTCATATGGCTATCTTAGTCATTATCGTTGTAAAAATAGTTCAAAAATACTAAACCCAAATCAAATATTCTTTTATTCATGGTATCTTTCCAAATTCCTTCCAACACATGGGATCAAAGAATATCTTCTATGGTGTTATGCCTTTCATGGAGCCCAGAGTAGCTCTTAGGTAGCCCAATCCTCCATATAAACGAGGTGGAAGTTGAGGAGGTGAAGGGTCGGGGGTTCCGGCGTTGCCAGGGCGACTGAGTGCATATAGAAAACTCAGCTACTTCACAGTGTTCTTCGAGCAAATCAATCACTCATTTATTTAGAACAGTATCCAAACACCTGATCTTAATTTAATTACTAGGCTAACTACCACTCATGTATAGTAGTGGCGTGTTCATGCTAGATAACAAACCACCCCCTATTAGAAGAGCCTTTTGTTTCTCGAGCACAACACTGGAGAAGTCTCATTCGATCGATCGTACTTTGATGTTTAAACTCTAACATGTTTCTATGGTGGTGTTGTATGATACCTTCTCTTCTTCGGAAGCACTGCAAGGAGAGCAAGCATAATGGCTGTCGCCAAATGATCTTATGTGATCTTTGAGTGACCTCTTGTGCTTGAAATCAGACCCACAGCTGCAGAACCACAGCTTTCCGCAGTTCTTCTCGTGCGTTCGCCAGTCTCCTTTGACGGCGAAAGGCTTCCCGCACTTCCTGCACATGAAAGGCTTGATGCCATGCTTCCTCTTGTAGTGAGTTTGGAGGGTTCTGAAGTCTTTCAGTGGCTTTGCTCTCGAGTGGTTTATGTTGTTCTTGCAGCCATGGGAGCAGCAGTAGCAAGGGAGCTTCAGCATCGCCATTGGTTGTGCTCCTCTCAGGGATTCTGGACCCTTTCTATACTCTGATCCATGTCCCCACATATGCATCTAAACCACATATATATATAATGCATTCAATATCTATATATTACTGCTTTAAATTCTTGAAACATAATTAGAAATATGTTCATTAATTATAAGGATTTAGATGATGAGTACGCTTATTCCATTTAACTTAAAGTCTTCAATTGGTCACCTTGTTGTAAAAATTCCAACATGCTTTATGGCTATCCAGCCAGTTAATTAATCCAATAGCAAGAGAAGCCTAAATCAAATATTACGTACTCCCCCAGCTAGATTATTCGATCTACAAGCAGAAAGAACTCTCCCAAAGAAATATGAACATAAATTAGAAAAATACTCAAGTTTTCTCTAAAATTTTAACGCATAGTTGTAAAATCTTCATCAAGCTAGGAATTGGAGTTGTTTCAAGGACCACTAAATTAAGGCTGCACAAAATAACTATATAAAAAATAAGGATCTACCGAATTACAAAACAAGAGTCATATATCTTCTAGACTTATAAAAGTAGGAATTAAGAGTTGACCTGGATTCTTACTTCTTAGAACACAAGAAAATTAAGAAGATCGATCGGTGAACAAAAGGAAGAAGAGATGAAGATATATAGAAAGAATTTTATGTGTAATTAATTATATATAAGACTAATTACCTGCAAGTTGTTGTACCTATTAAAGGACTTGTTGCAAACAGAGCAAGAGAACTGGACAGGTCCTATAAGGATCTGAGCTGGTGTTGGTATCCAAAACCTACTGTTTTGTTGAACAGACGTCGTACTGGCCGACAAAGGGCTACTGTCCTCCGATGATCCACCCTGCTTCATCTCCTCCTCCTCTGATCTCTTAAAATCCAAAGCCATGGTTCCCTCATCCAAGTCTCCAGAACCACCACCTGGCAATCCAATGTGCAAGGCCACTGTCACCTTCTCTTGGCTGATCCCATCCCTGATGATCTCTTCTTTGATGGGCTTGGTGTTGGTGGTGGTCACCTCCTCCAGCCTCCCTAAAAGAGGCAAGCATTGGGCTGCTGGTGGTGAAGGCGAGGAGGGTGGTGGTGGTGGGGGTTTGAGCCACTCGATGAAGAAGCCCAGCTCTTCATCCATGGAGGAGGAGTGGTGGGGGGGCGGGGGGGGGGGGGGGGGGGGGTTGTTTGCGGGGTAGGGAGTGGTGTTATATGTCAAGGCTTGATGCAGTGCGGTGGAAACGTGGGTGCGTGGCTTGGTCTCTTTGTTGACCGCTAATGGGGTGCTTTTTAGTGCTATCTCTCTCTGGTGGTTATTATATATTGGAGCAACTAATGTGGCTGCTCTTGTACACGCTTGCACTGCGGGGATAATATTGTTGTTGGAATAGGTGTGGGCCAAGTGATGTTGAATTATATCCCTAGATTGAGAGGGACACCACTTCCTCCTTTGTGATCTCTCTCTGGTGATCCTGTGGGAAAACCTAACTTACATATATCAAGAATAATCCCCTGCTGATCTCTCACTTGACTTATTTGCATGCATGCCGATCTCTTTCTTTAACTTCTCTTTTACCTTCTAATCAGTAGGTATTTATCGATTGATTGATTTATTTCATCGGTATTGTTCTATTGATGAATTAAATCAATCAATCGGTATATCACTATCGATTTGATCATTGATATATATATTTAATCGGTAGATATATACCGATCGATATCTCATTACCGATTCAATGTCATGTGTAATGTACATGTTCTGATCCATGTAAACATATCGTAACTCTTACCGAAAACAAACGTACGACAAACAAACGATGCATGATTTTGGATAGTAGAGATATATAGTAGCTAACCTAGTTGGCACGAAGACAGCATGAGAGAGAGCTCTGTACGTAGGATGACACGCACCCACAAGTGAAAACGCGCGGCCTGTTTAGCTTGTAGATAAAAACCGAAATCATGAGAGAATTCACAAATGAAAAATAAATTTTCTGAAATACCAACAGCAAAAACAATATGAAGAACAATTAAGCTTTCAAATGCTTCTTTCTTATTCATGGAGGGTTATAAATTACTAACTTCAAGTACAATATAATTGATTAAAAGCAAAATAAATATAATATTAGAGATCCAAAATTCGATCAAAACAACAGAAATCCAGATCAATAGAGGTCGCCAAAATAAGATTGACTCTACGTACTTCACAAGCCCTAATTGTCATCGCCCATAAACACCAACAGGATCAATGATAGAAAGATATTTCCTTTATATGAGAATTGCCATTGTTCGATCGATGGTGCCCAGGGTTCACCAGCGCCCGTCCTCCGAGGAGAGTACTTCACACTTGGTGGAATTGTCGTCGCGCGGAGAATTCTTCCAGCGCGAGGACTTTGTAGTGCAGGCACATGCTTGCATGAATGGTACAACAGCCCATCTCTCTTTTGCAGGGTTTCAGACGAGGTGCATTGGTAGTCAAGGCTATAGCCCGAGTATTGGTCCTGCTGGACCTGGTGGATTAGAGCTCTTTGATTAAAAACCCGGTCTGGATTTTAAAGAAGGTTTAAAGAAGGCATGTGACTGTTTCAGACCTCGGTCACCTATGTGTGATAGGTGATCGATCACCTATGAGACATTTTTTTTTTCCATTTAATTCATTTTTAAGGAAAAAATATTTTTGGTTGTTTTTTATAATTTTTTAAAAAAACTAAAATACAATAAAATCTTTTATTTGATTTCCAACCCAATTCTATATAAATGAGAATTTTGATATCATTTTCACTCACTCTCTCGCTCAATTTTTCATCGGACTCTCTCGTCAAGTGCATTTTCAAGCTCTTTATTCACTAACTCAAGATTTTCTCTTCTTTTTCTCTTATGGCTTCTTCCTCCATTCAAGATAACAATCTTGAGAATGTGATCAAAATTGAATGAGAAGAATGTGATCAAAATAAAGTTTTTCCCTCTCCCCCGAAGTTGCTTTAATCATCGCCGGTGATAATCCAACATCTCCATCGAAACACACACGATCCGTAATTTGAGAGTCCTATGAAAAAAAGGAGATTAAAGATGCCAATGGGATGACCATTGATATCAAAGCCACATGTTGGGGTTGCATCAGTTGTATATAGTGTAATTATTATACAACGCAAGCCCACATAACAGTACTGAGCCGATCGACACCTTATTCTTTGGTTAATACCAGTAGAAATACAGGAAGCTAGGAAACCAGCTGAGCAATTCAGTTAAACTTCGTCGCGAAAACACTGGCTAAATTGGCCAATATAAACAAGTTTCAGAAGTTATTTACAGCCAATGGTGCATCATCATCTAGGTCTACATCTTGTTCTGCTCCCTTCAACTGCCAATTAAGAGCCATGAGAAAGCCACCAACATCACTGCATCTGGATCACCGTCTCCTCCGCGCTAGCCCGATTCCCTTCCCACATAAAAGTATTAGCTCGAGCCAGGTCCAGGGATCTGATGACCCCATTAATATTCAGACCATAGCTATCTCAATGCTTTACCGGACAATGAATGAGGTTACTTTCTTCATCCCATCCGTCAAGCGTGAACCTTTTGGCCTGATCTCGTAAAGAAAGGAAGGCTCATGAATGACCAATCCCTGGAGGAAGAATAGGCGAAAGAAAAAAAGAGTTTGTCCGGTCCCCGGGCCATTGACTTTGAATGACGTGACGTTGACCAAGCCAGCCTGATTCCATTCCCACACAAAAATATTAGCCCGAAGCAAGGCCACTCACGTACGGATCCGATCCAATCTTCAGATCATGACCGGCCCGGACCGTTGAATTGCATGACTTGCTCCATATATATTAAGAAGTTGAATGCCTTCACCTACGCTTGATCAAATCACTAGCAAGCTCCCTAGCTACCATTAGTTGCAAATTCTTTTCCGCGTCTCCTTCGGTAACTCTTTTCCACTCAAGTCTCATCGATGATGGTGTACGGAGATAAATATTTTTAGACTACGTACCGTACTATAAACTCACTCTTTTCCACTCAATTTTTTGAAGGATGTAGCATGCAGTGCCAAATGTGATGCCATCTAATTACGTTTTTGCACATATATTACAGCCCCAAAGAGTTTCTAGATAGCTAAAAAATATAATGCACTCGATCACCTGCTCATAGATTACACGACTTGGACAACACACTGCATGGAAGCAAGCATCTTCAATTCATATATACGATAAAGGCAATCACGTCACACAACTTATGATCGATAGTAGGGAAGTACCAAGAACGTACATATATGATGATGAGCTTAATTATTGGCAAACACTTTTAGAGCTGCATGCTATTTCTCTCTCTATCTCTTTGCATGGAACTAGCATAGAGATATTGAAATTGGATGCACCACCATGGATGAACGTACGTCGACCTTATAAGTTCTCGTTGAGCCGTACGAGTCGATCGATCATTAGCGGCGCCGGGCGGCGGTCTCCCTCTGAGCGTTGAAGTAGACGGCGGCCACCGGGAGGCCGAGTTCGTTCTCCTCAGCGAACCAGCGGGTGTTGAAATGGTCCCTCGAGGATGGCAGCTGGCTCACTGCCTGCCTCCTCTTCTGCTTGAAGAGAACAAAGATGAACCTGTGGATGCCTATGTTTGGCCTTGGGCTCTCATAGCCCACCACCTCTTTCCCTGTGATCACACCGGCCATCATCAAACACACACATTGATTATTAGCTTCTCCCTTTATAGATATAAACTCTGCGTATGTAATTAATATAACGCCTGGATTGAGTAGAGAGAGAGAGAGAGAGAGAGAGAGAGAGAGAGAGAGAGAGAGAGAGAGAGAGAGAGAGAGAGAGAGAGAGAGAGCTATACGTACCAAAAGAAGCATCTGTACTGCCTGGAATGTCTGTCACAATCCTGCAAGATGGTCAAGCATATATATATATCTGTGAGTCAGATTCATTGAGTACTGCGTTTTAATTTACCTCTTTGAGAGGATGATGAGTTGTTTTTAAGTTGCTACGTACCATCAAAGCAAAGCATGCATGGCATGAATTTAACTAATTAAATAGGGTTAGTTTGCGATTCATGTGATCATTTTTCTTAGAATTAATTTACCAGTGGACATGTTCCCTTAGGTATGGATCACTAGGGCCTGGTACATCTGGATCTGTCATTACCTGCAACAATATATGCATACATATATTAAGTTATTAACACAATAGTAAGTCCTATCATTGTATCTTGTATGCATGCATAAATATGGAAGAAACAAATAACAGGCCGGGCTAGGGTTACTAAAATATTAATTAGAAGAGTTTGGAAGTATACCAGAGTGAAGAAGGACCTCATATCACCATCTTGGATCTCAACCCTGGGTTTGCTCACAACTGCAGAAGGGTAGAACTCATGGCCATTGCACACCACGTTGTTGGAGCTGTAGGTCACCATCATCCTGAGGCTAGGGTTGAAGGAGTCCAGGACCTCTCCAATCACCCTCCCAACTATCAGGGGCTCCAACTCTCTTGCCATGATCTCTTCTGGCCTACTTCAGTGGAGACCAATCTAGCTAGCTAGGAAGCTTAATTGGCTTAGTGATCTCTTCTTATGGGGTTGTCCAGCTTTAGCTAGCTAGAGATCAACACCACTTGTATGCCTATATATATATAACTCCTAGCTAGAGGAACTATATATACACACAAGGAAGAAGGTTTTCTATCTGTATCATGTGGGCCGGGGAGCAATTAAGGAAAAAATTAGTATGGCCTTCTCATCATGCTTTAATTCATACTCTAGGAACAAGAACAACCTCAAAACTTAGCTAGCTAGCACTTCCTACGTACCTAAGAACAATCTCAAGTAATCAATATTTCTCATCTTTCGGTGCACAAAGGTTGAGCTTGGAGGACGGCTCATACTGATCCTTTTGCAATTAAGGCAAAAGGAGAGGAGCTGGGTGTTCCTCGAACCTTCCCAAAATACATGCACACAAGGGCTGAGCGGGTTTGAAGGGCATAAAGAGACACCAGGCCAGCTAGCTAGCTAGCAACCTTTGTATACAGATCAGTGGCCACAATACACTATAGTACTGAGAACTTTGTAGATGTAAGCTAATCAAACAGGTGGAAAGAGAGAGCCATTAGAGCTTATAAAACTGGTAATAAAAGAGAGTGGGCTTCCATAAATGGCTAAAAATCATCATGAGCAAGTAGCGTTGGGGGGTTTCTCCACCATGCCTTTTGTCACCTCTTGTACGTAATTCCTTATTCTCCATATCGGCCCTATATTATAACTATATATATATACCATCTTAAGTAAAAAAAAAGTTAAGGTGCAAGTGCAATACTACTATACTAGTGGATCTATATATAGAAAAGTATAAGCAAGGTGTTAGCATCATGCATGCTTAATAATCTGTGTTATATAAAGTTGAGTGCTTCGTGCTTTAAGGCATTTTAATTAGTAGAACCAATTATATATGGAATGGAGAATAATTCCAACTAATGTACCACATAATTGCAACTTGAGTGTATGCGATGTTTAGCCTATCAGCATCAAGCAGCTAGCTAGTTAGAACAAAACATATATTCGACCAATACCATATAAGAAATTAAAGGGCATCGAACTTTAACTATATAGTTTAACTATTAGCACTGATCTGCTGGACATGGACTATTGTCTGAACTACCTGCAACTTACTAAATCAAATGGAGGTTACAGACTTGTGAAAACTGTTATGGGTTACACACTTTGGGCACTGTGGAAGAATAGATGATGTGCTTTATTTGAGGATTCTGGGCTTCAACCGCAAGAGCTAATTAGAAGTATACGATGGCAGGTACGCGAGTACCTACTGCTTAATCGGCAAGATAATTATTGGAGGGATGTGCATCAGAGATGGGAGGGTCATAAAGTCCAAGCCGATGCTTCTAAAGGCGAGGAGGGGAGAGTAGCAGGACTTGGAATCATCTGCAGAAACCCACATGACGAGACCCTTTGGGAAGAATCTTGCATCTCATTTGCAGATTCTTCTATGTACGCTGAGCTTCAGGCTATCCTGTTTGCCTTAAGAGAAAGCCGGAGGAATGGCATACAATCCCTACTTATCGAAAGTGATGCTCGTTTTGCTGTGGAGATGATCAATGGCAGGATGCCACCAAAGGTGGGTTGCACTAATACTTTACAAGACATCTGGTGGGATACTGGCCATTTTCAAGCCATCTCTGTTGTTTTTATTCCTAGAGAATGTAATGTGCATGCTGATAGCATTGCTAGAAATGTGAGGTATTCGATATGTAACAGGGGGATTCCTTCTTGTGGAGATCCTCCAACTAGTTTGTAGCCGGTTTCCGGCATCTAGCTTCGGCTCAACTGTGCAAAAAAAAGAGTTGATAGTGGATCATCTCATCATGGGCTAAAGGGGCTGGAATCTCTGGATTCACCATCCATCAGTCCAGGGCCGGCCCAGAATGCATAAACTGAGTATTGTTTGCTTTATTCTGCATAATGGGCCGGGTTTGGTCACAATTACAGGCCGGCTTGATACCTCGGGTCTTGCTAAAGGCTAGCCCAGGTTCAATCGCGCTATGGCAGTCAAGAGTTCGGTCCAATCATTTATCTTCGGAGTGCGGCCTATTTCGGGATCTTGGCGAGCTAAAACGGAACGAATTTTGTTAATTGGCCAATTGTCTCAAAAATCCAAGTTGAAAGGGGAAAAAAAAATGAATTTAATTGGTCAAAAATTATTCTACTATATTTCTACAACAATAGGGTTTTATTTTATTTTGTAATGATTAGATTATATTAATATAAACTCATTTTCCTGTCAATTTAAGTTTTTGATACGAGTAATTAGCGTCATTTCAGAGACTTAAATTAAAATGAAAAAAAAGAGGAAGAGAAAAATATTTTTGTTCTCATAAAACACTTAACAGAAAAATAAAGTTGAGTTTAAGTTTATTACTGGTTTTTGGCGGGAAATCCATGGTTAATCTCCTCCAATGGCTTCGGCTCCTCTTCTCAACGCCAATGCCGCCATTTCCCTCTTGGAGAGATGCAAGTCCATGGCGGAGCTCCGCCAACTCCACGCTCAAATGATCAAGTCCAACCTCACCTCCCACACACTCGCGCTCAGCCGCCTCGTCTCTTCCTACTCCCTCTCCGGCGTCCCCGGCGGCCTCGACCACGCCATCTCCCTATTCGATCGAATCCAAGAACCCAACGCCTTCATCTTCTACGCCATCATCCGAGGCTTCTCGGAGAGCGAGAACGCGCGTGGATCTATAGCTCTTTATGCCCAAATGCTCGCCGACTTGGATGAATCTTTTGGCGTGGAGTTCTCAATCCCTTCCGTCCTCAAGGCATGCGGTAAAGCTTCGGCCTTTGAAGAAGGGCACCAGCTACATGGCCAGATCCTGAAGACTCACTTCAAGAACGACCCCTTTGTTTCGAATTCGTTGCTGAGGATGTATCTGGAGTTTGGCGAAGTTGAAACGGCGAAGCGGGTGTTCGATCAAATGCACCACCAGGACACCATCTCTTGGAATTCGATGATCACGGGTTGCGTCAAGGCCGGAGTGATCGATTTAGCTTTGAGGGTTTTCGAAGAAATGCCCGACAAGGATGTGGTCTCGTGGAATTCGATGATCGATGGGTTGATGAAAGCTGGGATGTGTGATCGTGCTTGCAAGTTGTTTGAGATGATGGATCGCAAAGATGTCGTTTCATGGACGACGATGATCTCCGGCTATGTGCTTAATGACCGTCCGAAGGATGCATTGAAGATGTTTAGAAGGATGCTGGATTCAGGTGTCCGGCCTGATGCCGCTTCTCTAGTTAATGTTCTCTCAGCCATTGCTGACTTAGGGTTCTCTCAGGAAGGCAATTGGATCTACGCTTACGTTCACCGAAGCAAAATAAAGTTAATTCACGGGGTTCTCGGATCGGCCCTTATCGATATGTACTCAAAATGTGGACTCATAGAGGATGCTCGTGATGTTTTCAGGATCATATGCCACGAAAGGCGAGTCGGTGACTGGAATTCCATGATCTCAGGCTTTGCAATCCATGGCCTTGGTCGAGAAGCTCTCCAGGTTTTCGAAGAGATGGAGAAGATGGAACTACAGCCAGATGAGATCACCTTTGTGGGAATCTTGAATGCCTGCAGCCATTCTGGTCTAGTGAAGGAGGGTCAGTTATATTTCAAGCTCATGAGTGAAAAATACAAGTTAGAGCCAGGCATTCAACACTATGGTTGTTTGGTTGATCTCTTGGGCAGAGCAGGACAAGTTGAAGAGGCACGAACAGTCATCGATAAGATGCCTATCGAACCTGACACCATGGTCTGGAAATCGATGCTCAGTGCTTGTTTGAAGCATGGCAATCTAACAATTGGTGAACAAGCAGCAATGCAAGCGATACATTCTGCTCCAAATGATTCCAGCAGCTATGTCCTCTTATCGAATATCTATGCAAGGCTACGACGCTGGGCCGATGTTGAGAGAATTCGAAAACTGATGACAGAGAGAGGCGTTAGGAAGGTGCCCGGCTGCAGCTCGGTGATGGTCAATGGAAAGATTCATGACTTCGTCATCGGGAGGGAGATTGGTCTTGGATGCAAGGAAGAGGTTCTTTCGAAACTGGAGGAAGTGATACACAGATTGAAGTCGAACGGTTACCGGCCTGACCTGACCCAAGTCCTGGTCGACGTCAAGGAAGAAGAGAAGGAGAGCTTGCTTGGTGTTCACAGCGAGAAGATGGCAATTGCATTTGGGTTGATACATTTGGAAAGAGGGAATTCCATCCACATAGTGAAGAACTTAAGGGTGTGTGGTGATTGCCATTCATTCTGCAAGCTGGTTTCCAAGTTATACAGCCATGAGATTGTTCTGAGGGACCAGAGCAGGTTTCATTGTTTCAGAGGGGGTTCATGCTCTTGCAATGACTTTTGGTGATCCAGTGATGGATTCAACAGTGATGGATTCAACAAAGATGGCACTTGGATTCCATAAATGGCTAAGGCAATTCTGGGGAAATCTCAGCAACGGCAGCAAGCTAGCAGTTGGCACAACAGTTGCTTTAATTCGGGTTGGATTAGTGCAATTGTAATAAGGAATTAAGGATATGGAAATCTCTGCTGTAAGAGTCCATATTAAGAGAAGAACCATCTTATTTATTGATATATTGAGAGTACAATGGAATCAATGAGAAATTACATGTTTTTCTCCTCAAATCTACTTCTCTGCTTCTTCTTGTCTGTTCCTGCGCATGTTCTCTGCAGCTCCCTGTCTCTTCTTCCCTTCTTGTGCTGTAACTCTGTAAGCAGTGGCCATTCACAAGGAGAATTCGTATCTTGTATCGCGACATGAACATTGTTTTCGGACACTGGAAGTTTGGTCCCATGGATCTTGCGAACCCCTCTGCAAAATGGTGAAGGATCAGTGATCAGCCCACCTATGGCATGGCAATCATGATGCACTCGTGCCAGTCACGCTGTCGCGTTATATTGCCCAAAAACTTCCATGGATTCAGTATCACGAGCTTCCCCGTTATAGATTGATGGTATGGCTGATGGCAAGCTGAAGGCACTCTTGGTCGGAGATCAGTAGCTCAAAAGAGTCAAAACCCAGACATAGTTTCTTTTAATTATATGTTGTCATGGGGTTTCATTAATCTCTTCGGCCTTTTGTTCTAGTTTGCGTTTAGTAGATAAATTGGTCATGGCTTTGTTATTATGTTCCATAGTGAGCTCAATACTATTAAGATTAGGATCAGGTGGTAGCTATGACTGCGGAAATGGTGATTATTCATTTCGGATTTTGTGATGTTTTTGTATGATTTTTGATGAATAGAGTTCTTGTTGATGTTGTGAATTATTATGTTGAAGATTTGGAGGTAAGAAAAACTTTTTTCTCTGGGAGATTTCTCTTTCCAGCTTCACACCAAGAACTTATTGGTAATTGGATCCGGTTAGCATCCTTTACGGGTCCCAGTTCATACCCGATAAAGGTTTCCGGCGAGGCAAGAGACAGCATTAAAAAATCCTCTAACGTACATTTAATTCGGGTATGGATATTTCATATCTGAATTTTAGAGCTATTCTGCACTAATTACCTATTAGATCTAAATCTTCGTGGTCTTGACTAGAACCAAAGAGCTTTTGAATGTAAAAAAAAAAAGGGGATTTTTGTACCATCGAATTTTGGATTTGCAATTCAATTATAAACTAAGTAAAATTTAGTTCCAACTCCGTTAATATAATTTGACGGAAAACCGCTCACCTGCACGCATGTGAGCGGTTTTGCCCGTTTCACCGCCATGGAAGGTGGTATTTTTCCGACAACCCGTGTCGCTTCTACCTTGACGTGGCAGGGACGCGGCGCGGTCGTGGCATGGAGTCTCGTGGTACGGGGGGCGTGGCACGACGTGGAAGCATGGCTGCAGAGGCACGGTGTGGGAGCGGCGGTAGGGCGCGCGGCTAGGTTGCGCGTGAGTGGCGACGCACAGGGGTGGCTCGAGCGACGGTCTTGACAAGGGCGCATGTGGCTTGAGAAGGACTGGTGGCGCCACGAGTGGAGGAGGGAGGGAGAAGGAGAGAGGGGTGCGGCGGTGGCGCTTCGAGGTCGAGGGTGGCACGACAGCGTTGGTGCGGCGAGCACGACTATGGTGCGGCGAGCACGACTACGGAAGGAGGCTGCTGGGTGGGTGTGGGGGCTCGGCGAAAAGGAGGAAGGAGGGCCTAAGGGGAAGCGGCGGTGTAGAGAGGGAGAGGGAGAGATTGAGAGAGGGAAGGAGCGGGCGGGTTTATGAAGGAAAATGAGAGGAGTTTGAGTGGCGGTGGTAAGGAGGAGCAGGAGAGAATGAAGATGAGGAAGGGAGGAATTAGATGTAGTAGGATCAGGGAGCTGGAGTCGAGGTAGGGGGTTAGATTCGACTGGCGGTGACAAAGGCTGCATGCAAGCGACCTTGTGGGCAGGCTGGCTTGGCAGTGGTGAATGTGGCGAGTAGCCTTGTAGTCACGTGCGTGTCACGTGACTAATTTACCGTTAGTCTATATAACATTGTTGGGGGTTTGGACCACTTTGTCATGATATTTATAAATTCATGATATAGAATTGTAAATTTCAAATCAGGTGATACTAAAGTGCAAATGGAGGTGAGATGCATGATACGGAATGCAAAAATTCCAATTAAAAAATAGAGAAATGTTTTGTGTACTGCTATGGGGCCATGTACAGTTGTACACACATGAGAGGAGAACGAAGGAGAGAGAGTGGAGAAGAGTGAGAGAGAACAGGAGGGAGAGAGGGATGGTGGCATAGCCGCGGCATGCCACCTATTGGGGTACATGCACATGACATGTACCTCCTGAATGCCACCTACCCCAATCAAAGCCCTAAAAAGTATTCATACAATGAAAAGACTTCTCCTGGTAGAGGCTAATCAGGTAGAGGCTAATCGGGCTATCGGGTCATCGGACTTCATTCACACCCGATAGTTGCTTCATTAACATAGTTATCAAACAGAGAACAAACAATAGCTTGGATTTGTGCCATAAATGGTTACTCTTGGATTCCAACTCTCGTGGAAACTCTTCATCTTCTTGTTTCAAGGTATGCATCCATAGTTACTTACACATACTATCTCCTTGTTTGAGACCCAATGTAATCTAAACCCTAGTTTTATCACCATGCCCTTCTTTGGGACGCTTGAAGAAATCCTGGTTATTTAGTTCTTACGAGGTGCTAATATGCTTTCATTGATGAATGTTTGGAGCTCTTTGGAGTTTCTGGTAATTATGGGAGAAACCCAAATGGTATCGATGTTGGTATTTGTGATAGATTGTTCAATTAGATAACATTGGGATTGGATTGTTAATGATTGCAACCCTTTCTGTGCTTTGGAAATGGCACCAGTACTCGACCATTTCTCAGTGATGACCTAATTGTTTGATTGTGTAATGGTCTGCATACTTGGTACGCTGTGAACTGGCTATAATCTGGTGATTATCGAAAGAAAGTTTGTTTTTTGCTTTGAAAAAAGAGGAATTTTTTCAGAGACGGGTTTTGGTTTTGATGGCATAATTTTGACTCTTGTTTCTGGATGCTGTGTAGCTGCCACCATCTTGCAATTTGTTAGATCTTGATAAGAAGTAGAAAAGAGGTTTGTATTCAGAAGAGCCACTTATGGAGATATCTCAATTGATCGGACTGAAGGCCACTGTTTTGTTCCTTGCATTTCTGTATTTGAGAAACTTTGGCCTGCCATTGATTCAGATACCCATTCTGCATGCCTCTTTGGTTGCATATTTGGTTGCTATTGCGTCTCTACCAGCTATAAACCTTCCCTTGCTCTTGGGCAAGAGCTCCAATGGGAAGTTTCCGCTCTGGTCGATGCTTATTTTTGGACCATACTTGCTTTTCATTCGGGTATTCGTGTTCTTGAGGAGATTGAAGAGCGGCGAACCAATTTACAGCAAGATTGCTGAAGGATTGTATGTTGGAGGTTGGCCTTCCTCTGTGGATCATTTGCCACGAGGTGATCCTGCAGTTATTGATTGCACATGTGAACTACCTAGGAGCTCTGTTGTCTTGACAAATGCGTATCTGTGCATTGCTACTTGGGACACAAGGGCGCCACAGCCATCACAAATTGAATCTGCAGTTCGTTGGGCATGTAGGAAGAGGGCACAGAAGATACCCGTTTTCATCCATTGCGCTTTTGGTGAGCACCCTTTTCGATTTTAACTATGCATAGCTCGAAAATGCTCAACTTCTTTTGGACTCCCTTTCTTTATCTCTATATGAAATTAGCAATAAGCTTATCCATGGGGCATTCTTTCTTAATCACATATGTTGCAATTAACAATGAATTCCAAATTTCAAGTACATGCCTTCACCTACATAATAGGGTTTCATATGTATCTGCCACCATTATCAGAATTTATTGATAGGAATCCAGGAGTGGGTCGAGCCAGAGGGCCGAGCCACGTCATGAGTAGTTTGGAGTCATGTCGTAGGATAAGTCAGTCATTGGGTTCATATTTGTATTAGTCAATTAGGAGTTGTGATTGAGTCAAGTGTAGTTATGATTGATTTAGGTTGGGTGTGAGCCCAAGTCAGTTGTTAGTAAGGTTGGATATGAGCCATTCATTAGACGGCTACACATCCAACGGCTATGATGCTATCTAGGTATTTGAGAGTCCTAGGGTTTCTATACGCCTCTCTATAAATAGGAGGCAAGAGTCTGTAATCCATGCATTCAGAGAATTAATAAAGCTATTGAGGGGTTCTTCCAGCCATCAAGTGGAAATAGGGGTTTATCCAGCCATTAATTGGATACAAGGGGCGTCCTCGGCCATCAATCGAGGATTATCGTCTTCTTCTCTATCTTCCTTCCACCATCAACGACCTGGTGAGATCTCCCCAGATCCATGATCTCATCATTTATCAAATTAGCACAAGTATATTCTTAATTAAGAAGAGGAAAAAAAATACTGTTCTTTCTTTAGAGCCTTTTAACATATAGAAAGACATCTTTGCATTGGGGTTTTTGTAAGTGTTTGACTAGAATTGGTAAAGACCAGGGAAGTGCTGAATGCTAATTCTTATGGAGAATGTAGATTTTAAGTGTTTCTATGGTGAATCTTTTCGATATCTTTGACAGTGTCAAAAGATATCCTATAGGTATTATTATTTTTTGAGTGAACCTTTGGGTGGAGAAATTTAGGTATGCATTGGAGCAAAGAAACAGCGTTGGCTAATTTTATGTTTCCTCAGATAGGCAAATATGCTGAGGAAGAATGACTCTCTTATGAGATTTTCTGCCTGACCGACAATAGGAAGCCAATTCAGCATGTTTGCTTTTGTACAATGTACTGATGTCTAATTATCTCAAACAACCAGCACAAGGACTCTGATTTGCCACTTATAATTTAGATCTCTTGTTCTATTATGTAAACTGACAAATCTTGAACATTGTGGCAGGTCATGGGAGAAGTGTTTGTGTGATGTGTGCGCTTCTTGTTGAATTGGGTTTGGCTGAAGATTGGAAACGAGCTGAGAAGATAATCTTTGAAAACCGGCCTTTTATCAGGATGAATGATCTTCACCGAAAGAACTTACAAGAGTGGTCTAAAAATCGCCTTTCATCAAAGAAAAAGGGTGAACTGGAATCCAGTTCAACGATTCTGTCTGGTGAGAGGCAATGATATTTGGAAATTGGATGCAAGTCCTACAACTTTATTCTCTACTTGGATTCTTATGTTCTAATACTTAAACTGCATGCCTTCGAGCATGCTATACTTCTTTCCCCATTTCTGCAAGGAACTAAAAATGATTAATTGTTGCAATACCTAGTAGGATATAATCTTCTGAAAAATTGTAACCTCTCAGAGTATATTTCCCGGGAGATGGTGGAAGAGGTAAAAGTCTTCTCCCCCTGTTAGGTAAGCTTGAGTGCAGTTGATTCGCTAGATCGAGGGGGATGGAGGAAGTGTCGCCTGGCTATGATCCTGGGGGTGACAAACATTCTTGGGCAAAGGTTGTAGGTCCTCAAGAACATGCTACGTCAATGGTGGGGGATGTTGAGGGGAGGGCGCTGGAGCGTATCCATTCAGGGAAGGTGACTATTCCGGCGGAGGTGGTCGCTCGATGCCAGAAGAAGTGGGAACATACATTGTTCGGGAGGTTCTTTGGGGGTCCGGTTGGCTTGGAGTTTCTTCGACGGCGTCTTGCTTTTATGTGGAAGACGTCGGAGCCGTTCTTGGTGACTGATCGTGCTCATGGGATCTTTGTCTTCAAATTCGGAAGTGAGGCCGATATGATGCATGTGTTGACTGCAGGTCCTTGGTCTGTTGACGGGAAGACCTTGGCGTTGATTAGGTGGCGGCCTTGCTTCCGGCCCAAACCGTCTGATTTTTCCAAGGCCATGGTGTGGGTGCGGATGCCTGAACTCCCGCAGGACCTCACGGAAAGGGAACCTTTGTTGATGATTGCGGCGACTATTGGTAGGCCTGTTGCGGTGGATGTGTCCACTAAGTTTTCAGACCGCAGTCGGTATGCGCGCGTATGTGTGGAAGTGGATCTGAATGTGCCGGCAAAGAAGGACACTGAGGTGGACTTTGTTACCCCTGCCGGTGAGAATGGGTCGTTCCTGCAACCGTTGGTTTATGAAAACATCTCTTTGTGCACGGGATGTGGCTTCTTTGGTCATGGGAAGGGGCGTTGCCCACGCCAGTCGGCTGAGCATACAGGTGTTAAGCCCATGGTTGCTGAGAGCTATGGTGGGGAGCAAAACCAGACGTCGATATTCCAGTCGTCTGAGGCTGGTAATACTGTGGAGGGGTCTCAGCAATCGAGCACAGGAGATGATGAGGGGGCTGGGGAGTGGCAAACGGTCCAGACCAGGCGGCGCCCAATTAGAACTGGCCGGAATGGCAAGGTAGATGGATGGTCGGGGGAGCTGGCCGGACGACCGGTGGAAGGGACGACTCAGTTTGGAAGGGTTGGTTTAGCGCCGAGATTGCCAGAAGCATACCAATATTCGAAGCCACATCCCAATCAAGCACCGACATCTACTCCACCATCTCCGGAGCAGATCTGGTTGCCAAAAGTCGCTGATTCGTTGGTAGAGAAGTCAGATTTGGTAACAGTGAAGAAAGGTAAGCAGTCGGTATCGGACTTGGCCCACTCTCGTGCTGGGCGTTGGGGTGAGCCCAGTAGGCCGGCTGTATTGAACAGGGGTGATCGCAAGGATGGGCAGAGTCGTGGCGGAGGGAGTCGATTCAGGCCGTTACAGGGGCCGGAGTCACTGTTACGGGATGAGGAGATTGCCGAGCTGACTAAGCACGAGGCCGCATGGATCGCAAGAACAAATGGTGACCCTCGCCGGCCGGGACCGCTCGTCATCCCCAGGGGGCTTCGTACGGGAAGTCCGGAGGCACCGCCGGATCCAGTGGAGATGCTAGGCCGTCATGCGGCAGGGGTGGAGCTGCTTGTCTCTGCCCTTCAACCCAAGCCTCTTCTCCTGATGGATGGCACCGGGTTGGCTGAGGATAAGGAAATTCCGCCGGGGTTCACACCGGTTGGTCGTGGAGGGGTTGCTGAGACAGATACTCAAATGGAGGAAGCTGGCTCTGTGTTAGGAGTGGGAGGTAAGCGCCCCAGGGCGGAGGCCCCAGCTACGGGGCCATTCCCTATCTAAGGTTTCCATGGTCCGTGCCCTTACCTGGAACTGCCACAGGCTGGGCCCGAAGAGGGTGGTCGATTCTGGTAGGCGGCTTTTGTCTGATTATAATCTTGATATGTTGTTCCTGTTGGAGACAGTTGTGGTGGAAGAGCAGATGCAGTTTGTTCGTCAGAGGCTGGGCTTGGCTTGGCAGTCCTATTTGTTGCCCTCACAAGGTCAACGGGGAGGTATATTGGCAGTATGGAGAGTGGGCTTGGGGGATATCTCATTCTCTCATTTCTCGGAGCAGGTTATACATGGAGTGGTTACATCTGATGAGGTTGGACAATGGTTTATATCTGTTGTTTATGCTGCTCGAACAAGTGTAGGGAGGGAGGCTCTATGGGATAGTTTGAGGAAGGTCAATGCCCTTGGGTGGCCTCATCTGATGGTAGGAGATTTCAATATTGTGGCAGCGCCTTCAGAGAAAAGAGGTCGTATTCCTTTTACCTATAATAAAGCAGTTAGGGATTTTCTCTCTTTTATTGCTAATGATGATCTAATAGACTTGGGATTTCGAGGTCCATCTTTTACCTGGTCCAATGGTCAGTTAGGCCGTTCTAGGCTGTTGGAAAGACTGGATAGGGGTATATGCAATTCCTCTTGGCGAGAATGGTTTCCTCATGCACAGATCCAGCACCTCCGGAAGTTTGGCTCTGATCATCGAGCTTTGCTTCTTGAGCTTGTCCCCCATAGGGAGTTGCATGGTCCCACTCCGTTTCGCATGCAGCAGTTCTGGTTGCACACCGCACAGTTTCGGGAGGTGGTATCCAGGGCCTTCAAGCGGCATCGCAGAGGTTCCTTACAGTTTCAGGTGGCTGGGCGACTCAAAGAGGTCAAAAGGGCTGTGAAGAAATGGAGTAGGACGGACGAGTTTGATCTGGTTAATTCCCAACAGGTTCTACTTCAGCACTTGGATAGTTTGTATCTTTTGGAGGAGGCCGGCTTACTGACACAGGAGGATGAGGTTCGGATGAGATCTATGGAGCACCAGCATGTGGCGTTAACCAGACTACATGATACCTTTTCCGCTCAGCACAAGAGAACTTCGTGGCTGATGGATGGGGATCGTAACACTCGCTTCTTCCACCGGTCCTTGTCAAAGCTAGGTCACAGATCTAGAATTGCTGATGTAATTACTGCTGATGGTATTACTGTTTCTACGCAGGAGGAGATAGTTGATACCTTTATCTCTCACTACAAGGACCTTTGGAAGCGACAACGACGGAGAAGGGAGGTGGAATTGCCGCCGCTCCCGGCGATTTCTGAAGCTGCTGCCTCATCACTGGTTGAGGAAGTGACTGACGCAGAGATTAGTTGTGCACTGCATCAATTGGGGAACTTCAAATGCCCGGGTCTAGATGGTTTGCCTGCAGAATTCTATGTCCATCACTGGGATATCGTCGGCCCTGAGATATCTTTGTTGATTAAGGCTTTTTTCTCATCCGGGATTTTGCCGCCGCACTGGAATGATACTTTTATTACCTTTATTCCTAAAGTCCAAAATCCGAGGAGGGTCAAGGATATCGGCCAATAAGCCTCTGCAACGTAAGTTATAAATTGATTTCCACCATCTTAGTGAATCGTTTGAAGCCGCTCCTGAATAGATTGGTTAGTCCCAACCAATCGGCTTTCATTGCTGGGCGGTCGATTTTTGATAACCTTAGTGCTGCCCAGGAAATGATGCATTGCATGAGAATAGCTCTTAAAAATCAATCTTTGATGGCGGTGAAGGTGGATTTGAAGGCTGCTTATGACTCTGTTCGCTGGGATTTTCTTGAGAGAGTTCTTCGCCAAATGCGCTTCCCTGATCGTTGGATTGGTTGGGTTTTACAGTGTGTTCAGACTCCCAGGTTCTCTCTTATTCTGAATGGTCGGGTCTGTGGGCTATTTGGGGCAAATAGGGGTCTGCGGCAAGGGGACCCCCTGTCCCCCTACTTGTTTATTCTTTGCCAGGAGGTTTTGTCGAGACTTATCGAGCTGCCATTGTTCGCTCTGGAAGGATTTATTTTTGCCAAGAATAACTTCAGATTGAGCCACTTGTTATATGCGGATGACTGTATTTTTTTCTCCAGTGCTACTACGGAGGAAGCGCTTAAACTGATGAATGTTTTGAAGAGATTCAAGGCCCTCTCTGGGTTGGAGATGAATGTGGAGAAGTCGAGTATCAAATTCTCGATGAAGACATCATTACGAAGACGGCGGCGTCTGACTACACGAACAGGTATTTCAGAGAAGCTGGGGTCCTGGCGGTATCTGGGAATTCCATTGAAGGTAGAGAAGCTCAAAAGGCCAGACTTTAATTTCTTGATTGAAGAGGTGCAGAGAAGGCTCTGTTCTTGGAACGCTAGGAAGCTCGCATCAGCAGCCCGGGTGGTGCTGGTACAGAGCGTCTTGCAGTCGCTCCCTGTTTTCCACATGATGGCGTACCCTGTTCCGGCTACTATCTTGGATAAGATTGAAAGCTTCGTTCGTCAGTTTCTATGGAGCGGGCGACGGGGGGGTGTCTCTGTTGTTGCTTGGGACAAGGTCTCTCAGCCAAAGTCATGGGGAGGTTTGGGGTTGAAGAAACTGCGGGTTTGGCGGGACGCGATGAGGATGAAGCGGGCAGCTCTGTTGCTGGAACCAGATGCCACTGTATGGACCAAGGTTGCTCAGGGGAAGTATGGATGGGAGGGCAAGCTCCCTGCTGCATCTCCTCCAAACCGCTGCTCTTCCTTGTGGCGGGCAACATGTAGGGCGATTGGGAAGCTCCGGTTGGGTTTGCAGTGGTCGCCGGGATGGGAGAGCGATCTTGGGTGCCTAGAGGACTGGTGGGTAGGTACTGGGCCGGCGCAAGCTTGGCCGTTGCTGGCGGATACGACGGCCATGCCCGACCGTCTCCGGGTCAGGAGCTTCCAGACTGCTGATGGGTCATGGGATTTGGAACGGTTGAGACCTCTGTTTCACCCGAATCTGGTAGATATGATCGTTGCGGCTGGTCCAGTGTCGCCGGAGATGGTGGATAAGGCTCGTTGGGTTTGGTCGGCGACAGGGGAGGTTACTACGGCATCATGCTATGAGTTTCTGGAGGCCTCTCATCGGATGGGTTCATAGGAGGAGGGTCTTCGTCGGTGGTGGTGGCCGGTGTGGAAGGCGCCGGCTGGACCTCGGGTTCGGCTCTTCCTTTGGAGGTTGATGCATGAGAAGCTGCCGACGTTGGCGACGCTGGTGGCTGCCGGGGTCCTTGAGGATGGAGGCTGCCCGCGATGCCAGGTGGAGGTGGAGACGCTGGAACATCTTCTCGTGGCTTGTCCTGCCTCGCGTCACATTTGGGAGAGGCTGCTATGGGGGTCCGGATTTGATCTCCAGGCATGGAATTTGAATAGCTGTTGGGAGGTGTTGAGAAGTAGCACCAAGGATGAGCAGCGGAGACTATTGAAGACTGTGATCGCGTATGGCTTGTGGGCCATATGGAAGGCCAGATGTGAGCTACTCTATCAGGACGTGCCGTTTGATGCTGGGCAGGTGGCGAGGAGATGCAAATGGCTGGCAAGGGAGTTCCACCTTCTTGATCATCGGCCGGGTGCCCAGCGGGATAGGAGAGATGGCAAGGGGACTGTGATCCAGGTCGATGCCTCTATGGATATGGTCTCTGCATATATTGGGTTGGGGGCAATGTGCTTGGAGGATGAAGATACCATTGCTTGGTCTGTTTCTGATACACTATCGGATGCGCCAGATGGGATTTTGTACGGGGAGATAGCTGCTATTCGTCTTGGGCTAAGAGAGGGCATGCGTCGGGGTGCGAGGGACTTGATAATTGAATGCGACTCCTTGGCAGCTGTGGCTTTGGTGGAGGGGAGGATGCCTGCGTCATCCTCTATAATCCCGATGTTACATGATATATGGTGGAAGATTGGCCAGGTTCGGAGTGTGAGGATGCTTTCCATTCCTCGGGAGGATAATGAAAGAGCGGACTGGGTTGCCCGTCAGGCACGGATTATTGCTAATTCTCTTTTTGCTAATAATCAGAGCTAGTTTTGGCTCCTGAGTATGGCGATCCTATTTAAGGGATTGTCTATGTAATGCTCCCCAGCCTTCGGGCTCATCTTTTCAAAAAAAAAAACAACGAGATAAAATGGGATAATATTTGATCGCAGATTTAAAATTCCTTATCAATGATATTTTAGACATTTTACCTTGTATCATACGAATCTTATTTTCCAGACTATATGTCCTACTTCTCTATAATCCCATGAAATAAGTAATAATATTTGAAAATTTCTATTGTATACATTTGAGATTTTAGAATTCTTCTACACCACTTGAATGGTTTCATGCATAGAGTCCAGTGGGGGCGGCCAAACCCAATTAAACACAACCATGTGTTTGTCTCTTCGTCTCCAAAGCAAACAGGTGCTATAATTAACTACAACCACACGTCCTTCTCTCATGCCCAATAAGAATCAGTTCACCACCAACAAGAACTCTCCTGATCCTGTGGTGTTGGTGTTGCCACCATCGTCGTCGACCATGAACTTGAACTCAGGTGCTATAATTAACTACAACCACACGTCCCTCTCTCATGCCCAATAAGAATCAGTTCACCACCAACAAGAACTCCTCTCCTGATCCTGTGGTGTTGGTGTTGCCAACCATCGTCGTCGACCATGAACTTGAACTCAGAGCATCCTAAGGAAGCCATCCATTCTGAAGGCTCGCCGGAGCTCCACAGACCTCGGCACGAGGTCTCAAGGAAGCATGTCATAAAGGACGCAGAGGATGGGTCGGCCTCCATATTGGAGAGGCTAAAGAGGCATAGGTTGGATATGGCTGGCCATGTTCGGGTTCCAGAGGTGTGGGAGAAGGAGACCATGCTAAAGGATTGGAGGAACTGCTCGGCCTTCGGCCGCTCCATCGTGCCTAAGGATTTGCCACTGGCTCGCCAGGAGCTTGTCAATGAATGCCGAAAGACGAGCTCCAAAGCACTGCAAGAAGAGAATGGTTTTTGATTCTTGTCATGCATGGTATCATCCTTTCAGTTCTTGAAGACCTTTTAAGTATTTGATCCATGGATCTTGCCAACCCATCTTGTAACAGCATCGAATCAGTTCATTGCAAAAGAGCTATCACTAGAATATTTTTGTAACAAATTTCTCATTGCATTATCAATTGAAACAGGTTTCTTTTTCTGGTTTTGAGATATATCTCCACCTTCTCCCCCAAATAAGGTTTCTATCTTACAAACTTGGAGCATCTTTGTTCTTTCAGAAAATGCTTCTCCATTAATATTAATTTGTCAAGAACCATAGAAACATGGATAATAGTGGGTCAAGACTGAAACTTGTATGAGAAACTAAATTATAGCACATAAGCCTGGCAGCAGAGCATCATCTTGAAACCTCTGCGAGCTCCCATATCTTTACTGTTCCATCGTCGCTTGCTGAGGCTAACAGCCAAGGGTCCTGAAAGCATGATGATCCAGCAGGGAAAAATGTCAATAGAAATCTGCACACGAATGATCAAATTTGTGAAAGCTGCAAGGTTGTGGATAGAGTTAAATAGGCCTACATGTGAAGCCCATTGCACGGAATTCACATCCATGTCATGAGCCTTTTCCTTCTTCAACAACATGCTGTATGATGGTTCATCCACCTGAAGACTCATTGTGAGTCCAGAGCATTCTATGGCAATCTTTCAAACAAATTAACTCAAACCGGCACGTAGAGGATGATTATATAGCATGAACCAACTGACATTGGTTGCAGAAACAAATTATTTTGACTGAACTCTCGTATATAGAATGCTCAATTCTAGTGAACATGAATTGACATACAAAATAATATAGGGTGGATGAAAAATACCGATTTATCCTTGTTCTCGACAAAAAGGCATATAGCATCATCAGCTGCTCCAGTAGCAATGACGTCCTGCCTGGCATATTTACCAACCATATTAACTTCATTCAAACGAGTGTGCAGTCACAATCTCATCATGACGAACTAGATTATTAATTTTAGTCATAATATATCCATGTCAGGAATATATACACATAGAGCTGATTAGTGAGCATAGATATGATTAGGCAGTACATGCAAAAGTAATAGGAACAAGTGGTTGCCATGGCAAGGCCAACAACACCACTAGCTCAAATTTCTGGGTTCAGTGAAAATACAAAAAGTGGTCACAGGTTTCACAGCAGTAGTTAATACCTTGACCAGTGAACAGAAAATACAGTACGATCATGATATCCAGATAGAGTGCAGATGTGCCTCCTGAAAGAAGCAAAAGAAATTTGTCACTCAATCATAAATAGTGCTGAATGATGTATGTGCAAACATGCCAACTTCCAAATAGGAATCTTATTTTGTGCCTTGACGCTGGTCTTGCTCAATACTTATCGTAGTCTATGCAAGAAGAAACTTGTTCATAATAATCAATGAACAGCAGACTACAAGTTGGATTTTGATTACCATCACATCTCTTTCCCTGAAAAGCTAAATAGAAAGAATCTATAAACAACCCAAGAGGTGTCTAGTCTGCTGATGAGCAATTTATGTGGGAAGTAAATGAAAGTAGGACTTCACTAATGTGGTTCGCATTGTAATTAGTAACTCAACTTGACATAACACAACAGAAGCTCTCTATAACAGCAGATCTTTGATCAGTTATTTAAATCCAAACAATCAAATTCAAGTGCCATTTTATACAGAAAGTAGACTATCAATTGGCAGCATAAATTGCATATGGCTTGGGCATAAGTGTAATCACCCATACACTGATCAGTAATGATACTTAAGTTGTAGCTCACCAAGGTCCAGAACCATCAGCACTCGGTTGAGATGGATTGACTCCAGTGTCCCATACCTTTAAGGTTAAATCATCACTGCAAGAAACCATCCTCAATATCTCTTCTATACTCATAACTCTTGTACAGAATATATCTTATCAGGAATACATACCTGCAAGTGACCATTCTATCTCCAGTAGCATTGAAGGATGATGCCCAGACTGTTGAAGAATGACCACTGAAGAGCATAGTCAGAAAATGCAAATGGTCTCACCATCGTAGAAGGCTATCTTTTATGACAACCAAACGGATAGAATAAACATCTTTAGAACTTATCATATCCAGCCCATAGATTCAATTGGCAGGATACTTCTCATAAAATTACAATCAATTTGTTTTGATAGGGTTTAGGACTTTTTAGCTTGTAGAAAGAGTTCCGTTATTCAGAGAACCATATTTTTGTGACAGACATATGATTACTTTAATTCTATTGATATATTTTTATTAGGATTTTGTCATAACATTGCTCTAGTTATGACTTCATTGATTGATCAATCACCTTCTTAATCAATAACAGCTTGTTACTAACAAAGAACAGTAAAAAATAATCTCAGATAGCAAGTCAAATCAGAAGCTGCGAGGATTTTTTGTACATCATCAGATTATGAAAATCTAGCTATACATGTTACTACATTAGCAGCCATAAACACTGAAGCCAAACTAAAACTAAAATTTGCTTCTTCAGGCAGTAAAAAAATATAAGATCGAGCTAATTCCACAAATAGATGAAAAGAAACTAATTTGAGCAATCCCCACCTGTTAGCTTCACCTAGTGTTTGCACACAGTGCCAGTCCTCTTCACCATCCTCTGTCCATACCTGCGATGTTATATCAAGAATATTGCATAAAACACCTGCCAGTATAAACTAGTAATCATTGATTACAACTCTGTTAAACTAAACTTCAGGAGAATATACCCTAATAGAGTTGTCATAGCTGACAGAAACCAAGACATCAAAGAATGGATGCCACTGCACCATCTTGACATCCTGTGCGTGACCTTGCAGTACTGCAAGACAATCAAACTCATTACCGGGCTGCATTTCCCATATCCAAACGGTTTTATCTCGACCGCATGTGGCCAACAAGGATCCAGATGCATTCCATGAAACACTCTTTACTTCGTTTTCATGGCCCTGTTGTTCCAAAGTAATTGTTAGAATGCATAAGAAAATTAAGAAGAATTTATTAACTGAAAATGGTGCCTTGAACTTCTACCTCCAATGTAGCGACACAGTCAAAATCACTACCGACATGCTCCCATATTGCGGTTGTCGCATCAAAGCTTGAAGTTGCCAGTAGCTTCCCATCAGGAGACCAAGCGCATGATCTAACAGTCCTATTATGAGCATCTTCAAGAACAGCCTGCAAAGGAAGTCACCAACTCGCATTTAAACACACGATACGCCAAAAGTATGTCATTATTATTTCTACTAAATCTTTCTATAACGCAATCCTAAGCCTATGAATTGCCATGACTTATAAGGATGTTATGACATGAGTTCGAAGAGCTCAGCATTGAAGTGACAAAAATTTTACAACTGTCACCGACTGTGACATCAATGGTAAGTGAGCATAGTTGGTAGGTTGTGGAAAATAAGTGCAACCTAAGAGCATAACTCCTAAATTCTCCTAAATAGCATGGATAAGAAGTAGACTCAGAGTACCATTTTTGATGGTCAAGGTACCACCACATGAATTCTCTTATCTCAGACATGTGTCTTCCACAATTTATAATTGCAGAACAGCTATTTTAATAAGAATTAGTTGTGGTGCCTAAGGTTGGATACTCATTATAATTGTGAGACTCATAGAATATAAATACCTCATTAGAACCAAGTATACTTCAGGATAAATGGTTCTTCTCAAGCTTCCAAATCTTAAAAAAATTCTTAGTTGGAAACAAAATTTGGCATTTTTCTTCCGATAAGCATCACTACAATAACTTGACTAAGATCAGAATCATCAGAAAATGGGGAAAAAATCAGTCATTTGGTACGGTTTCCATCATGGGAAGCAACAATTGAAACGATCGCAGCAGTACACACAAATTTCAATCATGCCACGACGACATTTAACAAAAGATCACACTTTCAACGGCCTGGCTTGGTTGTGAGTGACGAGATCAAAGAAAAGGGACGTGGAAGCATACTGCGCAATCCCAGGAGGCGGTTGGGCCCTGCTGCCAGATCCTCACTGTCTTATCGCCGCTGCACGAGGCCAGCATCGCCGGAACGCCCCCGGCGCCGGACGCCGGGTTCCACGCGAGGCTCCACACGCGATCGGTGTGCCCCTCGAGCCTCCCGAGCTCCCTCAGCTCCACCCTTCCCTCCACCAGATCCATCTCCCCCCTGTTTAGCTTGTTCTCGAAGATCTGAGATGCTTTTCTCTACAGCGATCGGAATCACAGGGGTTTAGGGTTTCGGCATCGATTGAATCGCCAGCCGCTCCAAACAAACGGGGTGGCGGTCTTCCGGCGCGTGGGAGCCACGTGCCCTCATCCTTAAACAAATGGAGATTGGATGCGATATACACAACGGATTAATCTATTAACGTGAATGAAAGCTTAAATAGCTTTATGGGCCGTTACTAGGCCTACTATTAGGCCTTTCGAGATAGTTAAGCCCAGTCTTGGAATAGTAGCACATTTCTTTACTTCAAGGCCTAAATGGCCCAACCTTTAGTGGGCCTACCATTATGGCCTTTCCAGATGGTTAAGCAATATCTTCGAATAGTAGCACCTTTCTTCACTTAAGGCCTAAATGGGCCGCTGTCAGGCTTCTCTTTATTACAGGCCTTCTTGATTGGTACGGGTTAGATGCACGTGCCTTGCGCGTGCCATGTGGCAATGTAGAGTTATATAGCTCTTCAGGCCGCGCGGTTTCTAGGGTTTTCTCCGCCGCCTTCACCCTTTCCTCTCTCGAGGAGCTTCCGGTGAGCCTTTGCTCCTCACCTTCTGCTGTCTCCTAGGGTTTACTTCGATCCAGTTTAAGTAGACATCTTGATCTGTATGGGTCGTTTACTCTCTTCTTGTTTGCTTTGAAGGGAGGTGTGGAGAGGTACGCTTTCGTAGAGTAACTTCGACGGGGAGCGGTTCGTAGGAATCATGAGGTATCGTCTCTTGATATGTAATCTTGTTGCGCCGTTTTCATGGCTGAATGTGACTCTGTAAATGTTTTGATTTGATGATCTTGGTGTTTGTGTATTGTTTTTTCCCAGTATGATCTTGTTTCAATGAGTTTTTCCTTCTTTTTGGATAGGCTTCTAAGAAGGTTTTTATTCTAGTTGGAAAGCTGTAGTTTTTTGAATGGACAACTATTTCGTTGCACCTAATCGATGCTCTTTGGATTAGACCAAGTAGATCTGGTTGCCTGCGATTTAGTGGGTTATCAGTGGTCTTGTTTGTAATCATAGTGTTTGAACTTCCATCGCTTACTTGTTTTTGTTATTTGTATATGCTTTATTTGATGAATTCTATGCTACTGCTGATGTTCTTATTGTCAATTGGATGGGTGGAGTGGCCAGTGATATTCAGCTATTTAATCGTCCTTTTTTGAGACCTGTTGTGATGTCTATTGCCATTTGACTCTTTCCATCATGGCTCTGGCATGTTGCTGTTTAAGATCATTACTTGCTTTCTATGTGATTATGGTATTGTTCCTGGCTATACATTGGAATGGTAGCACATTTTCTCGTATGTGAATTTTACGACAACTTTTATGTTAAAAAGCAGGAGTAGCCTTTTCAAAATGTTCCACCAAATTAAATGATTATGGATATGGTAGTGACAGAGGCATGATAGGACTTGCTTTCATATCTATTGCCAAGTTGACTTTGGGGTTGTTATTTAGAACACTTGCAGTGCTTAAAATCATGAATTTTTGGATCTCATCCTTTTTACTTTAAACATGTTAATCTGCACTTGAAGTTATTTAGTGTTGCCCATACTGTTGGAGTAAGTGCATGTTATGAGTCTGTCGCTTCTGACTGCCTTTTCCCTGTTCTTGCTTTCTGTTACAGTAAGTTGCAAAGTGATGTTCTCAGGGAAGCCATCACTCAGGTTACTGGTGCTGCCAAGGAGAAGAAAAGAGACTTTACTGAGACAATTGAGCTGCAAATTGGGTTGAAAAATTATGACCCTCAGAAGGATAAGCGATTTAGTGGCTCTGTCAAGCTGCCACACGTCCCTCGTCCAAAGATGAAGGTCTGCATGCTTGGTGATGCACAGCATGTTGAAGAGGTAACCATGTCCTCCATTTTGGTAAAAAGGGACTATATCAGCTATTTAAAATGCTTATCAGCGGAGATCCCCAATTTGTTTGACATGGATTTTCTTCTTTGTATGTTTCTTTTGGTCCAATAGTACTGCTTTGAACTCTCACTGTTTCTTGATGTTTTTTCCCCTCACACAGCTAATCAGGTAGCTGCATACTCAAGTAACCAAATGGATCATAAATAAGAATTGTGAAACGATATTCTAAGAGTGCATCAGCAATAGGCAACATAAATTAGAAACTGGAAACGGGTATGATAATAGGTTTCTTGGAACTAGATTTGATCAAGTGTCATCTTTATGCTACATGCAGGCTGAGAAGATCGGGCTGGACTATATGGATGTTGAAGGACTTAAAAAGTTGAACAAGAACAAAAAGCTTGTTAAAAAGCTCGCCAAAAAGTATCACGCTTTTCTAGCATCAGAAGCCATTATCAAGCAAATCCCTCGTCTTCTCGGCCCTGGACTCAACAAAGCTGGTAAGCAAAATCTCTGCTACCTATTGTCTTTTAGGGATCTCTGGAGCAGGTTTAATATATGGGTTTGGTATGAATCATGAAGCCTGAGATTGCCATAATGATGCTGGCATCATTTTAGAATATTAGTGATTTTTATTGTTGATTTGGATCTCACCTGCTCACAGCAGTGATGTCTGAAAGCCTGCCACTTAGCTTACTGCTGGATGTCCTTGAGAATGGAAAATGAACTGAACATTGGATGTGAGATAAGTTTAGGCAAGGCGTGAGAGCTGACCTTCCCTCTGTTGGCAATCGTTAACAAACATCAGAGTTGCTGTCATTGTTAATCGAAAATTATAGTCTGCAATGTAGTATGATCGTGCTCATCTTTTTCTGTAGTGCACCATCATTCATATGGAATGATGTGACTTTTGTTTTTTTTACTGGATTATTCCTTTGTAAGCTCATAATGTGAGACCTATGTGGGAAACAAGTTCTGCTCTCTTTTCTGGTCTCCAGTATCTCAACTCGTTCATCCAAGAGAATTGTTGATCAACCCTTATCTGTGTCTATTCTTGCAGCTTATTGCTCTTACCAGTTCAACCCCAACATTTTATATGCTTGACATGTTTTAGTTAATTTTCACTCATTTTGATTTCTGGTATCACCTCTTTTATTCATATGTTAATTCATTAGCAAACCATAATTCTGAATCTTTTGATGCGTTGTTTCGATGAGGACTCACTCTTTAGTCCATTGCAACTTTGTTTAATCCTTGGCGTCATGAATTTGACCTTTGACTTTGCTTCTATGATACCATCTATTTGCTACTTGTGTGATTGGTAACCAAACTGGACTATATATTGGATGCAGGCAAGTTCCCTACTCTGGTGACTCATCAGGAATCTTTGGAGGGGAAAGTTAATGAGACCAAGGCTACGATCAAGTTTCAACTCAAGAAAGTTCTGTGCATGGGTGTTGCCGTAGGGAATTGTGGAATGGAGGAGAAGCAGATCTTTCAAAATGTCCAATTGAGCGTGAACTTCCTGGTTTCTTTGTTGAAGAAGAATTGGCAAAATGTATGTTACTTTCTTACTTAAACCGGCCACTCTTGCTGCCACTCATCTCTATATCATCCTTGTGCATTTTCCATTGGTATTTAAGAGAAACTAGTAGTGCGATGAACACCATCCCCTGTTGTTTTGCAGCCTTCAGCTCTTGAAATTTGTCAGAATATAGGAAAGAATTTACGTATTCCATGTGGCTGGTTCCCTCATCTTTCTCATGACTTACAGCAAAGATTTACAATCTGACTCTGCTTTTGTGATGGGCAGGTGAGGTGTTTGTACTTGAAGAGCACCATGGGGAAGCCGATCAGAGTGTTCTAACTATCGTCCTTCGACGAGGTTTATTGTTTCAGGCACAAAACTTGTTGTAGTGGAGAAAAGAAATCACCGAGACATTTGTTTAGCTTATCATCCAAATTTTGTTTCTTTGAGCAATTATCCAGAGAACATTATGTTGATGAACCAACCATGTGCCGTAGGGCTTTTTATGTTTACTACTGTGTTTTTGTTTGAAACATGTTTAGCTATTGTTGCAGAAACTAGAAAGGTTTCTCGAGTTTTATTCTTAAAGAGTCTCTTGCATGCTGTCACTCTTCTGGATGGAAATGGCTGCCTTGTTCCAGCAAGAACCATTTGGTTCTACATTAAACCTACTTACGTATCGTTGCAATAAGTATTCTTTACAGCTCTGATGATTTAGAGCCGAAACAATCAAGAAGCAGACCTCGCTGACGATCTCCACATTATGTCTGCAACACGAGGTTGCCTCTAGCCAAACTGCCTGCACTGCGCTCCTTTGTATAAGTATCCCTAAACCTTATCCGCACCAAGGCAGACTCCAGCTATATTATTTACATTAGTCTGATCTGATCACAGACTCAAATATCCTAATATCATTATGAGGAGAAACCTCCCGACTTGTGGCAATTGATCTGTAAAATATCACAACACTGAGCTGAGCTTACACAACATTATGAGGTAAAGAATGAGTGCTCTACAAATGCCTATTAATGTGTTGAAGCAGAACACTCTTTGTAGTCATTGTAGTCCGTGATGGTGGTATCTACTTGACCATGAAAGAGCTTTTACAGCTGCAGCCCCCAACAGCACTCGGATTGGATGCTACCTGCCACATTGAAACCCAATTTCAGCACCATTACCTTTACACTAGTAATTAATGCACCAAGTTTGCTTTTCAGAATAGGTTCGCAGAATCTACACTCTAGTTTGTCTATATATGCTGATCAGAATCGCATCCAAAGCTTTTCAGGTACATTATTTTTTGGGATGATTAACTAGAAATTCTATAAAATCTCCTTAAAAATATAGTGAAGATAGCTAAAAAGTTCACAAGTAGAATACTTAAATTAGCAAACCAACAATACGATTGCGCTTTTGCATGAATTAAAATTCCTTTGGAAACCGCCAAAGGAGCCATATAAAGGCAGGAGACAATGACCTTTAAACTTTAAAGTTGGATGAAATCATAAAAGCATAAAATAAAATTCCAACTCGAATTCAAATATTCCTTATTCTTAACAAACTTCTAATGATGCAAAAACTTGTTAAATCAAACAATCAGCAAAGCTCCAGATAGGAAAATGTTGAATTGAAACTCTGAAATTCAGTAACAAGAAATAAACAGCAACTACGGAAAAACAAAGATCATCAACATTCAAACATACCACATGATAATTGCCGTTACACACAGTACTCTCCATATTTCAATATAACAATCAGAACGTGGAATGCAAACAACCAATGATGTAACCATTGTGTTTATTGGAGCGATAACTCGGTCAACTCTACAAAGGAGATGATCCACTTTGATGCAGACGATCCAGTGAAAAATGCTTCTATCTCCTCAAAGAGGAAAGGGAAAGTGTGGGGAAGGGAAAACGACCTAAATGGTCCTACACAAATAATGTAGAGCTCCTTTTAAATCAATCAGGATGCTGTTTGGCTCTCCCAGGCTCATTAATCAGACAGAAATGTTACATTTGAAGCTAAAGAATGTCAAGCTAACACTCTGTGGATCAACCTTTGGCACTAATGAGCTAAAGAAATGTTATATACGTATGGGTGTAGTATTCAGTGAATAGGATCAAATCATCCAGGAAATGCTGTATCTATCAAAACTGTTTTCTTGAAAGGCCATTGCCGGCGTCTCTTCTTTTCAAAGCAGTAGTATCATTGTTAATGAGGTTAATCACAACTGATAAACACTTATTAAATGCTAACATGACAAGTGAAGGTTTTTAATGAATGCATAATCCACAATAGGCATAATGTCAAAGGAAATATACGATTAAAGAATGCATAATTTTGATCTAATAAAGAGAATTTCTAACCACGAAAGCTGAACGAATCAGCTCTTCCTCGTAATCAATGGTCGCTCCTTTCACAAAGTCATATGAGATGTTGTCAACCACCAGCTTAACACCGTCCTTCTCAAAAGTTCTGAAAGTACCCCCATAATTCTATCAAATCAAGAAATGCCCAAAGCAAATTAAATCCGAAATCAACTATATTAGGGAGGATCTAATTGAAGAACATTGTCGTAGACAAGCTTACCTATCATCTGTATTTTTCTTATTGTCCAGTAGAAAATTATATTGAAAACCAGAACAGCCACCAGCTTCCACGCTTAAACGAAGCATCTTCCCCGCATTAGATGCCTCTTTGGCTTGCAACTCTTTCAACCTCTACACGGGAAATGTGTACACAGAGAAATGAAACATGAGATTGAGAGGTTTTTTTTTTTTTTGAATAGTTCATCCCGAAGGCTATTACAAAAACACAACTACAGTTACAATAGACCATTCAAGGCAGCCCTACCATCTTCTAGAACCCACATAAACGAAGTTCCGAGACTGAGAGTTAACATGCATAAAAGTAGCACCTAATGGTTGAGCGGCTCAAGATTCCAATTTATCATCTTTATCATTCAATGCTTCAGTAGAGCCAGAAGCAAGCACTGGTAGTTCAGGCCCAAGATGTCATGATCACAATAAAAGCTAAAGGATCTAACTTGGGTTTTATCAAGATCAAACTGAGAATTCCGTTCCAATACAGCTCAATTCCATTTGCTTTGCGCATAAGTACATGAATCTTAGCTACACTTGATATTTTTTGGAGATACATATTGACAGGAATAATAAAGGAATGCCTAGAATAATTCTGCAACTAAAAAGTGTTCAAATGAGAACAACTAAATTAAGCCTCAAAATTTCCTCTTTAACACTCTCTTCTTATGTATCATAGGATCAATACAATCGAATACCTAGCTTACCTCTATGAATGGTTGATAGCCAATAGCTAAAGCAGGATAATCTTATGGTTTCAAAGAGGAGTTGATTTCAATCAACATCAAAGCTTTAGCTCGAGATCGACTAACTATTAGTAAATCTCAAGAAAAAAACCAAAAGAAATCTTAAGAATCTCGACGACAGGTATATCAATTGAATCGGATAGATGTAAAAAGGGTTAAAAGAAGATACCTGGACGCAATTCTCTGTCATGTGAACGCCATCATCGCCGTCGGCCGCAACCGAGATGGAAGCCTCCGCTGCGAGCCACCGGCTGCGCTGGTACCGGCCGTGGATTAACGGCGCCATGCGGCGGAGTAGAGACCTCGACATCTCCTCCTCCCTCCCGAGATTGCTGGAACACGTTAACCTAATGTAAGTAAAGTAGCGTTTCAAACGGATCGGGTATGGCCTGATCTAACGGTAACTAAAACTGAATCCGAAATCACTAGGTCGTTTGATCCTATTCTATTCTATTCATAATCATAAGCTTCACATCACATGAATCGGACTCGGTTTACCCGTTTTGTAATCGGATCCGGATAATCCGATTGCAGCACTACTCTCTATTTCAGCAGGCAGGGACTGCGATATGGTGAACGCGCGGGCGATGGCGCTGGCTTTTAACGTGCTCCCTCATCCATCGCCGTCGAAGTCCTCCGTGGCCCTTGGTTCTCTTCTCCGAAGCACTAACCCCGAGCTAAGATGGGATGCCCTACGAGAGGGACTCAAGTGCAACGGTCGGTACTCGTGCTTCTTCGCGGATGGAAGCAAGCAGGCGAGCTCGATCTCTCTACTCCTTTTTAATCTCTTCGTGTGGTATTTTATTAGGATTAGGGCTCTTCGTTTAATTGTCGGTATTGTTTCTTAGATGCTTGATTGTGTGGAATTAGGTTTACTCGAGATTGCTCGCCACTGGAGACATAAAGGTTTTTCTTCTGAGATGAAATTTCAAGTTTAGAAATTGTTCATTAAGATGGAACATTTTCTAAAAGTGTTGTTTTTTTTATCCTATAATGCTACTCGACGGAGAATTATGTTGTCCATGATATGGTAAAATCTATATCTAATCCCATATTTTAGAGTGGTATGCACTCGTGAACTCAAGAACTTGAGAGCTTGGTAGGAATCCAATAAGTAGGAACATCTCATGCTCGCTTTAGATATGGTCTCCCCCTCCATTTACATTGAGGAATTTGATAATCTTAAGCCCAACATTCTTCACTGCATTAATGTTTGGTTTTGATCCAAAAATGGGGATACATGATCACAAATATTGACTAGAACTGACAATCTAGTGGGGAAATATTGAAAAGGAGGGTTTACCTGATGCTTATGGAAATTTTTGTACAAAATTGTAGTATTCAAGTGAATCATAGAGTTGCAAATATAAGACCATCATGACCAACGATTGATGCTTTTAAAGAACTTTTGCCTGTCAAAGATAAATTGGATTGAATTCTGTGAGATAAACTGAAGGGGAGGACAAAATGATGCATCATAAGGTGAATATAGTATTTTTGTCTTTCTTTGGATTTTGTTACTTTTATTCTGGAAATTATTTCATGACTAGTATGCTGAGGATAGTAACTGATGGGTATCAACTCATGCTTTTAGACGCTTTATATCCTTGGCAATTCATTTGGAGCCCTAAATGCAGATCTAGTGAAAAAGAAGGGCATGTCTGAGTTCCTTGAGGACTCCACGGTGAAGTAGGATATGCTGCACATTGCATGACATTCTGCAAGCATTTCTTGAGTTATGTCAGGTTTAATCAAGGGCTATAGTATGATTGAAGAGTTAATTCCAGAGTAATGATGATTTGTAGATTTCATATAATCACCTGAAAGAATTAGCATCCACATTTGTAGGTTTCGTTTGATATTTGTCAACCGGCTGCAGGAGCAAGCTAGAAAAGCCCTAGAAAGTGCTTTTGGTGGAAAGAAAGCAGAGATTGAGAAATGGAATAAGGAAATTAAGAAGCGAGAGGAAGGTGGCGGGGGAGGTGCTTCCGGCGGAGGTGGTTGGTTTGGTGGTGGAAGATGGTTTGGCTGGTTCAATGACGAGCACTTTTGGGAGGATGCACAACAAGCAATCCTTGCCATTATTGGCATCATTTCTTTGGTAAGAAATGCGAAAAAAATCTACTGACCTTGTGTTTCTTTTCAGCTGATATGCTAACTCAGGATCCTTTCCTCTACAGTTTCTCCTGATAACCAAGGGCAATGTGATATTCGCTGTAGTGTTCAATTCATTGTTATTTGTACTGCGAGGGGCGCGGAATTGGTTCACCTTCATATCATCATACCTCTCCAGGAAGAACTCTTCACCTGGGTCCCAGCCTGGCCTGGTATCTGATCAGATAGTGTATGAGCCGTATCAGCCCCAAATGTCTGCCAAAGAAAGAGTAGTTAGGAAGTGGGGAATGGATTGAACATTTAGATGATTTCCTTCTGTATGTTACTTAACATTGTCACTGATGATGTGTTTTTGTGGCCCAATTTTGTGTTTGTTTTATGAATGTTTTATTTGTGTCAGTTCAGTAGAACACTGGAGTCGTTTGTTCTTTTGTGATTTGAAAGATGATCATTATGGGTAAAAATTCATTGCCTGGTGGAGATGGCCTGAATATTAGAGATGTAAAAGTTTTCTTTCTGGTGATGATTTTTTTTTTTTTATGGATGGAGATTTAGAAAATTGGCTACGTTTGGGTCCAATTCTATAACAATCCATCTTGCCAGTATTCTAAGGAGAATACAGGAAACTTTATCGATGCATGGGAGAAGTGGAGCAGGGTTCCGGCAAGGAAGGTGTTCTTGGGACTGCCGTAGGTGGCTGCCGGTGGGTTTGTTCCGGCGGACTTGCTCACCGATCGTTAACGGGTCGGAGAAATTTGGCGGAGTGATGCTTTGGTCTAAGTTTTATAATGATAAAACTGGGTATAGCTCTGCGATTAAGAACTTTGTTTGAATGTTGTACTTCGATTGATTGTAAAAGTTTTGCTTTTTATTCATTTTTTTTGTTTGTTGACTTTATTTAAACTTTTTAACAATAGAAAATAAATTGTTTTGTTTCTATTTTGGACTTGTTTTTAGACTCTTGGTCTTAAAATCTTGTTGCATCATGATGGATCCAGCTAGCCATTGGGTCATCACAATCTCTGGCCTTGATGTCATGTTAAATTACTAATTACTTAAAAAATTTAAACAAAAACACGGTTGTATTTTGTTCATCTTTATTGTTGTATTCAACCAAGGGGTTGTTTGGTTGCTGAGAAGTGAGTTGATGTGGAATGATTTTTTAGGGAGTGATTTTTTAAGATTTTTTGAGTTCTGGTATTTGGTTGGTGCTTGAAGTGGAGATATGGTCACCCCCAATTGTGAGCAATTTAAAAGATTTTTAATAATTTAATATTTTTTTATTTTAATGATTTTTAAAATTAAAATATTTAAATAATATTATTTTGTATGATGTGGATCAATCACGGGGGTGACACATGACATGTGGGGCCCATTTATATTAATATTTTATTATAATATAATATTATTAATATTATTTGTCACCTCATGATGAATCATTTCAACGACTTCAGGCTAAAATCGCCGGAAGTCAAATTCGGAAGTAGAAGCTAAATTTGCTTTGGGGGTGCAATGGTTTGAAATGATTTCAATTTCACTTCAACACCACCAAACAACCAAAGTGGTTGGAGTCACTTCTTCAGCTCCACTTCAAGCCAACCAAACACATCCTAAGAGAAAGACTAGCCAATCATGACTAGGGGTGCTCATCTAGGCCCCAACTCGAAAAACACTCTAAATCAACATGAGCGCTCCATAATAGGTCATTCGATGTTGACTCGATCTTTTTGAAGCTGATGACAAACTAATGTCAGTTTGATCGATATCGGCATGATTCAGGTCGAATATTTAATGTTATATACTATAATTTATCTTTTATATATTAAAATATGATGATTCAAATTTTTATATATTTATTTCAATATTTTCTATATTTATCTTACATTTACCATGTATTTGGGCTCTCACGGGTAAGATATATATTTAAATCTATGCATATATATCTTATATTTTTCGTATCTTTTTTATATTTATCTTGGCTGTATTAGTATCTAAAATTTCTAATCGATAGATCTTATCTCTCCTATCTTTCCGTCGTCTTTTAGTCAACGGCTCTGTCTCTCTCTATCTCTCCGGGACGGTGAGCTCTTACTCCATATCTTTTCTCCATGTATCTCTCCTCTTCATGGCCGGCCCGACGAAATCTCGTCCATTAAATCAAATCATCTTCTAATCGGATCTCTCAGACCGCTTGGTTATGATCCTCAAGCAACTCAATATAGCTCAATAGTAGCTTGAGATTGGACCAAGTCGAACACGAGTTGGATTTTCCAGCTCAAAATCCTTATTAAAGGTGGTCGGTCACAAGCAGAACCTAACTCGCTGATATTGACTTGTTTACACCCCTAATCATGACCAATTCAACTTGGCCTTTCATCCTCACGAACTCATATTCTCTCTCCTTCTGATACCATATTAAATTATTAGTTATTTTAAAAATTAAAAAAGATACCATAGCCCATGCAATTATTTGAATAATATTATCATTCATAAATAATCATAATAGAAGACAACGATGGCTTTGTGCACAAAAAACCAGGCTTAAAGTGTTAATTAATTTGAAAACTTTAAGATTTAGGTTTTGCATTAAACAAGCCCACATCGAACAAGGCTATGGCGCATTAAGACCAAACTAATGGGCCTTCCTACTTTCCGGTGCGCTGTGATCAGGAAGACGAAATAGACGGTTGAGATCTGTCGCCGAATAAAAGGATCCATCTGTTCTATACTTCTATGGCGATCACAGACAGCGTAATCCTCCAACGGTTATTACCAAAAAGTTGGCCTTTTTTATCCCTTTTCTCCCACAAAGGCTCTTAGCCCTCCTTATTCTATCCTCGATTTATCTAATTCCTTAACTATTTGTTCGTAATCTTTTAATTCTTCAGCTCTTGCTTGGAATCCTGCAAGCCCTTCTTTGGTTTTGTTCAAAATATCGATTTTTTTCGGTTTAATTTGATGATTTCACATTGACTCCTCTCCATTAGGTCCATGGGAGCTCTCTCCAGGAGAATTTTAATGGGGTTTCCTTTGATTTAGTCTCTTGATTCGATTTATAACACTATGGCGGAGAGCTTCGCGAGGTGGGAGTCGGATCCTTTGTTCTCCGCGGCCGAAGTGGTGCAGGATTCGGCGGACAGGTTCACTTCCTTCGTTTAACTCTTTATGAGCTTCTCGATTAAGAACAATTTCGCTGTTGGGTTCTAGTTTTCCAATCATAGATATCTAGTTTTCCTTGTGTGAGGACAATCTTTGGCATCGATGGAAATGCTTTATGTGTATGATAGCGATACCAATATTTCTCTATTAAATGACTGGCTATGTTAATTTGTGGGAGTATTTATTAGGATATTTATCCTGAAGGGTACTAGTGAAACTTTGTGCTTGAGGGTAGCTCGACAATTCTAAGAATGGGAAATGACGCGACCAATGTATTTTGATTTGCATTAATAGGATGGAGTCTGTATTCCGGATGCTTTTGCATGATCAGAGCCTTGTGTATAGTGATTCTTCAGATCTCAAGCTTCTTAGTGTTATCCAGTATCACAAGAGAGATCTTATGACTGCTCTTGAGACCACAAAATGGCAGGTGATATACTTCATCAGTGAATATGTTGTTTTTCTTGCTTTATAGTATATTTTTTTTATTTCTTTGAGCTTAGATGTTCTTCTTTTCTTTTACTAGTTGGAGGATTTTGAAAGGGCAGTAAACTTGGCTGCCTTATCTGATAACTCTAATGTGAGGCACAATGCAATCTTAAAGCACAGACAATTTATTAGAGCTATAAGAGAACAACTTATTCAAGTGGGAAAAAGTGTGGAGGACTCATCCATGGCAGATTTGAAGAGAAATCAGCAATGGGCCACCTTAAATGAACAAGATTCAGATGGACTAGCATTGTTTCTTTCTGGGGGTGATTCTAGTGACGATCCTCATTATGGCTCTGGGAGTAGCGTTATGAAAAGTTTCCTTGATTCAACCAAGGATAGTGATGAAATTGTTGAGATTAATGCTGAAGAAGTTGACCATTCGCAGATGAATTGCTATGATTCCAAAAGGTGTGGTTTTAATGCACCATCCTTACTCCAATGTCCAGCTAAGGACAAAGAGAGCGATGTACATATGATCCCAAAGGATTATGATCTGGAAGTTGGTGAATCTGGTGCAGAATTCTACTCCTACGAAAGCAAACTAGGAGGAAATATTTGGCGATTCTTGAGAAACGCTTGGCTTGTTAACAAAAGTAGAAGAAGCTATACCAAGAGAAGAAAAGATGGAGAACTCACCGACGACCTACCAGATCATGCTGCCCAAAGGATATCATCTTCCTCCGTCAACATATATCCTGCTGAACAGGTACCCTTGGCAATTCCTTCAGCATAGTGCAAATTTGGATAGTTAATGATGCTGACATCTAATCACATGGTTAAATCAGATAGTATGGTGTGGAAATATTGCATTTACTGATTTACTGAAGCTTAGTGTTCTAGCAAATGGGATTCAAACTTGCAGTTGCAGGAGTTAATTATAATGAAGAAGGAACTCTCTTTTTTCGGAAAAACAAAAAATGGTACTTTAACCTTTGAAACGCCTGTCCATGTTAGTATTGATTATGGATTTGATGGTCCGGTGGAAAAATTGTATTATCACATTTGTTAGAAGTTGTTGTTGCGATACTATTGGCTGGTTACTGTATATGCACCTTCATGCATTTTAGTTCACTATTTCTTTTACGTTGGCCAGACCATCCAATCGCACTTCAGTCTATGTCCTAGTGGTACAGCTATTCGCATGCACCAGAATTATCTTGTTTGGCTGGTTGATAATGATTCAAACTTTCAGTTATGCTTCAGGACCAATAGATCTGATGTATGTCTCGGCTTCTTTTTGAAACCTTTATCTATTTTCAAACTAATGTTACTGTTTGAGAAAAGTAATGCATATCATATGAAACCTATGGCCTGGTTGTGGATTTAGCACTCAAAGTTAGTTTGTTTTCTGCATGGAGTTCAAACAGTCCAAAATGAGCTCCTAGACTTGCTTGCTGGTTGTGTAAGATGACGTAGGAGATGGCTAGCTTTCAACAATTTGCAGGTCCATTTATTCAAGAGGAATAATTCCATAAAGCCCCTCTTTTCTAATGCATACCAAAAGACTTCCAATAGATGGACTGGAGTTCCAGCATAAGTAACATTCAGGAATTGAATCTTCAGAGGTGGATGGTTTCTTTGCAGGTTCAGGGCTGGCTAGAAGTTCTTCGGAGAAGATTGCAAAGATCTCAGTATGCTATTGTGTACAACCGATTCTCTATGAAGCTAACATCAGCGGTGTTGGTAACCCTGACTGTTTTGGGTAGGTGCTATGTTTATGTTTTCCTCATTCTTTAGTTTGTTATAAACTGGCGCTTAACTATGCCATTGTTTGTCAATTAAAAGTTTCTTCCTTTCGAGTTCTGCTCATCCTTGTATCTAACAGCATCCGCTTTCTTCGCAGGTTTTGTGGCTTTCCGTATTGCCTGAAGAAGTATATCTGAATCCTACCTATGAAAAGCTTTATGCTGCTCATTCCACTCATTCTGAAACACATCAGCCTTGACATCAGGCATAATTCAACAAGAGCTGCTACTCATTCATGGATAGAATCTGATCACGAAGTGAATCAGGATTATCTTCAGGATCCATCTATGGAATAAGCTTGCAGCGAAGCATGGCTGTTCATTCAGCTGATTCTTATGTGTTGACAGTCAATTGCTTGCTATTGCTGGAGCTCTATATATTTCTTGTTTAGCTTTCATTCTTATCAGAGGGAAGTAAATGCTCTGAGAGTATCTGGTGCTGCACGCCATTTGTAACCTGGTTTTGCATATGATTTGTGTATTTTTTGCAGTCTGACCAGTGAATTTTAGAATATATAGAATTATCACTTCAGTTGGCAAATTTGCTAAACATGGTCTTCTCTCGATCCCATGCCCCTTTGTTCTTTTTTTTCTTTTTTTTTGGGGATTAATTGAGCCAAAGGCTAAGTAACCATGTCCCTTTGTTCTTCTGCTTCTCTCGTTTTTCTCTTCTCTGCTGCATGTATGTGATCAAACTCTTGACTGATAACTATTATGTCTCAGACGATTTTGTACAGTTAATGTTAAGGCCACTGCGAGTCATGGAGAAGTGGATCCCATATATTGGCGAGGCTGGAGAGATCCCATGGACCCAGTAGGAGAGAAGGGAATCTCTATGGATAAGGGAAACCTCTGTTCCTGATAAGTGGTTGATGTTGGAGATTGAATCCTGATCGTTGGAGGAGAATAGACGGACAATGGACTATCAGGGTCGTGACTTTTTTTGTATATAGGACGCTGATTTGGGTATATGGATAAGGACATGTATGATGCATGACGTAATTGTTAGATATCTATCGATTGATTCATCTAGTTTATCGGTAGAACATTATTGATGAATCAGATCAACTAATAGAAATATAGAACACTACCAATTTGTGTCGTGCACAATGTACCTAGCCAAATCTTTATTCTTTTATATAATCCCTCTTTCTCTCTGTTAGTTATGTAAATGTTAAACCAGAAAGCCAGAAACCACTCTGGTTTTAATTGGCACTAGGTTTTATATAAACACCACCCATAGGATCAATGATTTAAAGTTAAATATTTTTTCTCAAAGTTTAATATTTAATGTTGCAGTCTCTCTCCTTTGTCCGTAGACACGTTATTAATACGTATTAGTTAAGCTAAACCAAAACCCACTCTGGTTTTAATTCACAATGGATTTTATCGAAACACCATCCACAGAATCAACGATTTAATGTTGTTAAATATCTTTCTCGAAATTTAACAATAACTTTTGCTATTGCTGAGCGACGGCCGAGATCCGCGATTGCATGGCCGGCAACAACTTTTGCTATTGCAAGGGCCGTCGATTCCTCTCTCTGTGCTACTCGATCGCTTCTCGCATCGCCTATAAAAGGACTTCTTCACATATCGACTCTTCGAGCCATTCATTCTCAAAACCTCTCTAGAACGCATCGGAGTCTCTCGGCTCTTGTAGATAGATTCCTCTCTCCATCTCTCAGAGGTGTGCTTTCTTCCATCTCGATTCACATCATCTCTTACTAATGTTCACTGCTTTGTATTATATTTCGTGCTCTTATGCGATGATGTTTGTATCTGGCTCTTACTTGTAGTCTTTCAGGCAGCACCAATGGCAACAATCACGCTTCTTACATCCTGCTCTTTGAAGGGCAACTTCAAAATCCAGAGCCCGTTTGTGCTGGCAAAGACCCCTGCATGTCTGGGCTCCTCCTTGAAGGGTACCTCTACTAGAGTACTGTTCGGCCTCAAGGCATCCAACAGCTTCAGGGCATCAGCCATGGCTGTCTACAAGGTGAAGCTCATCACACCAGAAGGAGGGGAGCACGAGCTGGAAGCTCCTAGTGACACCTGCATCCTGGATGCTGCTGAGGGTGCTGGGATTGACCTGCCATTCTTGTGCAGGGCCGGAGCATGCTCCAAATGCGCAGGCCTCAAGGTGTCCGGCACGGTGGATCAGTCAGATGGGTCCTTTCTTGATGATTCCCAGCTGGAGAAAGGCTATGTGCTGATGTGCGCTTCCTACCCCAAGTCGGACTGCGTCATACACACTCATAGAGAGACTGAGGTCTATTGATCATTGTATTGTGGGTTTTGGTTAAAGTGTTATATAATTCCTGCCAGCGTCATGTTCATAGTGGTTTTCTTTGAAGGAGTATGTTAGTGTGCGTTTAGTTCTGTTTGAACGTGCATTGTGTTTTTCATAACTATGATGAGGTTTGGTGTGTTTTTTGTAGCCTCATCTAAAATCTCAGAAACAAAGGATCGGTTACCTGGTGCCGCTATGGAGTTTATGGAAGCCATGAGTGTTGCCTATTGCCTTCTTCCAGCCTCCAATTGCGTCTATGTTGAGCAACTTAGGCATTTTTTTTTTTTTAAATAGTTGAGCATGATTGGAGGGAGAGAGAGTGGTGAGAAAGGGTACTAACTATCAAACCCGGGTTCTTCATAGGACACCTAAATTATCATACCAGCAACTTAGGCATTAGTGATTCATCAATTGCAGGCTATTCGATTTTGATTCAATGGTTGAGATCAAAATCACTTTTATTGCAAGCCCCGCGAATTCTCATAAACCATTATGGTATTGATTCGTACAGTATTTCATGTAAACACCCATCCACAAAATCAAAGATTTTATAAAATTATTAAATATTTTTCAAAATCTAATATCTAATATGCAATCTACCTCAATATCTAAGTCATGACAACTTATGGAGACCACGTGTCTCTCCCGCGTCATCATCTCTTTATTTGGTCCCAAACCCCTAATGCAACTGAAAGGGCAAGGACCCGATTTATTTCTATATCCCAAAGCTACTTTTACCAGAACGACCACTTCTTTCGTGAAATGTCCGACATATCCTATCACACTTTCTTGCAAGCATTTTGTTTTTTCAATAGTTTAGCCGGCAACCATACTTAGAGATCCGATACGCGGTCTTGCCTTAAACCAAAAGAAAATGAGTCGTTGCACATTGACTCAATATGTAAATGTCTATGGATTGATTGATTTAATCTATCAGTAATGTTCTACTGATGAATTAAATGATGAGATCAGTAAGAATCTACCAATCATCATGTACCCCAATCAAGATTCTAAACCAAATACTTTGTTGCAAGCGATAAGTGAAATTTTAAGTCCATCAGGTAATCTTAACTATCAAAGTTGGTATATAAATATTATTGTGCAAGTGAAAATGTGAAATACCGTATGATGCATCTCATAATTTGCACCCGGCCTTTTGACAAAACCATTGTCAATAATATATTTACAGTCATAACTAATATTTATAGCCTACTAAATTTATCAAAAGATGCTATTTTCATTTACTCATAATTATAACAAATTCTTCCAAAATAATTGAAATCTAGCGTAAACAATGCAGTCATTTGCTTACATAGTAGGGGTAATTGAGTAATTTTTATGGGCTCTTCTATAAGTCTCTCTGTACGCCTGTACCCTTGGCCCCTCGTCGTGTGTTGCGGTCGCTTTAGCAGTATCGTCTCGTCTATAAAAGGGCTTCACATGTCGACTCCTTTAGCCATTCTCCCAAAGCTAGGGTTCTTTCTAGAACGCATCGGCGTCTCTCCCGGCTCTTCTAGATACCTCCCCCCCATCTCTCGGCGGTGAGATTTGTTTCATCTCGATTCACGCCGTCTCTTGCTTGATGTACACGATCTTGTTTGTTGTTTCGATCGCGGTTTTATTTAGGGCTCTTATCGGTTTCCCTCGACCCGACTTGTTCTGTGTTTGTTTCTAGTGTGTAGCTGGGAGAATCGATCGTTTTCCCCAATCTATGGCTGTTTACATTACCATCTTGGCGATTTATATGACGTTTATGGTTGAATCAACAAGGCTGCGGTGTTTTAGTCGAAATCCTGTTTGTAGGGAATGCCTTCGTTTTAGATTCATCTTCGATGTGTTATGAGACCTAAATCCATTTGTTCGATGGATGCATCATTCTAAAGATGTTGGCTCTGTGATGATGTTATGGTTCTCCCCTTGTTAGCTAGCTGGCTTTCTAGAAATAGGGAGAACTTGATATCTATGTACGAGATAAGCATATCGGGAAGAGGCAGTGTGGTAGTCTGAGTCGAATTAGAGTCAAGAGAGTTGGACATCTAGGAGTAAGTTGTTTTGGTGGATATGTTTTCATCGCATTTAGAGCAAAAAATTTAATGAACTAGATTCCAGGTCCTAGTATCTAGATTGTGGTAAATTTTGAGAAATTTAGGCTTGTACCCACTTAGGAAGTAACCGGGTTTATTAGCATTCAACCCAATTGATTGGCAGGTTCAGTTAAAGGATGCTTAAGTTCATAACTGTGTATATAACTTTTTAAATGAGTATATAGTTGCAAGATATGCTACAATTTATTGGCAGAAGTAATCTGCGTATTATGTGGAGCAGAGATGAGCGGCAATCATATAAATAGACTCAGCAGCTATTCGGCCATGTTTTTTTCAGCTTTGAGCAAAAATACATGAATTGGAAATTTGAGCATAACCAATAACCATGTTGGTAGATATTGACAAGATTCAAGTTAACATTTATTCATATGGTGCCAATATGTTATAGAAGGTCTCGTTGTATTGTGATAGAATAGAGTCTAAGGTAATGCAGTATTAGCTTCCTATCTAGATTTTCTTCTGCCAAATGGTGAGTGAATTGCTTATGTTCATAAGAAATGTTAAATGAGTGATTGAGTGGCTAATTATGATAGGAACTTATACTTGGTGACTAATGGGATAGCACTACACACAGTTTATGTCTAGTTTCGACTATAGAGTAATGACAAAGTTGTCTTTTATATAGATAGTATACTTGTCTGCATTGAAGACTGAAGGAGCTAGGTAGTCCTAGTTATGAAATGGCTTCAGTCTTGAATGGAATGATCATGTAAGGCTGAAAATGAACTGAACCACAAGAAAGTTGGCTGGAGCCGCAAAAGAGAGCTTGAGTTCTTTGAGAAAATGAATGGTGAGGGGAGCTTTGATGGGGATGGAACTCGTCTAGAATCATTGTGGTTATTACTTTAGTTGGTGATTATTGAGGCCTTTAAGACAAACATATCACTGTTTGGGAAGATTGTGGTCGTTTTGCTTGCCTACTTTCCACCAAGTTGATGATGTTTGTATCTGCTTCTGTGCTTGCTGGATACTTATACCTTTTCTCCTGTTGTCTCTTGGGCAATGCTTAAGGCTGTATTTATCTGGATGTTTCCTCACTTCAATTGGAGTGTGAAATATTATTGAATTTTCCATATCCAAAGCATCATAAGGTCGCTAGTAAGTTGGTGATCTTTGCATAGCTTTGTCCCTGAAATATCTTTGGCTTGCATCTGGCCCAACCTAAATCAACTGGGTCTGTGCAAAACTCAGAACTCTCCCCCACTTGGCTGGAGCTTCGAGTGAAAGGCAGGGTTTCAATGCTTGCTTTTCTCATACAGCTCCAGAAATAAATTTGCCTTCCAATGGTAGCAAAATGGCCTTAATCTGTTTTGCTTCTGTCAGAATGATGTGGCATATATTGTCTTGTTGACATGATAGCACAGGGGGAGAGCTACCATTTTTGTAAGTTTTGCAATATCTAACAGTTGACGTATGTTAGAACTGTGCAGTTAATTATCTAGCTTGTGAATATCATTGTGCAGCGACTTGTCGAGCTTCTACTTTCTGATGCATATAGTTGCAGTGTGCTCAGCCCAATAAGCATGGTCACGACATCTTTCGCTTCTACTCGTTTCAGGCAGCACAATGGCAACAGTCACGCATCCCACTTCCTGCTCTCTGAAAGGCAACTTCAAAATCCAGAGCCTGTGTGTGCTGACGAAGAGCCCTACCTCTCTAGGCTCCTTAAAGAGTACCTCTAGAGTGGTCGGCCTCAAGGCATCCAACAGCTTTAGGGCATCAGCCATGGCTGCCTACAAGGTGAAGCTCATTACACCAGAAGGAGAGGAGCACGAGTTCGAAGCTCCCGATGACACCTACATCCTGGATGCTGCTGAGAGCTCAGGAATTGACCTGCCGTACTCGTGCAGGGCTGGAGCATGCTCTACATGTGCAGGCCTGAAGGTATCTGGCACCGTGAATCAGTCGGATGGGTCCTTTCTTGATGATTCCCAGATGGAGAAAGGTTACGTGCTGACGTGCATTGCCTACCCCACATCGGACTGCGTCATCCATACTCACAAGGAGGCTGAACTCTATTGATCATTGTATTGGCTTTTGGTCAAAGTGTTAATTCCTGCTTGGTTTCAGTTTTTGGCATTGAGGTGGTTGTCTTGTTTATGTCTCTTTGGCCTTTTCGGCTACCTAAAAGTTCCCTCTACTAGCTTGATCAGATCTTCATGGCGGTTTTCCTTGGGGGCGTTTGGTAGTTCTGTTTCTCTAAAAATATGTATGCTTTTTAGACAGAAATAAGAGAATCCAGTATTTAGTTGTACCTTATGTTTTATTATTCAGAATCAAGTTAGGGCTAATACAAATAAGCTAGCATGTTTCTTAGCTATTTGCTTAATTCGAGAATGATGAAGGGACTAAAGTGTGTCCTTCCGGAGATAGCGAGCTCTGAGCAATTAGTGTTCATCAATGGACGCAGCATCCATGATAACGTAGCGATAGCTCGAGAGGTGCTTCACTCGGTGGCTTATTCTCCAAGAGGGAAACCTCTTATGGCGCTCAAGTTGGACGTTGAAGGCTTATTCTCCAAGGAGGAAACCTCTTATGGCGCTCAAGTTGGACATTAAAGCAGTGTAGAATGGCGCTACTTGAGGATTCCTCGAAAATGGGTGGAGTGGACAATGATGTGCATCTCTCCTCCAAAGTTTACATTCATTATTAATGGAAAAGTGTTTGGAAGAGCAGTCTCTCTCTCCTCCAAAGTTTGCATTCATTATTAGGGCATGTTTGTTTCAATGAAAAAGTGGCTGGAATGCCTGAAATGGAATGGCATTCCAGCCACTTGTGTGTTTGTTTCATTGAAATGACTTCCATTTCATTCCAAGCTCATTCCAGGGCTACTCCAAAACCCCCTATTCCAGCCATTCGATTCCGGTGAAAATGTGGCCAGAAACATTTTCCAGCCTCCCATTCCATTGCCACTCTATTCTATACTTGAAACCCATTTCAATGTCCAGCGGAGGACCCTAGCCGTCACGCTCCTCATCTCTTCCCCTCCTCTCTTCAGTTCCTTCCCCTGATCACCAGATCTGGTTTTCCTCCATCTTCTCGACGGCTCCTTCCTCCCTCTTCTCTACGGCTCCTTCCTCTCTCTTGATCCGACGGAGGACCCTAGCCGCCACGATCTCCGAGGGATCCAAGAGCTCACTGCGTTAGATTCTAGCCACCGCCCACGAAGAGGAGGACGCGAGCAACTCCACCGGCGGTAAACTCTTCACCAGATCTATGGTTTTCCTCCCCTCTAGCTCTCTTCAGTTCCTTCCTTTCTCTTCATCTGATCTATGGTTTTCCTCCCCTCTAGCTCTCTTCAGTTCCTTCCTTTCTCTTCATCTGATCTATGGTTTTCCTCTCCTCTAGCTCTCTTCGGTTCCTTCCACTATCTTGATCGGATCCGCCACGATCGCCGAGGGATCCAAGAGCTCGCTGCGTTAGATTCCAGCCGCCGCCGCCCACGAAGAGGAGGACGCGTGCAACGCCACCGGCGGTAAACACTTCACCAGATCTATGGTTTCCTCCCCTCTATCTCTTCAGTTCCTTCCTCTCTCTTGATATGATCTATGGTTTTCCTCCTCTCTAGCTCTGTTGTGTTCTTCTATTGGTTTTTTGTTGATTTTTCGTTGGATCTTATGGGAATTCTTGGTTTGATTTTTAGTTTTTATTCCTATTTAATTTGGTGCTGCGAGATGTTTGATTTTGGGAAATTTTGCTGTTTGGGTACCAGTTTCCTGCAATGAATACATACTTGTTGAGTGATTAAAGTTGGATTATTCCTGTGCAAGTTGGTTAGCCTAGTTAGAGTAATTTGGTTTTGCTGTTTTGCTGATGCTCTGTGCTTGGTTTTGCTGTTTTTTTTTTCAGCTGCTCTGTGCTTGTTTGTTTAAGCTTTATGTGTCGATGATCAATATCTCCAATGGGCATATTATTAGCTGTTTTGCTGATGCTCTGTGCTTGGTTTTGATGTTTTTTTCCAAATGCTCTGTGCTTGTTTGTTTAGTCAAAGCTTTATGTGTCGATGATCAGTATCTCCAATGGGCATATTATTAGTGTAGCTTTACTTTCATAATGAGCCTATTTCCATTGCAGTCTAACTATGTTCGTCCAGCTAATTGATGTCCCACTTAAGTGGTCCTTAGCTGATCATGTGATTTAGATTGTAGGTTCTCGTAATAACTGTCGTTGTTAAGAAGTTCCTGCAATATATTTTGATGGTTTATGATGGTTGTTTAGGGCTGTTAATAACTGTCTATGATGGTTGTTTATGATGGTCCTCAGCTATTTCCATCGCAGTCTAACTGTCGTTGTTAATAACTGTCGTTATTTAGGGCTGTTAATGGTAGCCTTTTCATGTATGCTAATGTTTGTTATTCAATAACGATGCTTATATTTGTTATTCAATAGTCTATTATTCAATATATGTTTCATGTACGCTAATGCTAGATGGACAATAATGATGATGATGAACGGTCTAGAACGCTGATGGTATTAGGCGCGACCTATGCTGTCATAGTCGCGATAGTGAAACACTATCTGGACTCAACCCCTCGCATTCCTTGCATGCCAAGGGAGGACCGGGATGAGACACGAAGGCGGCATATGGCGAGGATTCGAATGCCGGGGTCAGATTATTGCGTCTCTTATATCCGGATGGATGTAGACGCATTAGATGCGTTGGCACGTCTTATGAGACGACGTCAACTGCTTACGGATACTGATCAAGTCAAGATCGAAGAACAATTGTGTATCTTCCTACACATTGTCGGCCACAACACAAAAAACCGTGTTATGCGGACAGAATTTCTACTGTCCGGAGAGACAATTAGTCGCTATTTCAATGCGGTGTTGAAGGCAATATGCGGGATTCGTGACCTATACATGCAACAACCAGGACTAGCAACACCCCTTGAAATCTTAGCAAGCCCGTCGTACTATCCTTATTTCGAGATACTACAACATGTACTCGTGTTGATTGTATACTGACTTAAATTTTGATACGTAATGACCTTTTATCTTTTATTACACATGTAGAACTGCATTGGCCTTATAGACGGGACGCACATACATGCCACCGTTTCAACGGACATAATACTACGATTTCGGGGTCGGAAAGGAGTAACACAGAATGTGTTGGCTGCTTGTACACCTAACCTTCGATTCACCTACGTATTAGCCGGATGGGAGGGTTCAGCCAATGACTACACCGTCTTGAAAGACGCTATATCGCGCCCACCACAAAGTAGATTAAAGACAATCGAAGGTATATGATCATATTACATTGTAGATTAATGTCTACACCATGCATTGACGTTATAATCTTTCACCATATAGGCAAGTACTATCTCGTTGACGCGGGATACCCTACGACCCCCGGCTTCATCGCCCCATACAGGGGTGTGAGGTATCATTTGAAAGAGTTTTCGGCCAACAATGGTCCTCGCACGAAGTATGAATTGTTCAATCTTCGGCATTCATCTCTTAGATCGAAGATTGAGCGAGCTTTTGGCCTGCTGAAGAATCGGTTCAAGATCATTGCATCGCATCCTTTTTTCCCGTTTAGGACGCAAGTTGCCCTTGTGCACGCATGTTGTATTCTGCACAACTTCATTTTGAGTGAGAATCCTGAGGACGTGCTAATGAATGTCAATGTACCCGAAGATGATGAATCGGGGATTACCCAACCACGTACTATCAGAGATCTGCGTGAAGAGCAAGGTGTATGGCTCGATATCCGTGAGCATATCGCGGAACGAATGTGGGCGAATTATGGCCCCAATCACTAGCTTATTCTTATATTGCATGAGGTTTTTATGTGTTTTACTTCTTAGAACGTCAATGTACCCGTTAATGAACTTGTTGTATTCTGTTTGAATCTAATATTTGTATTATGTTTGTACCAATATACATTCGATGTTCGTCTGCTTAGATAATCGTATTACTTGCGGTGTAGTAGTCCTATTGCATGTCTTGATATTCCTAATTACAGACATGGATCAGTCTCAATCTGATAACCCCGCCTCCCAGACGACTGGCCAGACCTCGCGAGGAAAGGGCAAGGGTACAGGCACTGCAAATTATAAGTGGAAGGAGCCTGCAGAGACATATATATTGCAATATATGGCTGAAGTGGCTAGATCTAGGCCTCCTGGAGATAAGGGGTTTAAACAACCCCATTATGTCTCTGCGGCTAAGCATATGAATCTTAAACTCGGTACCAATGAGATCACGACTAAGCATGTATGTAATCACATGACTTACTTGCGCGCTAAGTGCAATGATATTAAAAAACTCCTTATGTTGAGCGGCGCGGGGTGGAGAGAGGAGCTCAATATGATCACACTAGATCCTCTTGTCGCAGATGAACTCCTCGAGGTGTGTTTGAACAACCCAATACTTTACATGACTTTCTTGCGCGCTGTTTGTATGTACTAATTTGAATGTTGCTTTTCTATATATAGAATCATCCCCAGTACAAGAAATATATCAACAGGCTCATGCCCCACTTCGAGTTGATGATGGAAATATGTGTCGATGAATCGGCAAATGGTGAATTCGCCACTACTGCATGTGATGAATTCGTACCTCCTATCAACGAAGAAGTCAACTTAGAGGATGATGCCTCCTACCCTCCACAACACCCCGACGAAGGATTGCCCGAGGAAATCCCCGGTTCGCCTAGGACGCCTGCAACACCTACAACCCCAATGAGCGCGGCGGGGCAGACCTCCTCGAGTATGCCTGCCCGGTCCGGTACCAAGAGGCAGAGACAGTCGGATCGTGACGAGATTGTCGCCGTTGTTAGATTTGTAGCTGAGGCCATTAACAATTACACTGCGGGGTATTCTGACAAATTGTGGACTGCTGTGATGGAGGCGGGGAACGATGGTAGATACACCGACATTGAACTTGCCATGGCTTATGATCATCTCAACTCGAATGCCGCTGCAAGTCGAGGGTTTGTGTTCAAGACTGAAAGATTTCGCAGAATATGGTTGGATCAATTCCTTGCCGATAATGCATGACAATGATGGTTTATTTTATGCTATTAAACACTAGGTGGTTTGTATCTTTTTGGTGGTTGTTTATTGGTAGCAATTGGTGGTAGCAATTGGTGGTTTGTATCTTTTTGGTGGCTGTTTAAAAATTTGGCAGATTATGTTTATGCTATTAAACACTTGGCAGATTATGTTTTCAGAATGACAGTTTTCATCCATTCCCCTCATGAATTTTACCAATTAGTAGATTGAAACATATTGTTGTTTAAAAGCTTCATTGTGTGAATGCTTATAAATTGTAGTATTGCTTGAACTGGTCATAGGTTATGACTAGAACTCAGATGTATGTGGATTCGTATATGGAACTCTTGAGGAGCTGCTGGAAGTTAGCTTTTTTCACTTATAAACTCAATACTGTGAGTTGAAATATAAGCTTTCTCTGTTACAAGAGTGATTGTTACATGATATGACATTCAGCTCTGCCTTTCAGGTTATTATTTTAGGTGCTTTAAGTGGAAGATTCAGAAGATCAACTTCTTGAAGGTGCAAGAAACTTGAAGACATGAATTGTCGCACCCCGGCCCAGGAAACTCATCTCGGACCGGGACACGAGGGGAAAACTTACATCTACTGACAACCAACAGCGGAGACAAAAAAAACAATAAACGAAAGGCGGAAGTAAAGTTAACATTAACTATAACAAAACGTTATAAATATCAGAGTTACATGTACAATTAACAAAAAGAGGTTACATCTTCTGGAGTCTCCGCAAACGCACAGACAAAACCGTCCTGGCCCTCAAGCATGGTCTCCTGGCGACGCGCTGCCGCAGGATGAGCACCGGGGGCTCACAGGGGAAGCGCTGGTACCTGTACCTACAAACACCGCGGTCCAGGTAGGGATGAGTAAAAAGCTCAGTAGGGTTCTACTCTACGACACTCACAAAGAAGGGCGACTCCAACCGTACTAACTCTGTGCCAGTACAACCCCTAAACCCAAACCTCTCAAGCACGACATCACAACACAAGGAAAACACAACATGCAAGATGACATACATAGTAAAATCCAGCTAGAACAAACACTGCCTGGGCTGGGCTTACTCCGACGGCCTCGGGGCTGGGCTTACTCCGACGGCCCCTAAAGTACAAGAACACTGGGCTGGGCTTACTCCGACGACCCTTGGGCTGGGCTTACTCCGACGGCCCCTAAAGTACAAAAACACTGGGCTGGGCTTACTCCGACGGCCCTTAAAGTACAAAAACCGACACGACCTCGAATGCACAGGAAAGCAAGACAAAGATACTACCATAGAACAAACATGCAGATAATTAACAATATTAACAGACAGATAAAATAACAGTAAAGCAGGTAACACACAAGACAAAATAAACAAGCAGTAAAACAGACAATTTAAACACAGTAAAACAAGCAACAAACAGGACAAATATAAATAAAGCAGTAAAACAAACAAATAATAAACAAACAAATAATAGAACAGTATAAACAAACAAATAATATAACAATATAAACAAGCAACAAACAAGGGCACACCTTCGGCCCATTTATACTAAACATTCCCAAAAACCGCTAATGAACAGTAGAGGAATATAATATTATATTCCAGCATATAATATTACATTCCAAACATCAAAAGTTCTCTACATGGCAGCGGTTTGGTCCATCGATCCGACGTCGGTTACGTCGGATTTGGGATCCAAGATAGCCTCCAGTAGCTCTATACACATAGATCAACATACCCAAATTTCAGATTCATCCAACGATTAGAATAACGGGAAAACGCAATTGAAAACCATTAATTAAACTAGCTTACAAGTTAATTACTGCAATGCAGCCCGTCAGCAATTAATTCATAAGAATTCGTAGGAAAATTGGAAAAATGCGAAATAAGATGGCATGGAGAGCTAACTCATAGATCTACAACTCTTGTATTCAACAAAACCCAAGATCATGCTCGTACCGGCCGGGAATCTCGCCGCAAGCCGGCTGTTCTTCATGAACAGCAGAAAACCGGAAAAGCCGCGAGTAATCATGCATAAATCCCACTCAAAACTCATCCACAGATCATGAAATTTAACACAGAAACTCTACTAGGCAAGATGCATCTAATACATGAAGATCAGCCGGATCCATCGGTTAGATATGGAGAAACCCATTAAAGAGTGCAAGTGGGTAGAACACCTACCGAACAGCTAAACCTTGGATGATCCCCGCTAAACCGCTGCTAACCAAGCTACCAAACCACGTCCAAGATCGTCCTCACGTCGCCACGATTCCAACGAGCCTTCAAGCTCCCAAAATGGTGGCCGGAGGAGGGAGAACGATGATGAAGGAGATGGCTGCCGGAAGAGAAAACAGAGCAAGCAAGCTCTGCTTGCGGGAAGAAGAACCAGCCAAGGAAGAAGAAGGGAAGAGAAGAGAAGGGAAAGAGGGGAAGAAAAGAGGAAGGAGGAGTAGGGGAAGGCCAGGAAAACCGGGGAAAAGGGGGTGAGGCCATCCCTTCGCTGACAAACGGAGTGACGGCCACGACGGCCGTCCTCGCGGAAGGGAACAGGACCGACTCAAATATGAGTCCGATCGATCGCTCCTAATAGCGACCGATCGCTCACGGGTCGCCAGCTGCCCAAAATCAAGCTTCTGCGCGCCCGAGCTGGGATCTTCCGATCCCGGGTCCACCTAGCCATTCTAATCAAACACATACACCAAAACAAGGCCTGTGTGTGTACACGAGTGTGAAACAAACCCACAAGGTGCAATTTACCAAATTGCCCTTGCGGTCAACAACGAGCCACAGGATTTGAGGGACGGGTCCTCACATGAATGCTGAGGACTCTCAAGTGTATTCAGATTGTAACAGTATTCTTTTATCATGCATGCAAATTGTGTGTCATCATTGTTTATAGAAATTATAGTAGATATTGTATTGAACCTCAAGTACTAGCTTCTTCGGCTTGCAGCCTTGTGGAGTATTCTTTTATCATGCATGCAAATTGTGTGTCATCATTGTTTATAGAAATTATAGTGGATATTGTATTGAACCTCAAGTACTAGCTTCTTCGGCTTGCAGCCTTGTGGAGTATGCTAGATGTAAGAAAAGCTTTGTCCTTATATTGTGGTTTAATTATTTTATATGAATGAAGTTGTAGAATTGTCTCATATAGTCCTCGGTACAGGGGAAGTTCTGTCGAAATTTTCTGAAACAAAAACCTCAAAAATTAAAAAACAAAGAAATTCCGTCAGTTGGAGAAGGGCAGTTTCTTCTCGAGGATGATGACGACCATCAGATAGCCGGCGAGGGCGAGGGACATGTAGAGCAGGGAGCAGAAGACCTTGAACTCGTTATAATTTTGGTTTAATTGCAGATCGATTTGAGGGAGAATTTTATTTTATTTTTATTTTTTTTGTACATGGGTGTTATAATTTTGATTAACATCATCTTACATATTCAGAACTTAAATGTTCCATCAATAAAATTGATTATCATCATCGAATGAAAAAATTAAAAAACAAAGAAATTTCGAAGTGATTATATTTTCAGCAACATAGATATCCAAATATCACAATCATATTATATTATTAATGTCATAAAAAGTTTAATAAATATTAAAATCGGAATACATGGTGGTATTCTCACCACTAGCATTCAGGGGTGACCATATCCCTCATTCCATCGCGAAACAAACACAAAAACTGAAAAAGTCACTAGATTTTGTTTCCATTTCAACACCAAACAAATAACAAAAATGGCATTTCATTCCATTCCTCCACCACCAAACAAACAACAAAAGTGACATTCCATTCCATTCCAATCACATTCCATTCCAAAAGCATTCCAACGAAACAAACGCCCCCTTAATGGAAAAGTGTTTGGAAGAGCAGTCTCCCAAAGAGGTGTCAGACAAGGCGATCCTCTTTCACCGTTCTTATTTGTAATTGTGCATGTTGCCCTCTCTTGTATTCTAAATGAACTAGCCAACGGTTTGGCAGGCAATCTCCTTCCCTGGCTCACCAGTCAAGATTACTCACCTCCTGCACGCTCGAACAATTGTCTCCTTGTCACTGAAGCTTCGTTGGCGGAAGTATAAAAGATTCTAAAGATCTTTGCGAGCTATAAGAATTGCTCTGGGATGGCACTTGACCTTTCCAAATCTGGGGTGAAGCTGTCTTGAGTCCTAAGAGAGGGGAGGAGGAAACGCATCTGTTGAAGGTTACGCATGGTGGAGGCACCAGAACCATTCCTTATATGAGGAATGATCTTAAATGGATACCGGTAAGGGGAAACAAGGTCAATCTTATGAAATAATGGTGGTTGACAGATTTGCCGATAACCACCCCTACCTTCAATATAGAGATGGTGACAGATAGAACGCACGTGGAGGAAGTTGCTCAATGAGGAAGGCCGACGGCGAGCCAGGCTTGTGAGAAGAACTTTCCCAGAGCCCACCGCCTCAGAAATTTTGCCGAAGCCCAAACAAATGAACAATATCAGGCTGGTCTGGTTGGGCTTTTCAGACCTCCTGGCTCATGACAAGGTCATCTATTTGCGTTTGAAACGTTAGAATTAAGACTTGCGTCCTTTTCTATAGTTTATAAACGTGGGTATTTGGACACCCATATTAGTCCATTTAGGCGTCTTTATGCCAGTCGTGTAAAATTCTAAAACTGACTACATACGAGGTTGATGTGTGTGAAATACTTCCAGCCGCCTTCAACGTCTCCTTCCATCTGACCCTCATCTTGCGTGGAGGTTACCTCCGCTTTTAAAGCTGGTGACCAATCTTATCCTATATGTTGACATTTTTGTGTCCTTTCTCAAGATATCTATACATTCTGAGCTGTCTTTTATGTCACTAAAGACACGGCTTGATTAGAAAATCCATTAACAGACTTCCGCCGAAAAAATAAAAAAGAAGGAAATATTGGCTTCAACTTCTTGATATATAAACTAGGGAAATATTGAGTTTTAATAAGATTTGAGTTCTAGTTTTTGATAAATTAAGGATGGTTTGAGTTCTAATAAGATTTGAGTTCCATACATCACTGTTGATATGTTAGTTCCCAACACCAAGAAAATTGGAAGTTGAACCATCCCTCTAATATTTAATGCCATATTCTCCCTATTATTAGTTGTTCGGTCTACCACGATACAAAAGTCCCAGATTTGGCCAGAGGTCACTTTCCAGGGGTCATTCCTCCGGTGCGCATGCGCGAACGTAGGCCACGTCAGAGAAGGCCCAGCTGACCTGGATGTCGACACGCCGGCGGCCTGACCTTTCCGGTCCCCGTTCCCGGCCGCCTTCGAAGAAATAACTAACCACTCTCCGCCCTGATTTGGCCAGAGGTCACTTCCAGGGGCCATGCCTCCGGTGCGCATGCGCGAACGTAGTCCACGTCAGAGTAGGCCCAGCTGACGTGGAGGTCTACACTCCGGCGGCCTGACCTTTCCGGCAGCCTTCGAATAAATAACTAACCACCCTCCGCCGGCCGCGGCCGCCTCACGCTGCCCACTAACTTAACCGACGAAAATACCCCCGAAACGCTCTCCATAGTCTGGTAACTAAATGAGGGCAAAGTAGGGAATCCACGGGACGTATGCGGCTAGGCAACAGCCGCAACACGGTAATATAGTTGCCTTTTAGGCGAGGGTAGGCGGGAAGATCGAACGACACGTGGAGGTTGGAGGATTCTTTGGGCTCCACTCGTGTAACATATTTAAGAGGGGGGAGGGGCGCGGTGGATATCCCCACGGCGGAGAGAGAGAGAGAGAGAGAGATAGCTGCTAGGAAGGCGGAGCAATGGAGATCTCCACCACCAGCCTCTTGGTAGTCCTCGCCCTCTCGCTTCTCTTCTCAGGTGTGAATCCCTGCTCTAAAGCTACTTCTTCTATAGCTCGTATTCGGATTAGCTTTCTATATATAATTGCTTGCCATTTGGCTTGTAATGGGGAGTGTTGGTAGATATCTTGCCTTTTAGTTTGTAATTTGGGCGAATTAGGGTGAGAAATGGGGGGAAGGATAGGTGTATGAGTGATTTATTGATGATTTTTAGTTGAATTATGGCGGTTTTTTCTCAGTTTGTCTTTGAATTACGTGACTGGCTTGGTTGTTTGAAGTTGTTTCCATCGTGTGTTGGATTGAATCACTTCCAATGCTCTGTTCTATTCTGAGTGTTTATAGTGCATTTTTTTTTTTTTTTTGTTGAGAATTCTAGCTAAATTGTGGCAATTAATGAGTAGAGAATCATGGATGTAGATCTGGAGAAGGTCCTCATGTTCAACCAATTTATCTCGTCTATTTGAATTGATTGGAGTAAAGAAAAAGATACTCGAAGAAATTTATATATGCTTGTCTCTCCCTTGAAGTTAGCTGGATTTTGTTTTAGGCCGCTGGGGGTCAATTTTTCTGAGAGTAGTATGTCATAGGCGTGCAAGTTATTTAATCACATCCTTCAGCTGCTTGACTTAGTTTAGTTTAGTTTTTTTTGGTTAGGAATAAGGGCATTATTGGATTATAGATTGGTAGAAATTCTAGAGTGCTCTTTTTTGTTATTAATTGGCTTATTGCGTTTCAGCTCGATTCTGGATTTGACTCTTACTTTACTTAGAAGAAGTCTTAAGGTTATTTTTGCGTATCAAATGCATAACCTTTTTCAGTTCCAAGCATACCCAGATAAGGCCTAGCATATTCTTAAACGAATTGCTCTGGTGGATCTTCCTTAATTCTCACATATATCACGTTTATCACTGTGCCTATGAGACCCCAACATAGGGAATAGCCACTGCTTAGTTTATTCGATCATTCTTATAGCTACTAGGATTATAGGAGCAATTTGGGCAGTATCAAGTTCTGTGCAGCTTCATTTATGGAGTTATCTTGTTCCCACAGGCCATGTTCTACAGACAAGCAGCCAGCAATTTGGAATAAACTATGGACAGATTGCTAACAATCTCCCCCAACCAACCCAAGTTGCTGCCATGTTGCAATCCATCAACGTCAACAGAGTAAAGCTCTACGATGCCGACCCAAATGTCTTGAGTGCTTTCGTCAACACCAATATCGAGTTTACCATCGGAATCGCGAATGACGACATAGTGAATATGGTTGATTCCTCTAATGCACAGGCCTGGATCAAGCAGCATGTCCAGCCTTACATCCCTCAAACCCGGATCACCTGTATCACCGTTGGCAACGAGATCTTTGCAGGCAATGACAATGCGCTCATGTCGAATCTCCTTCCGGCCATGCAGTCCATCTACCAAGCTCTCCAGACCCTCGGGTTGGACAAGCAAATCAATGTCTCTAGTGCACATTCACTTGCTGTCTTGGGCAGCTCCTACCCTCCTTCGTCAGGGACTTTCCGGCAAGACCTTGCTCAGTACATCCAGCCCCTTCTCAATTTCCATTCTGAAACCAAGTCTCCTTTCCTTATAAATGCCTATCCTTTCTTCGCATACAAAGCAAACCCAAACACACTGTCACTTGCATATGTCCTGTTTCAGCCTAATTCAGGTTTTACTGATCCGAATACGAATCTGAACTATGATAATATGCTTTATGCTCAGATTGATGCGGCTTATGCTGCTATTAAAGCAATGGGGCATACAGACATCAGTGTGAGTATATCCGAGACTGGGTGGCCGTCTCAAGGTGATTCCGATGAGCCAGGAGCCACGCCCGGAAATGCTGCACTTTACAATGGGAATCTCATGAAAAGGATTGCTATGAAACAAGGCACACCATTGAATCCAACAGTGCCTATTGATGTACATGTCTTTGCTCTTTTTAACGAGGATTTAAAGCCTGGTCCAACATCAGAGAGACACTATGGACTATTTTATCCCGATGGTACTCCAGTATATAATATCGGATGGCAAGGATCACAGGGATCACAGGGATCACCAGGATCACCAGGATCACAGGGGTCACAAGGGTATTTCCCATTCTTTTCATCATCCTGCAAGACAAAGGTAAGAATAAGAAACCCATCTAGATATTTTTCACTTGCTATAAAAATAGAAACATCTAGTGTCAGCATTTGCAATCTATACCCTGTTTCTGTTTGTTTCTTTACCAACTTGTGTTGAAATGCTTCTCTTTAGAAGAGTCTTTGTCATCCAATTTGGATGAGGACATTCTTTAATACCAAAGTGTAGGGGTCCCCTTCACCAGTGGGAAAAATAAGGGAATCTGGACCATGCTGAGTTGTGAATCCACCAATCATGATGTGGAAGAAAGGGACCCTTTTCTTCTATGATACTTACTCTGCCAAATCTTCCTAACTATAGTTTATTAAATTTTGTGAAGGTGACCCTTTGCTTATATCTATGCTCTCTCATTGAATGAAACAGTGATCTCGAAGGTTTCATATTCCTTTGCCAGCTCATTTGAACTGTATTGTTGACTTAATTGATAAGAGGAACAAAATGACATCGATCCTACGTGTGAAACTTACTTGCTGGCTCTTGCTTTGCAGGTGATATCTGGGTTGTGTTTCTTAATTTCTTTGGCGACAGCAACTCTTATCTTATAGAATACTTTGGGATTTGAATGAGATGTTCGACAGTCAGTATGTATTGGCCAGTGGAATCGAGGACTCCATTAGGCATCAAATTTTGATAATGAGGTACAGAACATTATGATTGTCTTTTGCTTCATATTTCAACAACCAGTTGTTGATTGGCTGTCATCTTAGAAAATTACAAGCCACGTCAAGTTCAAGTTTTGTTCTTCCCTATTAGGTGGTGTGTCAGTTTCAAACTTTCTTCATTTTTTTTGTAAGTGCATCATTCAAGATAAGATGTGAGTGGGTATTCTACGACTCAATAAGTCAGGCTGCCTCCATCTTTTTGTCTTTGATACCTGCTGTCATCTTCCGCTTGAGTCATCAAGAGGTCCCTTTAGCTGATTAGCATTCGTGTTACCAAAATATTAAAAAAGAGCCTTTGATTGAAGATTCTAGCTATCTCGTGTGTGTTGGTGCTCAGTACCTCTCAAGTTTTTAGATTGTGACATCCTTCTTTTGGTGGTGCAGGCTCATGCGGAAAGATTCAAGATTTCTCAGTAGTTACTCTTTGAATGGAGTAGAGAGGTATAAGATAGCTTGTAATATGTCTTAGTTAGACTGTCAGACATCCTGCTGAAGAAGACGTATAAAGCCGACGACAAAAGATTGCGAATGCCGTGAGAGAAAGTAGTCTCTTTTCTCTTTAAGCAAGTTGTGGGATTTCCTGTTTAGTTCTATGAAGTAGGTTTATTTTTCCATAATTATACTTGTACCATATTAGCAAATGATACAAGAACATTGTTTTTTTCGAACATTCTACTCAATATATATTTATTTTTTTGAGGAATTGAGCCCACAGGCTATGTGCTATTTAGCCTGGTGCAAACAAACCTACACCAGTTGGCTAAAGCATTCTACTCTATATTTCTCATTAGAAATGATCAATTCTTTGGGCCACAAAATACAACAAATATAACACGGTGTTGCAGCGCCCTGGAAAGGAATCAAAGTAGTCTCCTGATTTGATAACTGCTTCAATAAATGTATCAAAATCATCAGTTGTCACAAAAGAGTGGATTTGTACATATGAATCGCACTATAAAAGAGTCTATTATTCAGCTTTTTTTTTTTCAGAATCTATACCTTTCTCATGAACCTATGTTCAGCCATGGATACAAGGTGTTCGATCCTGTCCTTCATGCAAAAAATTGGAAGAACAATGCCCAGACATCAAGAACAATCGTAGTTCTCATTTTGCAGCCCCTCCATCAACCTATTATATGTCGCAATGCTAGGTATATGATCTCCATCCAACATTTGATCCACAATGGTTTCGCCTTCTCTTCTTCTCCCTTCTCGCGAAAACCCTCGCACCAACACTCCATAGGTCACGCCATCCGGCTTGAAGCCTTTCTCCGAAGCCAGTACTCTAAGATGATCAGCGGCGACCGCCCTCCCGGCATTGCAAAGCTCTTCCAAGAGACAATTGCAAGTGATGGTATCCGGAACCAATCCTCTCTCGAGCATTCTCTTCGCAAACTCATAACCTTCATCCAATCTTCCAGAATTCCTCAACCCTTCTATCACGGTACTGCAGGTCACTGCGCTAGGAGAATTCCCGACCGCCCACTGGGAATTAACGGCCGCCGTTGCTCTCTCGACCTCCCCTTGCGCGCAGAGGGCGTTGGCCAAGCTGAAGCAATCGAAACCATCCGGGATCACACCTCTCTTCACGAAATCCATGAAGAGATCACAAGCTTCAACAACTTTCCCATCCCCACACAACCCATTCATTAGGATCTCGCAAGTGGCCTCCGAGAACCCGAAACCCAGGTCGAGCATCTCGCGTGCAACTCCGATCCCCTCCTTAAACCTCTTCTCTCTGAAGAATCCTCCGATCAAAGTGTTGAAGGTGACCAAGTTTGGGTGGCAGTCCCAAACTCGCATCTCTCGGAACCAATGCAACGCCGATTCGAACATGGAACCCCGGCAGCAGCTGCCGATCACCGTGTTGAAGGTGTAGACGTCTGGCTTCACTCGTTCTTTGATCATCCTGTGGTAAAAGTCCACAGCTTTGTTATGATCCTTGTGTTTGGCGAAGCCGTTGATGATTATGTTATAGAGGGCTGCGTCGGGCTTGCCGTCGAGGGATCGGCGCACGCCGTCGAAGGCTTGGACGGCGTCGTGGAGGCGCCCGGCGCGGCAGAGGGCGTCGATGGCGGAGCGGAAGGTGGGCTGGAGGCGAGGGCAGGCGAAGACGGCGGGGTCGCCGGGGCAGGGGCATGGGTGTCGGAGGATCTGGCCGAGGAGGTGGGGGAGGGCGGCGGTGCGGCCGGTGGAGGCGAGGCTGTGGGCCATCCACTCGTAGGTGGAGTGGTCGTGGCGGAAGGACTCGAGCCCGGCGGCCCAGTGGAAGACCTCGAGATCGTAGGCGGCGAGGCGAGGGTGGTGGCGGAGGCGGCGGCGGAGGAGGTCGAGGAGGGAGGAGGGGGTAGGGGGGAGGCGGAGGTTGGCGGAGAGGAAGCGGGCGAGGTTGGGACGGGGGGCCGGGGGGAGGGCGGAGGTGGCGAGGGGGGCCGGGAGGCGGGGTTCGGTGGGTTCCAAGAGTGTGAAGCCATGGGCATGGCTCGTGCTGGGGTTAGGGTTTTCTATAAGGGATGGGAGGCGTTTGGGGAGCTTGGAGAGCCTCCGTAAAGGAGAGCCATTTTTTCCGACCATTGGAGCTCTACTATAGTGAAAGCGGCGAGTTATCGAAGACGGCCGTCGCTAAAAACATATTATTTTAGTGGCGTCGCTAAAAACATACCGTTTTAGTGGCCGTCGCTAATGACCTGTCCAAGACGGCCGTCGCTAATGACCTGTCCATGACGGCCGTCGCTAAAACATACTGTTTTAGTAGCCGTCGCTAAATGGGAGGTAGGAGAGCCAAAAAAAAAAAAAAAAAAAAAAAGGAAAATGGAGGGGGAGAAAACAGCATCATACATGGCAAGCCTTTTTTTTTTTATTTAATTTGATGAGCTAAATGACTAATTTACAAAAATATTTAGCTCCGTGATACCATCTTCCGAGGACCATTATAATGAGACATTAGAACGACGACACCAACAAGCGACCCTGTCTTGCCATTAGCCATTCTAGGGATGTAAACCTTGGACAATTCCATCATTAGCGCCCATATATCACAGAGAATGGGTTCTATCGAACGTATGAACTTCTAAGAAAATGGAGTCTCACACCTAGGGATGCCAATTTGTCCCGTCCCGATGGGGTCCCGCCCCGCCCCGCCCTGTCCCTAATGGGACAGGGTCGGGGGGGCCTAAACGGGGTCGGAATCGAGGTTGGGGGAAGTGTGTAAAACCCCGATCGGGATTGGGGCGAGCAGGGTCGGGGTAGGACAATCCCGTCCCGCCCCGATTATATATTTATAATAATTAATATAGTGATATATTACCCCACTATAATTCATTTTTCTAAAAAGTATTAACTTAATCATGTAGTGATAATATTTTTGAGTTATTATTAATACAATTTATGTTTGTATCATTTTATAGAGAAAAGTTTTGTTTGAATTGTTTTTTAAAATGATAAATCTTTAATGTATTATTAGATATAATATATTCAATGGGTAAAAAAAAAATGATCGGGTCATGACGGGACAGGGGTGCAGTAACTATCGGGACGGGACGGGGCTTTAGGTTGGGTTGCGGGGTCGGGTCGTGGGACCCCGCCCTGTTGCCATCCCTACTCACACCAAGCACTAGAAAGTGCGAGCTTTTTCAAAAATATCCTGTTACTTTTTTCTCTTTCACTTGCCTCCAACCAAATAGACCCTAAACAAAACCATTGAAGAACTGAGGATATTGTTTCTACAAATAGAAGATCAGCAGCTGTTTATACACAGATTGCTCCATACTACAGAAGACATCTCCATGTAGCTATCATAACAAGATACACAACCTGTATGTCTCTTAAGATTGAGGATAAGCTTTTTATAGACAGGCAGCTCCATATACATAACCATCCAACTTAGTTAAGACAAACTAGAAGATAAAAGGTATATTAGACAATAAATGGGATGATCATCAACATGAAAGCATCATAGGTGAGAGTCGCAGAGCCAGTGTACCGAGGATCTTTCTCTTTGAACTTTTCTGTCAAACCCTGCAATAAAATGCCATTCAGAAGCAAAGTGCCAATGTTCTTACCAGAGAATGAAATTTATGAAGAATTTGAATCTTTTCTAAATTGCAAAGTGCTAGGACATATACCTTCACAATCATTCCACACCTACAAGGACAGAAAATGCATGCATCAGATAAAGATCATCTAACATCCAACAACTGGGAAGTGTAGAATTGGTAGAATATACAGTGACTTACTCGACAAAGCTATCAAAGTTGAGTCCAACTCTGCGACCTTTTCCATCACTATATTTGGATATCAGAACTTGAAGCACGGAAGGAGGAACTGCGAGTCCAAGACTTAGAAACGCATCCTTCAATTCAGCTGAATCAATCTCTCCGCTTCTGTCTCTATCAAATCTTTCAAAGATGGCCTTTTAACCAACAACAAAAAATGAACTTTGTCATGGATTTCAACACACTGTCAATTATTTATAAGCAGTGACTTTATCTGCTAACAAGCTAAACAAAGGGAACATGAAAGTCGAATATCATGCTAGATTTCCTGGTGTTAAAATACCAATTACCACAAAGGCCTAAACTGATGGGAAGAAATTGAAACCAGTATTTATATTTTGAATCATATTCTAAGACATCCCATAGCGTGTAAGCTCCAACGTCTCATGAGTCATAATACATGAATATTAAATGAAGGATGATGCTATGTTAAATCACCAACTATCCCGGAAACTTAAGCCGATGAGGGAAAATATGAATTTTATATTGCTAAATTGTATCCTAACACCCAGCACACAAGATGATTCAATCAAGATAGCAAATTCCACCAACTTTTTTTTAATCAAATTTTAGTTGTGCACATCGACCAATTACATAGAAACTTAAGGAAGTGCAAAAGTATTAGCAATTTTATGACAACAAGTCCAGGGCACCTATTCAGTAACTAGTTCCCAATTTTTCTTTGATGATCAAAGCATGATCTAATAGTGTCCTCCGAATTCTATAAAATCGAGTAATGCTCCCTGCTTTATATAAAAATTTAAGAAGAGAGAGCATATCTCGTTCACTCACCCGCCATTGCCCGAGACAATTCCAGAGAGCCGCAAACTCCGTCGGCCCTAAAAATCAAAACCAGGATTGAAAAATTCAGAAACTTTAGAATCCAAACTAAGATCAAAGAGTATACGAAGCCAAGAATGCCCAAACTAAAGAATGATATTATGGGGAGTAACTTACCGAGTTTAGAAGGGTTGTTGGGGTTTCTAAAGAGAAATAAGAGGAGGCGTACGCTGCGGAGGCTAAACTTCTGGTAACCGGAGGAGATAGCAGCCTGGAGTTCTCCCTCGTCGATGGAGCCGCTCCCGTCCCGATCCGCGGCCTTGAAGCTCTGGATCACCTCCGGATTCGTGCCCGGCGGGAAGTAAGCGTTGCTCCCTCCGCTACCACCGTAGTGCGGCGGAGCGTAGCCGTAGGATGGAGGTTGGTGTCCGTACCCCGACGAGGGTGGCTGACCGGAGGGGGTGGCCTCGGGGAGCGGCGGCGCCGAGGGCTCATACTTGTGAGAGGTGTAACCACCGTAGCCGCCCATCGGATAAGAGAGAGGAAGGCTTTAGAGAGAGAAGAGAGGGGTTTCTTAGAACTATATATTAATTTTAGAAAGACGTGGCGGACTTATTTAAATTAAACTTAACGCGCGGCCACCAGACAGTCCGATCCACAACCTAATTTTTAAAATTTTTAATCCACCATGAAGCTTATTATGTTCTTTTTTTATTTTTTTATTTTTTCACAGTAGATCTACATCTCATTCACGTATTGGAAAGAAAATCTTTCGATATTCTAAAATTATTTTTTTTAGAGGAAAAGAAAACTTAAATTCGATAATCCAAAACTTTGGTTGGTGCTTTACGTTGAAGTATCTTTGATGGTAGGATAGTGAGTATTCAGATTAAAAAAAGAGATTGAATCTAGAGATAAAGCTGAGGATACTAATCAATTTACATAAGAACACAAATAAAAATAGAGGCACTTTATGGAATATTTGGATCAGACCACATACTAAAACCACTTCACAGAATGAACGATTTGAGTGGAGATTTATCACTAAGAAAAGCTCAGATATTGATAAATAATAAAATAAGCTGAGTTATGATGTGACATCCACATGTGATATAAATAATAAAATAAAATGGATTATGACGTGATATATGAGTCATATAGATACAAACATGTGGCATAGAATTGTAATCGTGTGTGTATCTACCTTATAAATAAGGTGGGTTATGACGTAACATTTAAGTCGTAACTGACGTGGCATTTGAGTCATAATCGTCTTAAAGAGATAGACCCCAACGTGGCATTTGAGTCATAACCACAGAGAGAGAGCGCGCGCGCGCGGAGTAGAGGGGGAAGGGGGGGGGGGTTGGCTTGGGCCACGTGGCACATGGGGCCCATCTAGCCTCTTATAAAGTAACATTTATGATGAAACATATGAGTCATGTAATTATGGGGATGTGACATTTGAGTCATACACATATGATGCACACGTGATGGAGGGGTGAGAGAGGGAGAGAAAGAGAGAGTAGTGGTCTGGTGGTTACCGTGTCATGTGGCATGGGAGCCCACCTAGTTTCTATCCTATAAAATAACGTTTTATGATGAAATATATGACTCATATACGTGACATCTGAATCACATATTTACACACGTGTGGCATCTAAGGTATAAAGAGAGGGAGGGGAGGGAAGGGAGATAGTGGGGGTGAGTGGTTACCCATGCCGGTGGGATGGTGTGTGTGGGGGGGGGGGGGTTCGTGAGGTAGATGGTTACTTGTGACAGGTGGGAGGAGGTCTCCTAGTTGATAAATAATGAAATGGCAAAATGGACTGTGAAGCCTTTCAACACTATAATGGGCTTTGTGTGGCCCGGCTTGAACCCTAGTCTCTTGGGCTGGATTGGGGCCCTGGTCTGGCCCACAAGACATCGCCAGCCCTTAATGCCTAACCATCCATCCAGTCCGCGCCTCATCTCTCCTTCGCGCCACTTAACTACCAACAGCTTGTTCCCCCGTTCCCCCCCCTCTCTCTCTCTCTCTCTCCGCCGCCGGAAAACCATGCCCGGCATCCTTAACTACCGCGTTCCACCGGTGGTATTCCGACCAGTCCAGCCGGTGGGGAAAACCACCAGGCGCCTTAGGGTTTCAGCTGGAGTCCAAGACACCTCTTCCTCCCCTCTTTCTGTCGCCGAAGGAGATGGATCGGCTGCTTCGCCTTCTTCTCCGCCCATCTCTCCTCCGCCGGGATTCCAGCCTCCGCAACCGAAGAGGTTTGCAGTCCGCCAGGACAAGCGGTTGGATATCCTCACGGCGACTCTAGCTTTGCCTCTTCGCCTCGGCACCGGCGTCTTCTGTCAAGGGTTTGGACTACCCCCCCCCCCCCCCCCCCCCCCCCCCCCCCCCCCCAATCCCTCTCTCCTCAGAGTTTGACCAAAAGATTTCATCTAGAGTGCACGATTGGTGTAGAATTGCGAGCTAAATTTGGTTTTTTTTTAGTGACTTCACAGTATGATCTGTAGCTATGCCAATTAATTTCATATGGAGGAGAGGGAAATTTTGGTCCGATTACTCGTGTAACTTGTGTTGTTGAGAAAATTTTTCTAATTTGCTTATATAATTGGTGATTTGTTCAAAACATTGAATTTGGAGGTCAACATGTAAGTTAGGAAGAAATGGTCTTATCAAGACCTTTTATGAAACAAGTGATGGTTCCGTACTCCTATTATTGAGAAGCATGTTCTGAGAATTGTAACGTTTCTGTTTATTGGTTATGCAATGATGTTCGCAAGGATTCTCGTGTTCATTTGGGGTTTTGGGTTTATCTCGACAGTTATTCAGTGTCTTTCATCTCCGAGGACAAAGTTCCGTCGACAGAATATGCTATGAGTATTGGAGGTATTATGTTCAGATACTTTCTATACTTCTTTACTTCAGTCATGCTGTTAGAAGTTTTTCATATCTAGCCATCACCTATATATTGAAGGTCAGAAGCATTATATTTGGTGTATCTCTATCTTTCATAAGGATATTTAGACAGTTTATTTGTTTGATCTGCTAACAAAGAAGCTTCAAATCTAGAATATGTCAACAAAATTGTTGTGTGGCAGCTACGTGACATTTACCTTTCTCAATATTGGACATGAGCAGGTTTCAAGCTTAAGGAGACATCAAAAATAGGTCCTCGACCAGAGAAGCCTATTGAGATTTACGAATTTGAAGGGTATCCAGTGTTGTGCTTTTTTCTAATAGTGGTTATTAAACATTGAGCTCTACAAGGAACTGAAACTGATCACACTGCCTCTTATTTTTTGTTTGGAATTCTACATGTTACATGGATACTTCAGCTGTCCTTTCTGTCGGAAGGTAATGCCATGGGACTTGTATGATAAACATTCTATTCAGAGATATATGTTTCACTTTTTTACTCCTATAGCATTTGGTGAAGTTATTCTCTCGTGGGTTGATTTCTGGAGTTGACTGCCTATTTTATTTTAAGAAACGGATTAAATTTGGGGTGTTCTCAAATTCTTTGCAGGCGAGGGAGATTGTTAGTGTATTGGATCTGGATGTCCTGTATTATCCTTGTCCGAGGAATGGTCCTAACTTCCGTCCCAAGGTCTTGCAGATGGGTGGAAAACAGCAATTCCCTTACATGGTCTGGTAACATCTCTTGGTCATGTTTGAAGAAAAGAATTGATTGATGAACGATGATACCTGGTTGTTTCTAAACATTAATAAATCATCGCCACAACTGTGTACCATTGGGCTGTTGTGGTTTATTTGATCCAACTCTTTACCAGGTTGATCCAAACACTGGCACCAGCATGTATGAATCAGATGACATAATAAAGTATCTAGTTAATAAATATGGTGCGTTCGCTTCTACCATCCAATTTCATGAGTTCTGAAATGTCTGCAATTCATGTTGTTGCTAATATGCTTGTCTGTATGCCTGTTGAATGGTGTTCGCCTATGCATCAGCTTCTTGTTTCACCCCTTGACCTTGTACCTTTACAGGTGATGGAACCATACCTTTTATGCTGTCGCTTGGTCTATTTACTGTAAGTTATGCATGAAAATAACTGAATTAGTGGAATTTTTCTGCGCTATAGATCAACTCTTTTGGACATCTTAAGTGGTGCTCGTGAACCATATATCCTGTGAGTTTACTTATTGGCTTCTTTTTTTGCAGACACTAACTGCAGGGTTTGCAATGCTTCCTCGAGGGGGAAAGGCAAGAAGATTTTGACATTCTTTTCAATCTGAGCATCCTGCATAGGAAGCTAGAAAATGCTGAATTTTTCATGCAATGAAGTGCCATTCAGACTCCTGCTTCATGTCATTATGGGTGATCCATGGTATTTACATTGTCGAAGTCTATTGCATATCTCTTATGTTTCCAATGTATTCATTTTCTAGGGCTCTTTGTATACACCCTCAAAGTTGCCACCACTTCCACTGGAATTATGGGCTTATGAGGTAAGATTGATGTTTCCAAGTATGTGATACCTTTTGTTTCAAAGGACTAGAGTCTTGATATGCTGTTCTTGCAGGGGTCACCATTTTGCAGAATTACGCGTGAAGTTTTTGTTGAGCTTGAAATTCCTCACATACAACGCAGGTAACTCTTCGTATTTCATCTGAAATGTTCTATTTGGGTTGTACATAGGCATGGACATTCAGACTTTACATTGTGATTTCTTTGGCTCTAACTCTCTGAGGCATTGACATGTCTAAGCCTCATAACACGATACAATCTGAAGAGTCACAGGCTTTTTCTAAGGACCCTTTTTAGTCAATAAGGGGATTTATCGATCTGATAACGTGGATGGTTCAGTGAGATAAAACAACATCCAATTGTGCAGTTAATCAAATGGATCCCTTAATTTTAATCCTCGGGATTTCTTTCTTTTAAGGCGTCGATTTACTTTTATATTCAGTGTAAATTGATGGTTGGCATTGCAGCATTGCTCGTGGCAGCCCGAAACGACAGGAGTTTTATGAGAGAGTCGGACACTTTCAGGTCTTTAGTCTTGTTTACCATAATTTTTCTTGTTGCATTGATAATACACGACCTTGCCACCGCAGCTTAAGTTTTATTTGCTCCGGGGTCTAACACTTCTGCTGCGTGCTCATCAATCTGTGACTTACTGGCAGGTGCCTTACCTGGAAGATCCTAATACTGGAGTGAAAATGTTTGAAAGTGCAGATATCATAGACTATGTGAGAGCCACATATGCTGCCTGAGACTTCTTGCTCTCTTTGCTTGCATCCTCAAGTGGAACATATAGTATGAGTGCTAGCTTCTCATTAGTGTATTATATTGATGTATAATGTCTAGCATCGTTTATGCATAATAAATTGGTCTATTTTGGCCTTGAAAGAGAGTACTTTTCTTCTGACAAGATGAGCCGAAGCTACAGCCTGCAGGACTGGATCTACCTACCCTCCCGGTCCGAACGAGCAATCTCGGCCGCTCTTACATTCCTCTCGTTAGGTACATGAACAGTTAACTCACCTTCCTGTTAAGGCAAACAAAATTGCCTTCAACTCAGATTGATAGCTGAGCACGTCACCGAGGTCGCCATAGCCTCCCATGGTTTAGAACCATCCCCCATTGAAGCACACTGCCCCAAGTCCTATTACACCGCTCCTAGTGAAGCATCTGTTTGAATGCGAACCCCATCCAGGCTTCAGTAGACAGAATGGGGGCTACCCGTGGGTTGAGCAGCGTGAACTCCTTCACCTGCCAGCCGATGCCTTGAAAGAGAGTACTAATGTCATTAATCGATTGAATAAAGAATTGCTCTATGAACTTGATTGTTCCTTTATTCCTCCTGTTAGTTAGCAGAAATAAGCAGTTTTTTGGTGTAGTATGTATCCTACATTACCAATAAAATTCACTAGATGGTTTGCATCTGAAACTAGGTTCTTTTCTGGTTCGAAACTGTCAAGAGCAAGCTTATCTAATTTCCTGTGGATAATTATGAGACTTTTGTGAGACACCGATCCAAAGGAGGAGGCCCTATCGCCATCACGCTAGCTCTACAATGGCTGGAAGTTGTGACTCATAAAAAAAAACGTGGACATATAGATATTAGAACAAAGCTAAGGAAGCCACGAAGTAGTGGTTAGAGGATTGTGACACTAGAATACACAAAAGAAGGGAACCAACCTCCATTCTGATAAGGTATGGCTTTGACTTCATTTCTCTATGAACGTATGGTCAATAAGGATGGCTTGACTACATTATTATATCATCATATGAGAAACATTGCTTGTTTTGACTTTTAAGTAGCAACAGTCATGAATATAATACAATCAAGTAGCTAGAATCGTGCTTTGGAACATGATCACTTGCTTAACATTGCTTGTATGCGGTACAATAATGGCCCTATAAGCGATGTAAAGGAAAAAAATAGTACGTTTTCCATGTGATATGGCTTTGAGGTGCCATAGAAGAGTATAATATTATACACTGAGGATTATTTTAATATGTTAGATGTCATATAATTTTATATCATCTTTTAGGTTGGAAAAATCTTACACGGAATTTCTTGTATTCTTTTTTTTACTAGGACACGGTCTCTCTCTTCTTATGAAATAAAAAATAAAAATATGATTATTTAGATAATATAAAAATAATTTAGAGTATATGACGTGGAGCGTGGATGAATAAAGAAACTGTAAACAAGATAAGTGGCTCTATAAGTATCGAAGGGCAGATGGATGCTCTTACGTAAGTTTAGCAACGTTGGCGTGTGGTTATTTGATGCCAGGTCGAAGTGACGTCGTCGATGGACTACGTGAAAGCATACGACTAGGATCTTTATTAGAGAGAGAAGGCTTAACGAGGTTTCATACGCGGAGGCGGGACCCACCTCTCTTATATCGCCGGCGGCGGCCGGAGGCAGGTCGAAGTGACGTCGTCGATGGACTACGTGAAAGCATACGACTAGGGTCTTTATTAGAGAGAGAAGGCTTAACGAGGTTTCATACGGAGGCAGGACCCACCTCTCTTATATCGCCGGCGGCGGCCGGATCCTCCGGTGTCTTCAGGAGCTCCCGGTCCAACGGTGTTCCCATCTCACCCGCCGCTCCTCGTCCGTCCTCCGTGGCCTTGTCAAACCAATCCCACGTCCCCGCCCTCGTCGAATCGAACCTCCTCATCGTCCCCAACTCCGGCGCCGCCATCCCAGGAGTATTTTCGGAACGGGGGGAGGAGAACACGCCTGATCGGTCCAGACTATCCACCACCCCCTGCTTCCCTGCGAAGGGGAGCGCCGCCGCGAAGGAATCCCAGCATCCGACCAACCCCGCCCCATGAGACGGCCCCGCCGCGGACGAGACGGTGCCGAAGCACGAGACCTTGGGGGACACCGGCTCCGACGCCGCCTCCGATGTCGCCGCCGGACTCGATCCTCCGGCGGTGGTTCCAGGCGTTCGGCCGTCGGATGAGATGCGCGGCCCTCGGGCGACTTGGACGTGACGAGGGCGGAGCTTAGGAGCGAGTCCGATGATGGGGGCCTGTTGGGGGGAGTTATAGCGCTGGGAGGTGGATATAGGGCCGGGATTGCAGCGGATGGACTTGGGATTGGTGCTTCCCTTGGTGGAGAACAACCGGTTGAAGTAGACGCCGGCGCCCGGCCAGTCGAATCCGTCTTCGATCCGGACCTGGAACGACTCCGCCGGCAGGTCCGGGTCCTCCGGCGGTGGAGACGGCGGTGCTTCCGGGGCCGGTGGAGGGCGGTCCGGCCGCGCGGCGGTGGGTATTTGAAGATCGGATGCGATGCTCGACTCCATACGAGAGGGAGATTTAAATGGGAAAAGAAGAGAAGAGGGAGATGGTCTTTTATAGGGGTACTTTACGAAATATTTAAATAAACAAAGCCATAGTTTTTTTTTTTCATTTGTTTTTTTTTCCTTAGTTGCGAAGCTAAACTATCGACCTAAATAAAATAGTAACATGGTAATCCTCAAAATGGCATAGCTTAATCAGTGGAAAACCTTCTAGAAACATAATTTCCACATTACCCTTTCTACTCAAACCCCAGTTTAGAGGTTGGCAAACAAATGTAGAATGAAGAATTCAAAAATAAAACAACACATATTCAACGAAGGGTCGCGATTGAGGAGTACATGCTCCTCAATCGGTAGATCTACAGGCCTAATCCGTCGATAGAACACTACCGATGGATCAGGTACATGACTATGTGACATGTGTAATGCACATGTCTTCTAATCAATGGTGAGATATCAATTGATTGATCTAATCGGTACTTATGGACTAGATCATCCAATCGGTATCTCACTATCGATTCGATGACACATGTAATATACATGTTCTGTCCGTACACAAATCACGACTCTTCATCAAATGACGTGAATCCTCCATGGATGGACCCCGGACCAGTTCTTACTGGAACAGATCGGTTTTGGATAAAAACACCAAAGAAAATATCCTGCAAAAAGAACCACTTGTAGAGAGAATTAAAATAGTCAAAATCTGTTTAATATATGAACTTTCCAGCAAATTCTGCCACATGCAACAGTTAAGCATCTATCCCACAAATCATGATAGATTGATAGCTGTTGTTGACTTACTTGACCGTCTATTTTGAACAGAAAAAATATAAAGAACAAAGATGACAAAGAATGAAATAGTCTGGTGAAAAACAGATCATAGCTGCAGCTTCTACAAAGAATAATGGAAGGTGAAACATTCTGAAAACTGTCCAAAGGGAGGTCGACATCTGTTGAACCAAAGAACTATCAACTAGACGAATGACAATGAATTAACTAAAGGGTGGTTTCTTGAAAGAGTGGAATTCCATGGTTGATTCATCAATGGGTAATAAGCGCATGGATTCTGCTCACCATGATGTAGTTATTTTATATATCCTTCATGCATAAAACATGTTTGTTGATAGAACAATTGTCTCTCCAATCAGAACATTCTAAGCAGTGATCTCTCTCAGTATCATGCTTCCATTTTTCAAGACTCTCATTTAAGGTCAAATTTTCACACTCACAAGAAGCTCAAGAGACCAATAATTTGACATTAGCGTGCGAATTGTGGTCCTGCAAATAACTGAGTTTGACATTAAGTACATGTCCAAAGGACTTCTACGAGTGCTGTAAATGTTCTTTTGTACCGGATCAACATAATAATACCTACCACAACACTGTGAACCAACTTCCATGGGTGACTCTTGACTTTATACTCAACGATGAACAAACAGGACTATCAAGATTGAAGACCATGAATATGTCTATATTTGTAAAATCCACCAACTCGTTTAAGCAAAGTCTAGAGTTTAAACTCTCTCTCCTATATGCTTCACTATCAAAGCCTTCTAAATCCTAAGAAACACGCTTCAGACAGCCTACAGGATAAATTTCATGTTGAACTGTGCCTTTAACATCTAAAAGCAACTGATGTTGCCATTGAACTTCTAATACATGCCTGACAGCTCCACCATGCTAAACCAGCAACAGGAAGATTACACGAGAAAGAATGTCACCTGAGATGACTACACCAAAGATTCAAAGGACAAAAGAAAAAATGATATACTGTCAAAGTGTGTTGTTCAAAGTTTTCAACAGATGCTTAGAATTCATGACAACAGGTCGGGGATGCATGTTTACCATGAAGCACATAATCTCAAAGGCGTTAAAGCCCAACAGGCTAGTCTAACAGCCCTCTAATAGTACTTCTTTTACTCAACAGTCAACATCCCTTCGCCACTCTGTTTTCTATCTCTTTTCAGTCCCAGGCTTCCTCCCTTTTTTCTTCTCACTCTCTTATTCACTTTCCCTCTCCCTGTATTCACTCTGATCAGCTGTTTATCTTTTACCATTCATGCTACCCATTGCACTTTATCACATTCTTCCACAATTCAAAGCTTTCTAAAACTCAAACTACAGCAACAAAATTACCAACATTAACCACTGGAAAGACAAACACACATATGGTACATGCATACTCGTTCATGGTTCCAGAACGTAAATCAGAGGTATCTGATTGTTTACCATCAAACCAGTTACTTAACCACTCAATCTTTCAATGTTACAGCTAAATATGATATCTGACAACTCTCAAGTAGAGGCACAGGTATCCCAGATTATTATGAAATCTCATCCGCTTTGCCTTTCATGATTTTTAATTTCCATTTTATCTGAAATTGTACCTTTGTTTTTATATGGGTTTCACGCAAATGGTTTTTCTCAAACTAGAATGGCATAACAAGCATGCACAAGTTTCTTCTAACAAGCAGTCCAGATACAGTTCTCACTCTTATATTATCCGGATTCAATTAGAACTTTGAGATGTTCTTCTACATCCTATCATTCATGCTTGGGAACAATTGCACGAATAACACAGTGCTATGTATGATAAACTTGTCGCTTCCAATTAAGCGTCTAGGCTGGCAAACCAATCTATATGAAATTTGTAGCTCATCAGGTATCCAAACATTACTTGTCGAGGAGCTTAATCAGCAGCATCAACAAAACTATAAGCTAGCACATAATAGACTAAATCGATCAATTTGCTTTGGTCTCATATCTAATCTACCAAATTATAATGCAGAAGCAGTCCAATAGTCGCAATTATTTCCCTCAGAAACTGTACTTTTTGTGATAAACTATAAATCACACTCAAAATGGTACCATAGACCACAGTATCAGAAATATTCATCGAAATGAGCTCAAAGTTTGCTCTCGTACATGAAAAAATACGGCCCACAGTACCATTTAAATCCCAATTATCTCACAAACTAAAGCCCTAAACATCGAACAAAAAGGAGCTCAGATGGAGATCTAACCTCATCCGCATAATAGACTTCACGAATCACTGCCGCTTCGAATCACCATCTGGTGGCGACGGAGGAGGCTTCGAATCACCACCTGGTGGCGACGGAGGAGGCTTCGAATCAGCACCAGAAGCACCGCCGCCCTCGGCTTCAACGATCCGGCGGAGGCGCTCCTGGAGAGCGCGGACTCGGTCCTCCGTACGCCGGAGCTTTCTCCACCTATACGCCAACCAAGCCCCGAGCCCACCATAAACCAACACGTACGACGCCCACACGTACGGATACGTCTCCGCGTGCTCCTTCGTCTTCCGCCATTGATCCTCCACCCTCCCCATCCATCCCGCCGTCGGAGCCCCAGGTGGCTTCTCTCCTCCTCCCTCCTCTTCGCTTCCCATCTCTCTCCCTCTCTCCCCCACCTCAGCTCTCAAAGGGTTTTAGGGCCCGATTGGAACCATATATCACTAACGCCCTTAGATTTGAGCATTATTACCCGCATTAAACCTCTATAAGTAGTCATGAGAACAGGGGTAGTTTAGTCATAGAAAAGGCGAGATGCCTTTGCTCTTATATAGGCTCGAAGGCGGGAAGAGAGGTCATCGGGGGTTTTATTCTAGGGTTTGAGGAGAGGAGCGGGGGAGATGGCGAAGGGGGAAGCACCTGCCGAGGCGGCGTCGCCTGCAGCTAAAGTTGCGACGCCTGCGGTGGTGGAGGAGATGCCGATGGCTATCGTCCGCCGGTTGGTGAAGGATAAGCTGGCGGGGCTGGCGCCTGGGGAGGACGAGGTGACGATACACAAGGATGCGATGTTGGCCTTTGCGGAGAGCTCCCGTGTCTTCATCCACTACCTCTCTGCTACGTATGCTCCCACCCCCCACCCTATTCTCGTCCTCTGCTTCAATTGGGTTTGTATAGCCGTATAGAATTGATTGCTTTGGCGTGAATTTTTGCTAAATCGGGAAAAAGGTTTTTGCTTTGAAATAATTTTGTGCTATTTCACTCGTTTTGGAGAGAATTATGAGCAACAATGAGGATTATTGGAGAATTTGTTGTCCCAAGTACATAGGAGCAACAATGGAAATGGTGGATTCCTGAATTTTGATTGTGTGTTGGGTAGTTGCATTGTTTGATGAAATGGCTGTGGTTGGTTATATGTAGGGCGAATGACATATGCAAGGAATCAAAGAGACAAACGATGAATGCAGAGGATGTCTTGAAGGCGATCGAAGAGATTGAGTTTCCCGAATTCATCGGTCCATTAAAAGCTGCTTTGGAGGGTGAGTAACACATTTGTGCTCTTTTTTAGCTTCATACGAAGAGAAGATGGCTTGATCGTTTTTGTTTATGCTCATGGCTGCTTAAACCGTAAAATTTCAGTCATGAGAGCACTATATGCAATCAGTGAAGATGATGGTGGAATGAATTCCTAGAAAGCCTAATAGACAGGAGTAATATTATGACATATTTCCATCTCCCAATGCTAAATGCTTGTCATTATCGAAGCTTCATCATATTATGTTTTGCTTGTCATGCACTATTGTAGTCTTTCTTGTATTACAGAACATTGTGATTCTATTTCAAGGACTACCTGTAAGCTGGTCTACAAATATCTTCCATGTTTTCTGTTTAAGAGAAAAAGATTTGCATTTTTCTGTTTGGACAAAACACTATTGCCAGAATTTAGATCTCTGTAAATAAGCGTTAGATGTTCTTGACTAAAGGCCATGTTCAGTTTCTTAGTCTCTGATCATATGTTCAAAGCCTCAAGGTTTCACCTCTTATTTTCCCTTGGGTTTTTTGTTTTTGTTTTACGTATCATGAAGTTATAACTGTTGGCTTTTATGTACTACAGATTTACAATCCTAGCTGCTTGATTTTTATGTACCTTCGATTAACTAGTACGATAAACTCTGCTTTTTCTGTTCAGAGTTCAGGAAAAAGAATGTCGCGAAGAGATCAGGGACCAAGACAAAGGAAACAAATAAGAAAAGGAAGACCGCAGAACTGACCATGGAGACTGAGAAGGATGGTGCGGAAGGTGCTGATGAAGAGGACAGAGGGGATGAAGGTGATGAGCCTGAAGACCAGGAATAGTTCTTTTACCCTTGTTTTACACTGTAGGGTATCTCCAGCTCTTGTCTATTTCTGGGTCTGATAACCAAGAATAGTGCACTTCTCGTGTATCATGGTACTGTCTCCAGCTCCTATTTGATTCCAATTCCGATAACCATCCCTGCATAGTTCACTTGTAAACCATGCTAATTTGGTTAGATGATCTTGAGAGTTTGGAGACATTCCAGATGAACTGCTAAAAGCCTGTAACATTAACGTGTTTGACGTCTTCATTGAGCTCATGACCTGTTGAGGTAGAGACTTCAACTGTTATCATATGTGGTTCTATTGAATCCTTTTTAACTACTGCCGAATTCCAATGGTTGTTGTTCGTTTAGCATATTAACAAACTTTAGGGTCAGTTGTATCATGTAAAGGAACTGATCGTCTAAAGTAGAACACTCGCCTTTTCTCATCATTAGCTTATCAAGCCGTCTACAATTCTCGCGAGCTCAGGCAATCTACACTGCACTTGATGCCACACATCTAATCATAAATTGTTTCACTTTTAATTAGAATAAATCAGTCATGAAAGCAGCATTTCAACACGGTGGTTTGGAACAAAAGTCCCATCATGCCATTGCATAAACTCCGGACTTCAATGGAGCGCACAGAGCTGTGGAAAGGCAGTTTTATGTTATATTTGCAGGCAGAACGATTTCACCACAGCATTGACAAACTAAAGCATCAGACAGGAAAACAAGTAGAAATTATCAAAATCAAACATTCAAATAAAGAGAGTGCACCATGAAATTCTAGGTTTGAAACAAAATCTCCTGAAAAGGTAACCACAAAGTAAACAGCAACCAAACAAGAAGCAAAATGTGAGATCCCTGCCGTCTAGGTATTGGTAGCCCTTGTGTAAATCTGTTGGCTGGAATGTGCAGCCACCATTCTGATAGAACCCCTGGACATTAAATCCCTGATTGCCTTCCGGGCCAGTGATCCGTTGATCTGAAGACAAAACCGTTGCCAAGTTAAAACAATAGGAACAGCTCAAGTACATAAAAAAAAAGGGGAATTACTAGTTCATTTAAGATAAAGGTTATTTATTATACAAGTATGCAATTATGTCGGTTTATTGGCATAGAACTTTTTTCCGGGCGAGATCTAACTGAAAGAAGCTTTTAATGCCAAGAATGCTTGTACAATCTCAATTCACTGGACCTACATCAAATAATTTGTAATTGTTCTCTTGATTCCTAAAATATTTCTCAACTTCACATTCAAATATACAGGCTGCTTCTTCACCTAAGATATTGGACGTTAATTATCTGTTATTGTGTGACCCTAATGGAATTCCCAAGCCTTCATAATATACAGCATAAGAGCATAGATTGATATGAGCTATTGTAGACTGTAAAGTGTAAACAAGGGTGATAAACCCCAAAAATTACATGGACTTCATTATCTTGCCCTTGGAAAATATCTAATTGTGCAAATACAGTCAACTAAAAAAAATGCATTTATACTCCTATTATTTAACAATTTAACGAAAATGTTGGTCGTTCTACACACAAGAAAGGTCACTTAAGAAAAAACTAAACCAAACTAGTGGAAGGACAAAACACCAAAACGGGAGCTTTAAATCCACAACTAAGTACTCTTTCGCATATATATGAACATTTCAGATAAAAAATTAAATGAAAATCCAATACTGCTAGTGATCTCCATCATAATCTAGAGCTACAAATCCCTTCCAACCGATTACAGCATCCAGCCACGAGAACAAGCATGATCGAGATGCCTTATATTTCTAAGAAAGATCACCAGTCACGCAGAAACAACTAGTCACAAGAAAAATCACACCTTGCAAGGGAACAAATATTGCTATGATGATCATTAATCAGACATATACAATATCAAAGCCCAACAATACAAAGTAACAGTTCCTAATAATCATAGGGTCATTTCCTATCGGTCAACATGTAGAATAACCATTTAGAAAAAAAAAATAAACATGATAAGAACATGAAAAGAAGCCAAGAAGAAGAAGGGATCCATACCCTCAGCCTTTCGGAAAGCACTGAAGGAGTGATTTGCTTGAACTTAGGGACTTCAGAGAGCATCTTGTCATAGCTCGGCTGGTCAAAAAGCACAGCATTGTTCACCTTCTCCTTTTGCTTTCCCTTGCTCCATTTCTGCAATCCAAACCAAAAGCCACTTACAAACAGATCCAACAATCAGCAAAAAAATCATTACAAAAAGAATCAGTCGTTAGGTCCAAGATGCAATGTGGCTCTTCCAAAAAGAAATGGTGGACAAAACAAGAAGGCTAATAAGTTGCAATAAGTTGCCAAATTACATACCTCCAAGAAGCTATGTTAGTCATTAAGATTAAGCTTTAACTAGCTATCAGAATTCTACATGTATGACGGGCAAGCTAAGATACTGCTAATTAAGCAAAAGGGTATGGTGCTAAGAAATTTCTATCAAGAGGTTAGGTTGCTATGAAGAGAAATCGAACAAACAAGCAAGCAAGATTCACGGATATGGAACAACAAAAATATGTGGAAAAATGCACACATAATACGAACAGTATCCATCAGAAAGTAAGATATAAAGTAAAGCAGTAATGCTGGCCAATTAGGAGTCGAAACAAAACCCAATATAGCAAATTACTGAATCGAAAAGCCGAATCGCACCATGAAGGAAAAGAAGCAGAGATTCGTAAAAGTTTTACCACCGAACTCTCAATGAATCGAAGCATACCTTCTTCTTCTGCTTTCCTCCACCAGACTTGGCGGGCTTCGAGGACGGGGGTGCAGCCTTCTCCTTCTTCGGCGCCTATTGAGATCGAAAACAGCACAAGCGATCATAAAACGGCCAAAAAAGAATGGAATTTCCACAATGAATTCGAAGAAGAATACGCTGACAACTCTATTAAGATCAAGAGGAGATCGAGAGTACCATCACGCAAGGGCTTCGTTAGGGCTCTCTCTCTGGGTAGCAGAGGCGGCGCCGGGAGAAGGGTTTCGAAGGTGGAGATTAGATAAGAGACACTAAAATATAAGGGACTCGAGGAGTTAGGGCTTTGCTTTGATTCCGCGGAAGCCAATAAATTGATCTTGGCCGTCGGATCAATGGACCCAGCGAGATATACTTGGTCCCGTCTAATAGGTCGTATGATCAAAACCCTTCGAGCCGAATGAGAAAAGGGTCGTTGCGATATTTAGTGAAATAGCAGGGTGGTTTGGGCAAATAATGCTTGACTCATGTCTCCTTATTAGAGAGGCTAACAATCTCCAATCCTCTCAAATATAGTGCAAAAATTGGTGCTTTATAGGCTGAGAAACTAATCACATGATGTAGTTCCAAACGAGTTTTGTTTAGTCTTGTTTAATCAAGGGTTGATGGACCTGCGGCTCTAGATTGTATTCAATAGTGTGAATGTGTGATGTAATTCTTAGCCTTTTGGCTCATCTAATAAAAAAAAAGAAAAAACTAATCCACATGAGCACCTAAAAACTATATTTAGTCCTACCAGCAAACTTTGAACTGGGAATTTTGGAATAGGAAATATGGGTTGGGCCATGAAAAGTAATCATCAAGAAGATAATAGGCTACTGTTGTTCCTCATCACTTGCCATGTTTCACTGCATCTTGAACACAAATTCACAAGCCATTACAAAGAAGTACTGATCAATGCCACCAAAGTTCATGTTGGAGATGGGCAGATGATCGAAAGCATCGGCGAAAGAGTTTGATGTTTGCTGGAAGCCGGAAAAAATATTTGAGTTGTACATAGACACTCAAACTGGTGTCAGATAAGACCATAGACATTTATTCTTCATCATAAGCTTTCTGGTACTTGCTCGGCGTGACACCTTGGGCACAAACTCCATCAGCCTTTGTGAGATTCGTCCGATTTCTGTAAGAAGCAATAGGTTTCATGAGATGAATATTGTCAACAAAAAGAGAAGATGTTCCAGTTAACTTGAAAGACTTATCAAAACAAGGATTTTGAAGTTGTTATGTCGTTAGCAATAAGACAGATACGAGCAATCAGAAAGTCGATTTTCTTGTATGATTCTTTTGAACTTATTTCATTATAACAGCTACACCGGTTACCATAAGTGCACATCGGTGGTACAATAAGAGGGGCAGGTCCTTAACAGGTACTAAAATCTGCGTAAAACAAGTATATAAGTAGCAAGAATGAGCCTAAAACAAGCTTGCTGCTTTCTTGTCATCTTGCAAGCACAAATATAGCTAACAAGTACCACAGAACAGGAAGAAGCCATAATACGAAAGAAATCATCGCCTAGTCTCAACCTCTCATGTCACATCTCGTACTTTCTAACTTTTCAAAGAACTTAAAACTAGCCACTCCCAAAAGCCAAGGCTGAGGGGCATGGCTCCTTCTAGCTTACCTAACAAATTTTGGAGCAATCAAACAGCTTCCTTTCACTTTTGACAACAGGTATCAAAGAGACTGTGCAGATGCCAGCACTGACACATGTAAATGCCACTCATGGTAGTAATTTATTGTTAAACTCCACCACATATACTCTCGTCAAGTCAAGGATAAGGCCATGAGATAGAATAGAGTACCCAAGCAATGATATTCTTTCTACTAATCAAGATAAATTTGTCCTAAATCATCAAACACTAGCTGCCAAAGCCATGATGACCACAGTTCAAAGTTTTTCAACATAGACTGGTCCTAAATCATCAAGCCATAGCTGGTTTATTCTGACTGGCCATGGATCAAAAGAGGAGGCTACAATATTGGTGTTACAATATACTGACATGTAAACAGAGACATAGTAAGATAACCACATCCAGATTGGAAATCATTTGAACTTATATTCATAGGAACCATGAGTAGATACAAAGGACAAAAAGGTTAAGAATGATGCAAACAAGAATCTTCCCTCTTCAAAATCCCAGCTGAAAGGAAAATGAATGACAGCAAGAGAGAAGTTGCATGAGATTCAGTTGAATCATCTTCCTTGGCACGAGTTAATTGTGTGATAACTGATTCACCTTTAGGAACAAAATAAATAATTGGCATTCAGATTTTGGCTTGATCTTGTAGTCATGAGATTGTAAGGTTATGTATTTTTCAACAAACCAAGTCTAAGTTATGAGCTAAACAACAAATAATAAGCCAATTGATCAGGAATCTCCAAATAGTGGCTTCCGTGTCATTGTTTTATTTTTTGCATCCATTTTCACTTTTATATCTTGTTATAAGCAGCAAGGTTGATTATCATCCAAAGCTCCAATTAACAAATATATCACCTCAACATACTAAACTTATCAAGATTAGATTCGCACAAAGATTTGCATACATATGATAGTTAAATGTTTGTTAACATGATGGCTTCTCCTGGACTTTGCTTTCCTCTAAGCTCCCCTCCTCAGTAAATTCAATCCCAAAACCTTCTTCATGACATGTTATCGGCTAATAGTCAACATCCAACTTTCATACTATTCTCTTGTAAACACGCAATGTTTTACATCCTAATTAGAGCAAATGAAGGCACTTATAAAGCCCCAAGTACCATATAGTTACATCACACAACGAAAAACCTAGCAACAAAGTTCACGAACATTCACAAGATAACCTTACATGGACACCAGTAACATAAAAATTCTAATTAACCTCCAGATCAAACATTGCAAACTCGGAGACGATTCATCGAGGGGATAAGAAGAACCAAATCCATCTTTACAAGACCTTGTTGGAATCTATAGTTCTAAGAATTTCCAACTGGTATCGACATCTAAATCATACCATTTCCCCTACCAATGGATATACTGACAGAAATTGAACCAAAAACCCAGAAATAAGAACACAAATAACCCCAGAAAGATGTTTTTTTTAAAAAAAAGCAGAACCTTGCCGGCTTTCTCCTTCTCAGCTGCGGCTTTCTCCTTCTCCTCCTTCAGCTTCATCTTCTCCATCCTCTCCCTCTCCATTTTCTAAACCAACAAACAAACCCAAAAACCCCATACATGAATGATGAATCAAACTTTGTTGATACAATGGAATCTAAAGTGGATTTCGAAGCAAGAATAAGAACCTTTATGTAAACATTCTCAGCAGCCTTCTCCTCCTCGCTGAGAACCTTTTTCCCGTCGCTAAACCACCGAGAGCTACTCCGAGCTCCGATCCCCGCCGATCCCGATGCTCGGGAGATCGCCGATCTCATCGCCATTCCTCTTTCCGATGATTCGATCGACGAGACTGACTTCTATACAAGGGTATTATATAAGATGTAATAAAAGTCGGGGTAGAGCGAACCGGGATAACCGGTTCACGTGAACCGGTTCGTTTAAACCATACAGTGGCATGACCGTAATTACTATCCGTACGTTGAGTATTTAAGCTTCCTCTGTTCTTTGACCAGTAATCGTTCTTCCCTGCAGCATCGTAGCTCGAATTGAAGAACCCCCGAGATCCTGCATTCGAAGCAAACTTTGGTATGATTTCATGATTTTTCATTGAAATTTTGACAATAAGTATGGATTTCCCTCTGCAATTTTCGTGATATTGTTTGAGATATCTTCCGCATTGATGCAAATCAAAGTTAGGTCAAGCTTTGATAATTTCCACGCAAATTTATACATTCTGTTTCAATTAGGATCTCTTTCCCATAGAATCGACATTGGCCTCTCATATTGTTGAATAGATGTTTTCTCCTTAGATTTAGCTTTTAGAATCTATTGAATGTTATCATGCTGAAATTGTCATGCTTTAATGCAAATTCTGGTCGTTTGAGATGCGGCATTGCTTTAACTTTGTCTATCTATATGTGCGGATTATTGACATAGTTTCCTTTTTTAGATTTGAGCTATTTCACTATACTTGGACAGGAGTAGAATTACATCCATGAGCAAGCAAGCATTGATATATAGCTTTGTGGCAAAGGGCACCGTTGTTCTTGCAGAGTATACATCCCTCTCTGGGAATTTTAGCACCATTGCAGTCCAATGCTTGCAAAATCTGCCCCCGAATAGTAGGAAGTTCACCTACTCGTGTGACGGTCATACATTCAACTTCCTGTTGGACAGAGGATTTAGTATGAATTCTATTGAGTTTTATTTTAGTTGTTGATACTTGCCTAGAAGTTTCTTTGTTTCCTATTGAATGCTTCTTGGATGGGTAGCTTTTCTGGTTGTAGCCAGTGAAGCAATTGGCAGATGGGTGCCCTTTGTGTTCTTAGAGAGAGTGAGGGATGATTTCATGCGTTATTATGAAGCGAGCATCAATTCCAGTGTTTCTCACCCGCTTGGGGATATCGATGAGGATGACGATCTGTTTGAAGAACGGTTTAGTACTGCATATGAACTTGATCAGGAATTTGGGTATGTCTTGGACGTCATTATACTTGTGATTGTTTTGCCTTAATTTTCTAACTTTCGAGAGTAAATTGACTTTGTATTGTGTTTAAACAGGCCAAGGTTGAAGGAGCATATGGATTACTGCAGTAATCATCCAGAGGAAATGAGCGAGCTATCCAAACTGAAAGCTCACATTACGGAGGTTAAGGGAATAATGATGGACAACATCGAGAAGGTTTGAACTCTCGTATCCTTTACTATCAGAATCAGTGCTATGTAAATTATCTTAATTCCCTCTGTCAAAAAGAGATCTATGGAGAACATCGAGAAGGTTTGAACTCTCGTATCCTGTACTATCAGAATCAGTGCTATGTAAATTATCTTAATTCCCTCTGTCAAAAAGAGATCTATTAGTTTTATTTGGCAATTAACATGAATTATAACATCTGATCATTGCATTTGATAGGAGTGCTGCTTGAATATTAGAGTGACATCTCTAGGCCACCAAAAGCAAACCCATTAATTTTTGATTGCTGAGAGCTTTGGTAATATTACTTTGAGAGTATATGCAAGTGCTTGTTGAAGTGATCAATTAAGGTGTACTTTATGAGATCACGGTACATTACTGACTACTTTATTGTGGATTTGCTGGACATTTAGAGTATATTAATATTCTTATAGTAGGTAATAACGTGGGAACTCGGCATATTTAGAAGAAAGAAAATTGGTTAAGCTTTATGTAACTGCCCACTGATGGGTTGACATATAAGAAATAAAGAAAAAAAATCCATTTTTAACCCATCCTGGTGATCAAGATACACCATCCTCGTCATTGAAGTTCTCTCAAAGAATGATCAGGGAAAGAAAAAAAAAAATAAAGACTTTGGATAAGACAAGTATAAAAGAGTAGACCCATCAGGGTATTTGATCTTTCAACAAATAAGTTGTGCTCTCCAGCCGAACTTTGCATTTATTTTGAGTTGGATGACTTCGGATTTTGGATATTTGCAACCATGGGGATGCTATAGTTGCTGAAGCAATCAATTGAAGGTAACTCAGTCAAGCTCCAAATTATCTAGTATATTCTTCTCTTAGTTGAGAACGCTAGAAGTTTAGCAAGACAATTACCAAGTCCTACATGACTTTTGTAAATCATGATCAAACTCTTAGGTTTTAATGCTGAAGAGAACACCACAAGCATCACAGTTTTCTTGCTGTCTAGTTTTCAAACAGATGGTATTACTCTGCTATGTACACATGTAAAACTCTCTGGGTTTATCCAGCAATTAACAACTCCTATACTCTAAGCTTTCAAGCTCAAACTAGTACCATCAGTATCAGTATACTAGCAGATAGATACACTAAATACTGGCTGATGGTAAAAATGTCTAATGATGTTTTAATCTTCCATAGGTTCTTGATCGTGGGGAGAAGATTGAACTGTTGGTGGACAAGACCGAGAGTTTACAGCTTCAGGTATAGCCCATTCTATGAAGCATATTACATATTTGCATATGCTATTTGCTTCAGTAGGCGTGCTTTCTTTTTTCTATTAGCTGAGTCTATTACCCGGGTTTAGGGGGGCCAATGCCCCACATACGGACTTAAAACAAATTACTGGGCCTGCCTGAGCCCGCGTATGCACTGTACGCGCTCACATGAGTACAGATGTTGCTCTTACTTAGCATCAGTTCTTAGTATGTAAGGAAGACTAGACATATATGAAAGGTCCTCAACATCACTGGTGTTTTGTTGGTTTGATCCATTGGCTCTTGTTCTCAGGCAGACAGTTTCCAGAGGCAGGGCAGGCAGCTTCGACTGAAGATGTGGCTGGATAACATCAAATTCAAGCTCATGTTGGCAGGCGCTATAGCGGTACTAATTCTAATCCTGTGGTTGATGGCCTGCAGGGGATTCAATTGCAAGTAGAGATTACACTGTACAAAGAATGATCCTCTACATGTGAATGATCCCAGACAATCAAAGTATTTTTTTCCTCGAATTGATGGTTATTTCCTTCTACTTTGTTGCACATATATTCATTAGCTTGATTGGTTTCAAGCTGCATGCAGACAATTCTAACTACTGATAGAGACACCATTTTTTGCTTTTACTTTCCTTCATATTTCAGCTTCCTATCTGATTGCTTTTGTAATTCTTACACTTGGCTTGGTATGCCCAAAAAGGTGCTATTTACTAGTGAATATGTGAGATTAAACTTTTAGGAAGGTGGAAATTGACGGTGAGCGAGATCATGGATTCTGGGGTTATCTTGGTATATGCTAGTTGAATGATTCTTCTAGTCAATGGTGCATTTAATAGGGCGCTCTACCAATTTAATTTAGCTAACACGCACTTGACTTTAATGTGCCTTTCCGTCTTTCTCACTGCTGGATTTCTTCTTTTATGGTTGGGATCAGGTGAGATCATGTGGTTTCCCTGTGAGCAGAGTTAATGGTGTCTGCCATCATAGTTGATAGTCTGATTGGTGGGGGACAAAGTTTTTTCCTGAAGCTTGGAAGTGGTGGGATGGGTGTCTTATTATTATCTACAAACGTGTGGTCTGAATTAATGGACATGGAGTCATTTTCAGAGTTAGAAAATTGATCAACTTGTGCATGCAAACCATACACTTAACTGGTGCAGGTTCCCAATGGTCTGCCTGTCCTCCATGCAATCTTGAACTCTGATTTATTATTTAATCATCTGTACACCACCGACCTCAGCATCAAAATGTTCTCATTCTATCATGATAATGGCAGCAATTTCAGTATATGAGATTAGAAGAGGGGGAAAAAAATGCCAGTTCGCTTGTGCTGCAATTTTTGAAGAAGAAAAAAAAAGATTGGCACTTGTGGGATTTTTGTGGTGGTGTTACCATTTCAACATTTATTAGTATGGCATTCATTCCTTGGTTCTACTTTTATGTGGACATCTCTTTCTTTTCTTTTCTGACGAAATAGACTTGACATTACTTTCAGTAAGCACAGCTTTTAAAATGGTCTCTCTATCAACTGGAAACTTCGTTCTGTTCTTCCTCTGGAATCTGAGACTATTAGAACTATGTATACATCTTCTGCATCCTGAATCGATCCTGAATCTAGAGAAATTTTTGAGTTCATGGTCTGGAATGAGAGGATTTTTTGTATGGATATCTCTTTCTTTTCTTTTCTGACGAAATAGACTTGACATTACTTTCAGTAAGCACAGCTTTTAAAATGGTCTCTCTATCTACTGGAAACTTCGTTCTGTTCTTCCTCTGGAATCTGAGACTATTAGAACTATATATACATCTTCTGCATCCTGAATCGATCCAGAATCTAGAGAAATTTTTGAGTTCTATGGTCTGGAATGAGAAGATTTTTTGTTCAGTTCAGTTGACTTAAACAAGGGACTGGATCAAAACCCACAGTTGCTGCTACAATACAACAGTATAAAACAGAGTGAAACGTTTTCCCCCTTAGATAGCAAGAACTGTATACAGGAAAGAACTCAGAACATCAAAGAGCACAAACATCTTAGGACTTACTATTATCCTATGATGTTTTCTTGTTTGTAGCTTTTTCTAAGCATCCATTGATCTCGGAATAATCTTTCACCTGTTTCATTCCTCTTGCTGTTGTTCTTGATCATGTCCTCCATCTTCTCCATCCTCTTGTTCATCTATTTCTTCTTTTCGATGAACAAACTGTAGCTTTAGCCGGCCATCCTCCCGGGAAGCTTGCAAAAGCTCCTGCGAGGGGATCCTTATCTCTCTAAGAACAAACCTTCCATCGTTCCTGTAGGATTTAAAGTGGACCCATGGCTTCCCACTCCTCCCTATAGAGGATATCGGCGGCGGGAACCCCGGGCGGGTCTTACTCGCGGGCTTCCCCGCCGAGCTCCGTTTCCCCTTCCCGTCGTCGCTCCAGACCTCTCCGGAATCCTTTATCAAGTCCTCGGCGTCGCCCATGCTCTCGAAGCCGAGCCCCTCGGTGCAGAGCTGGAGGGACTCGGCGTTCTTCGGCGAGCCCGGCGGAGGATCCAATGCCGGCTTCTTGTAAAGAAGATCAGCCGGCGGGGTGGTGGGAGATGGGGGCTGTGGCTTCTCCTGGAAGTGGAGCTCGCCAAAGATCTCGGTGAAGGAGGCGGCGGCGACGGGCTTCGCCGGCAGAATTTTGTTCCATGATGACAAAGACTCAATCAGTGTGGGCTTCTCCGGCAATGGGTTCTCAAAGAATTGCCTCAGACTACCACATGTAGCCATATGATCTCCCTACTGTCCTAAAAGCTGAGTTCTTTTAGAGAGAGAAAGAGAGAGCTCTCTTCTCTAGCTTTTAGAGAGAGAGAGAGAGAGAGAGAGGAGAGAGACGCTAGAGAGGCCGGAAAAGAGGATGGGTGGTGGTGGATCCTGTGGACACATGGATCTCACACCGAAGGGGTTCTTGCATGGCATGCCACTTATATAACTTAACTGCCTGAGCTCTTCATACAGATGGAGTACAGTACAGCAAAACCCATGATAAGGTTAGCATGGACGGCTGTAATGCATACTAGTTTCAGGTACGGTGGATGATTCCTGTATTTGATCTCTTTTGGTTGCTAAATCCTCACGATAAATCTTTGATAGATTCTTTAGTGTTTGTTATCATATAAAAGGCTAAAAAAAGTCTGATTGTACTGCACACGTGAACTTGTTAGGGCTATTTACAGCTATTTAGTAGTAAAATCGTTAGTGTTCGATGGTGACAATGGAATGGTGATAATGGGTTGGTTTTGGGTTTTTTAAAAAAAAACTTATTGGGCTATTTTAAAGCAAGGCAAGATCTATTTTAGTATTATTTCTCAATTGCTATTTGAGGATAAAGATTTTTGAAAATTGTGATAGGTGTGTGCTTAGGATATGATATTTTTTTTTTATAAACAGCGTTTGCGATTGGATCCAATTTGCTGGTGATTTATAGCCACTGAGTGAGACTGTCAACTATGTGATGTAGCCCTCGCCGCCGATAAGGTCCTCGGCTTTGTCTCTCTCATCATTCATATATATAGAGAGAGATAGAGAAGGGGAAGGAATAATGCAGAGTTATAAGGTAGCTGGTATGATAGAAAGGAATATGCTGCTGAACATTGTAGACATGTGAATGTAGACATTATAGGTAGCCCTCCTGATAGAATCTTCTTTCGATCATGCTTTACGTGTCAAATCGATCTCGATGATCTGCTGAATCCAACAAAAATCGAAGAAGATATGTTGCATCCAGCAATAAAGAGGGGCAAGTTCCTATTTGGGTGAGTGCATCAAGCCACATAGCTTCAACCTTGGCACGGAGCCCTTCTGTGGTGGTTTTAAGCGCAATGTCAATCTTATATATTAGTGTATAATATAGTGATAAAAGACTTGTGAATTTATATGTGAGATTTTGAATTCAAATTCTCTTACATGGACTATGTAGTCAGGGTTATGACACGAGAGTGCTTGTCCCCGGTAAATCAGGGTCCGGACTCAATTTTCTAGAGTAAAATTTTTTTTGTATCACATGATATATCATAGGATGAACCAAACAAGTTTATCTTTCATAATTGGAGCCCATATTGTATTCTCAAACCCTATTCGAAATTAACGGGTCCAAGTTGGTGGTTTTCAAGCTCAAGCCGAAAACGAGTAAGACGGGTCGAATTGGTTTGACCCACTCAAAAGCGGGTGAAGGTTAAGTTGACAAACCTAATTCATTTATTTAAATGGATCGGATTCAGATTAGGCTTATAAGTTAAGATATGTCGTTTTAACTAGACCCGAACTCAACTCGAACCCAAATTACCACCTACCCCCCCCCCCCCCCCCCCAATCATGTCGCACCACAAAAAGCTCATCCTGGTTTGAGCCATGCGGATCCAACCCCACGCCAGGTTGGAGAAGGAAAAGAGACAATCTCAACCGTCCGATCCATGGCCTACATCACGATCAGTTCCTGCCATCCATTTCATCATACATCGCCGACGTGGCAAACAAATGCCACCTGGAGGCGAGCTACCGCTCTAGAAAGAAAGGAATTCCCTCAGGCAGGAATGGAATACGCTTCATCCACTGCGTTCCTGACGCCCTTTTCTCAAAACGCTCATAAAATAATCTCTCCTTTAGGCGCGTTCTATACTTAATTTTATCGATGGATATATATATAAGCGACTCACTCTCCTCTCTATCTTCTCATCGAAGCCTTTCTCCTCTCCTTTCCTCTCTTCTCTTCATTTCCGGGACGCCGATGGGCAACTGCGCCATGATCCGGACGCGGCGATCTCCGCCGCCGTTGAAACCGAAGGCGGCGCTTTCAACGGAGGAGATCGCCGAGACACCGCTGGTGCGGCTTTACGGATCGGATTCCTGCGCGATCGCGTGCCGGATCCGCGTCGCGCTGCTCTACAAGCGCACGAGCTTCCAGTTTTGTCCGTCCGCGAACTCCATCCTCGGCCGGCCTGTCCTCTTCTACGGATCTGACAACGTGACCGGGTCAGCTGAGGAGATGCTCCGCTACGTCGACGAGAAGTTCCCCGGACCGCCTGATGTGGAGGCAGGGGGAGGTGGAGGAGTGGCGGAGAAGGAGGCGGCGGCCGTGGCTGTGGCGGCACTGCAGCACCGGAGCATGGAGCAGCATCTGGAGGGAATGGTGAAGTGGGCGGGGAATTTGGCTGCGGGAGGCAAAGAAGTGGGGAAGGGGAAGAGGTTGGAGAAGTGCTACGCGATGCTAGTGGAGGTGATGCTGGAGCACGCCCAGATGGAGGAGCGGATTCTCTTCCCGGTGCTCGACGCGGCGGCGCACGGCCCAGGTACGCCGCTGACTCCCACGCCTTCCGTTGGATCCCCGCCGATCTCCAAATATATATATTTTTTAAACGTCAATTTTGTTTTCCTTATTTTTCAGAAGCCAAAAAAGACCTTGGATCCCGCCGATCTGAGCTTTTCAAAATTTCAAAGAAGTTGGAGAAAAATGATATTTTGATTTTTTTCCTCCTTTTGAGACAAAAAAGAAAGGGGCGTTGCGAGAATCGAACTCGCGACCTCTCGCACCCGAAGCGAGAATCATACCACTAGACCAAACGCCCATGTTTTACTTAGTTTTCTAAGACCTTAATAACTATCGATTAACCCCAAATACCGGGATTAATTGGCAGGGGTTTGCATGGTGGCGAACGAGGAGCACGCCCGGGACCTGCCGATCATGAACGGCATCAAGGAGGACATCAAGTCACTGATGGCCATGGCGGCCGGATCGCCGTGCTACCGCGAAACATTAGATAACCTCCACCGCCGGTTGAAGACATTGCAGGTGGGTAGCCTTTTCCATCACGATACCCTCTTTAACAAGATTAGAACTTTTATGGGAATGAAACGCTTGCCAGTTGGTGAAGTGGGTAGCTAACTTTTGGGGAGGTTCATGGGCATCACATGAACAATCCCTTTACTTTGGTCGATTCCCCTGCAAAGAGAGCTCCTTTTGCTTCGCTTGCAAACTCGGTTTCTCAGCCCGGTTGACCACGGTGGTGGCGGCGGTTGGTGGGGGGCCGGACGCTCTAATTATTCTATTGCTGTACTACATGTTAGGTCCCATACATTGATAACTTTTATAAACAGCGTATTGATGCAGAGTGCTCTCTTTTTCTTGCTAAAAGTACCATTTTGATTTCAATTGAAATGGTGATCAGAAGCACTGCAAGGAGCACTTCAAGGCGGAAGAGCGGGAGCTGCTGCCGCTGCTGGCGGATGCGGAGAGGACGCGATTTGAGAACGGCGAGGAGCCGAGGAGATGGGTGGCGGAGATGGTGGGGTTGATGGAGATCACCCACTCCAGGCTCTTCCACTTCTTCATGGCCGGGCTGCTCCCCCAAGAGGCCATGCAGTACCTGGCCCTGGTCTGCAAGCTCCCAACAGACCAGGATCGTGTGGTCGGGATGCTCCGATCATTGATATCGTGGATGGAAGGGGCATCCTCGCCGTCCATTATCTGCCACTTCCCAATTAGATCCGTGTGATTGTTTTCTTTCTCTGTACATCATCATATCAAAATATACGTTCGTTTTTTGGCCGGAAAATAGAGCTAGCTTTTATTAGCTGTCTCTGCTTTGGTCTCCAATTCTGGAGATTTAATATTTGGCAATTAAAAATTAGGATGCCTTTTCCTTTTCCATGAAAGAAAGATGTCTCAATAATATATAAAAGTTAATACCAAATAATAATATATGTAATATTATTATTCATGAGAAACAATACTAGAATAGTATTAAAAAAAATTTAAAAAAAAAAAGCAAAAGAAACACATACTATTCCATTCCAATAACTTCATGAGTCATGACCATGAGCACCAAACTAATAGCAATGATAACAATATTAAACGCTCTAATGAAAGATGGCGGCTGAGGCCATGCAACCGAACACAGCAGCAGCCACGACCACAAAGACTCCGGGGAGAACCATGGCGCCAGCGCTGCCGTGCGGCGATGGTGCAGGGCTGTAATCCAGGCCTGGGGAGTATGGAGCCGTCGTTGGCGGCTGCGGCGTCGGCGGCTTGGCGGCAGGAGACGGAGCGCGAGCCACCGGCGCAGGGGATGGCTTCCAGCCGTGGACCATGGCGTTGGTGGAGAGCGCCGCCACCACCACCACCACCAGGAGCGACTTTGCAAAAGGAACCATCGTTTCTTTTAGAATTAGAGATGAGAAGTTGGTGATTGGTACCAAAAGGAGGGTTGAAGGTGTGTATATATAAAGGAAATTGGAGGGTCTAAAAATGGAAGGTTATCATGGGATTCAGGTTTGGTATGAGAATGAATGACTAATGAGGATCTTCTGAATATGGATGGATTTTATTTGGTGGGATTTCGTAACGCAAGCTAATATTTCTTCTTATGGAGATCTTAGATTCTTATAGGCATGGCATACCACTCATTTCATGTAATATTAATGGTGGCAACTGGCAATGGAGCAGTGATCGGTGTCAGAATAAATTAGCGGCTCAAGCTTGGCTCGGTAATAGGCTTGATCAAGCTTGGGGCAAATCATTCTTATTTGATTCGAAATTAGATTTAATTCGAGCTTGTACAACATTAGGCTCGATCAAGCTTGGCTCACCGAGACTTGATAATTCTAGTTAGTATCTTCTTTTGGCTCAATTAGGCTTGTTAATAAGGGAGAGCAATATCCTGCTAAACTATCACAGCCACTGAAAAATTAAACTATCACAGCCATTAATAAACGTATACATACCCACAACTCCTTCCTGGTTCTAACCCCCTCCATTGTTCTTACACATAGAAGTAGCCAATGTGGTCTTCCTGTCCAACATTAGAATGACTTACATAAAAATGGAGCCTTTTAAGCCACCAACTCTCCCTCAACCACAAGACTAGCTTCCACAAGGATCTTCTTCATGTGTTCGACCAAATCTTGTATCTGTTTTCTTGAATGAAGGGGAGAAGGATACACGAATGCACAGTCCAGCCGCCCATCCCTGATCACGTCAAACACCGCGATTGATGGGCCGATACCATGGGAGGAAGCACAACCTATGATGTCCTCTACACCAAGTTGCTGCTGGGACTCAGATGACTCAAAGGTCAAAGGGTCCTCAAATACCGAGATGAGCGCCGTCCTCATTGAGGATTGCGGTGTAAGGTGAGGGTTCTCAATAGCCTTGCACATGAGGAAGTTGAGTTCCCCCATGTCAGTGAGATGCTTCCTGTTGCTTATGGCATTCGAAAAGGAAGTGTGGCATCTCATGGCCAGCTCCCATAGCTCTTCTCCCCCGTCAACTGTGTGCATGTTCAGCACTGCTGAATGGTAAAATCCTGCAACAAGTTTCAGCTACTCGGTTCACACATGGATGAGAAAATAACTTAATCTGAATCAATTCTTTCATGAATTAGTTGTGTTTCAGCTGGTAGTCCATGGGCATTGTATACAAGAGCTGCTGATTAAAACACAGAGATCATACCCCAGTTCAATTTTTCCAGTCACACTGTATGCGGAATTCATGGTTTCCTGTTCTATTTACTGATTCATGGCTATATTTACCAGCATATCATTCGTGTTTCAGCTGATACTCTATGATCATAGCATACAAGAGCTGTTGCTAAAATATATACAGAGATTGGAATTTAGCAGCATACCGACATGATGGGGATGCAGAGCAGGTTCAAGATACTTGCGGCAATCGATGAGAGTGACAACAGGGTACGTTTCTGCTTGATTGTCCTCCAGATTCTTGGACAAGACTGTGGCTTTCATTCCAGCTGCTGATAAGGCTCCAAATAGCTTAATCCCTCTCTTCTCGCATGCCTGCAATGCGTATGCCCTCAGCAAGCAAATCATACAATCTTACGATACAAATGATTTAAGAGCAACCAATCACTGCTACTGCAAGAAATTTAAGCTTTTTTTGATCATTCATCAAATAGTTAGACTGCAACGATGCAAAAGATTAAAAATTTTAGGCTAAGAAGTACCCACACTCAGGAGCATTTGGGTCTCCTCACGGCTCATCACCAGCCGGAAAGCCTCAGAGGACCGAGCCGAATCGGCGTCCTCGAACGAGAGAAGGGCCGACCGGAGGCCATTAATGGAGTAGCCAACCAAGTCCCTCCCCCGCGCCCAGAACGGCTTCCAGGCGTCCCTCTTTGGCAACAACTCCTCTATTCCAGGTATGACTTCCCCTTTACCACAAGGCCTCTCCTCTCCTTCCCCTGATCCCGACGTCATCCACCCCGTCAAGTCCTCCAGCACGTGCACCGCCGAGGCCCGGTCGCAGAAGCCGGTATGGAACCGGAGGGCCAGCACGTGCGACCCCGCGGCGGGCTCGGGCAGCTCGTAGACGGTGGCGAAGAAGAGCGGGACCGGCTCGGCGTCCGGCCCGGCTTCGTCGGCCCAGGGATTCCGGTTGAGCTCGAGCTCGAGGATGGAGTGAAGGGGGGAATCGGGGAGGGAGGTGGGGACAATGGTTTCGATGTGGGGGGAGGAGAGGGAGAGGGGAGGGGTGGAGAGGAGAGGGGGGAGGGGCTGGGGCTGGAGGTGGAGGTGGGAGCGGAGGACGGGGTGGGAGGAGAGGAGGGAGTGGAGAGAGTAGAGGAGGGAGGCGGTTTGGACCGGGCGAGAGAGGAGGAGGGCGAGGACGGTGACGCCGGTGCCCCCGGGGACGGCGCGCAACCAGCTCTGCTCGGTGCCTCCCAAGGGCCGGGTGGCCGCTTGGTGGCTGTGCTCCGGCGAAGTCTGGGTGATGGAGTCGGCCATGTGCTTTCCGTGTGTTTAGAAGAGATGCGCTTGGAGCTAGTATTTTTTCACTAATGGATGAGGGAGATGAGTCAGAGCACCGCGTGGCGGGAGATGATTGGGTATTTATATGGCCCCACCAAAGTCATCCACGGTAATGGATGAGCGGGACGCAAATATAAATTTTCCTTTCAGAGGGGCAAAAATGATTCTCAAATTATGCATCTAATTTTTTTTTACATAGTTCAAATAATTGGTCTTTATTATCTTTTCCCTATATATTAAGGCCCTTTGGATCGAGGAGAAGTCCACATAACTACATTTAATGCTTGCATAACTTTTATCTTATTTGATATGCAAACTTATTATATCATTGATCCAAATGAACCGTTGGGAGTGTTTGTTACAGGAATAAATTTTGGAAATAACTCTTAACCGAGATAAAGGGAGGGAATATTCTAAGATCCCGAATTCACTACATATTCCACACTTTATCTTCAAACATCATTTACCTTATTCCAAGTAATCATTACAAAATTATTTTCATTCTCCGTTCTATTTTTTTTATATTTCAAGTAATCATTACAAAACTATTTCTAAAATCTTGAATAAAATCCCTTAATTTTTAATAAACTTATCCCAATAGAAAACAAATCTTAAGTTTTTATTATGGTCTAATATTTGTAGATATAAAAGAGGAGGCCATGTTCTACTTGTTGTAACTATTGAACCTTTGCAAGTGAATATTCGACATCCACTATCGTAAATATTAGATACTGCACGGTGCACATGAAAGCGACAAGATGAACACATGGTGCCCGGGAAATAAGGAAAGAAATAATAGAAGCAAGCATTCAGCTTTCTGGATCTCTCTGTTTTCAGCCACATGTGTGGAGATTCAGCAGTGATATTTTAGAGTCGTGATTGGTGCACACGCACACGTGGCGTGTGCATCTCACATTACCGATTCTGAGTACATGTCTATCGGTAGTGGTCTACCGATAGGCATGTACAACCTATCAGTACCCCACTACCGATAGGTTCGATATCGATTCATATACATGTGTACCGATAGATTGTAAATGTCTATCGGTATCCCACTACCGATACACACTATCGGTATCCCACTACCGATACACACTATCGGTATCCCACTTCCGATAGTGTGAAATGCACATATCACGTTGGCATGTGCACAAATCATTTCTGGATATTTTAACCATCTCATGTGCGATTTGATAGCCCATGTGACAGGATAGATTTAGGTTACATGTTTACTATGATCCGTGATATAAAATAAATATAAATATAAATATATAGATGTATACTTACTTATGTGTATATGTATTAATGTATATATACATGTATATACACACATACATACATATATTATAAATATAAATACACATATAAATACATGTATTATATATGTATTATATATATATATATATATCAATATTATAAGGAGCAAAAACGATTATGCATAATCACCCGTTTATAATGTTAACCTTATATGATATCCATACTAATCCATTAATCAAATTCAGTTTTTATAACCGAATCATCCATTAATCTGATGGTTACCCTGGCAGGTGACAGGGGTCCCACCTAGATATCATATGTGTATGTATGTATATGAATGTATGTACATTCATATACATTTACACACCCATATACATATATTAATATATAAATATACATATGCACATAGACATTGGTATGTATACATATACTGATATACATATAATAGATATGTAATCCTAATAAATATGTGGGACACGTGATGCGATACATTAGGTTGGATGCGAGCCGACCTTGATGAGGTGTGCAAGGAATCATAGAAATATCCAAACTTGGTGTCCTTTTACATGAGTTACGTGAAAGGCTCATCCCTATCCTAGAAGAGCTCGTGTCCTTTTACATGAGTTACGTGGAAGGCTCATCCTAGAGGAGCTTATTGCATAGAGCATTGGACATACACATTACACACGCAACCATCAGTCTTTATAAGAGCTTAAAAGATCTACAGCATGTCAGCATAGTGATAGCGCTGTGTGAATTCCGCCTTCGCCGAAATTTTGATGAGGAAATTCTAGACTCCGTGAAATACTAATAGATATGAGTTTAAAGAATCTTAGTCACTGGATTAGATTGAAAGACGACAAACATTATTTTTTTTTGTTTTTGGTTGAAAATGATAATATTTTTAAAATTATAAAAATTTATGTACATGATCATGTGACATGTTATCGAATCGATAGTGAAATATCGATTGATTGATCTACCGATAAACTAAATAATTGATCGGCATCTCACTACCGATTCGATGGTATGTGTAATGTGTATGGCTCTGACTATAGCCATGATCATGTACACAAATCACGACTCATAGTACGGCCAGCTAAGCATGTGCATGTGCACAGATCATTGCTCTTCTCAAAATACTACGTTAGCATTCCATCGAACAACTAGAGAGCGTTGTTAACTAATGGAGTCAAAGGAAAGGACTGAACTTTGTTTCATAGAGATGTTCAATGGATGAGCTACGCAACAAGCAACACAATCGTCAGGCGAGGTGGAGCTGGGTATCGGAGTGGTTCTCCTGATCGACAACGTCGAGGAAGATGGGGTCGACGACCACGTGGCTGTCGACGTGGACGCTGAACCGGTTCTCCCACCAGAGCACGCGGGCGGCGCCGGAGATGTCGACCGACGCGTCGAGCTGCATCTCACGGCGGGCGGCGTCGGCGATGAGGCCGGCGGCGTTTCTGGCGAGCTGGAGGCCGTCGAGCCGCGCGGGGAGGCGGAGGAGCTGGCACGAAATCGGGGGCTGCGAGCCGGCCTCGAGTAAGGCGGAGCCGAGGGGGGAGCCGGCGTAGAGGATGGTGACGACGGCGGGGGAGTAGTGGATGGGGACGAGGTTGGGGTTGGTGACGTGGACGGTGAGGACGAGCTCCATGTCGAGGACGGGGAGGTGGAGACGGAAGCTGGATAGGGTGATGGAGATCAGGTGGAAGGTGGGGTCCTTGGGGCGCCCCATGATCAGCGCCGTCGTCGCCGTCGCCGATGCGGCCCCGATCAGCGCCGAGCTCCAGCTCCACCTTACCATAGGTATATCCTAATATCCTAATATCCTATCCTTATGAGCTCTTCGCCAGTGCCCCAAACCAATAATACTGTTTCGCTGCACCAATAGAGTCCCGTGCTGTCTGATCCGCACCAATAAATTTTACCGAATAAACATCTAATTTAGACCCTTTGTTAAGGATAATCTATAAAGAACAACCTATAACTGAAGCATTTGAAATATATAATTTAGACTTTTGGTATGAACGGCTAGTAAGTAGCACAATTGCGATGCTCAGATTCAAATATCACCGCAGCTTCTCATTTCATAACCATGGAACACTCTTACCTCCCTTTATCTCATCTTTCTCAGCCTCTCCCGCCATCATCCTCGACTCCTTTTCCCGCCAACCAGAGCCGCCCATACCCATCACCGGCTTCGAGACCCCTCAAATCCAGTTCTTATCCATCCCTCTCGATCCCAAATCCTTGGTCTCGGCCCTCGTCAGCTGCCGTAGCCCGTCTCAGGTCAACCAAGTTCACGCCTTGGCAATCACCGCCTCCATGATCCACAACCTCGGCGTCGTGAACAAACTCATGTACATTTACACCCAACACGGCGCGCTAGCGGACGCCGGCGCATTGTTCTCCCGGTTGGAGGAGCGAGACAATGTTTCATGGAGCGTCATGGTGGGCGCACTCTCCAAGTTCGGGGATTACCGGAGTTGTCTGGAAACCTTTAGGGACTATGTTCGTTCCGGCTTGCGGCTCGATAACTTTACTCTGCCTTTTGCTTTGAGGGCATGCAGGGATACTATGGCTGTTGAAATCGGCATGGAGATACATCATCTTGTCTACAAGGCTGGATTGCATACGGACGTCTTCGTCTCGGCAGCTCTCCTTGATATGTATGTGAGATGTGGGCATGCCGAAGAAGCTCGGAGGGTGTTTGATAAAATGTGGAAGAGAGATTTGGTGACCTGGACTGTGATGATCGCCGGGTACGCGGAGTGTGGGAACCCCGAGGAGTCGATGGTCTTGTTTGAACGCATGAAGGAGGAAGGCATTGTCCCGGATAAGATTATGATGGTAACTGTTGCTTTCGCTTGTGCGAAACTTGGTGCCATGCATAAGGCTAGGATGATACATGAGTATGTGCAAAGGAGGAATTTCTCAGTGTGTGTCATTTTGGGGACTGCGATGATCGACATGTATGCAAAATGTGGGAGCGTAGATGCTGCGAGGGAGATCTTTGATCAGATGAAGGAAAGGAATGTGATTTCTTGGAGTTCTATGATATCGGCTTACGGAGTTCATGGGCACGGGAGGGAAGCTCTTGAATTGTTTCCTCAGATGTTGGAATATGGAATTCGGCCAAACAAGATCACCTTTGTGTCCATGCTAGCAGCTTGTAGCCACGCAGGGTTGGTTGATGAAGGAAGACGATGCTTCGATTCGATGGAGAGAGATTACATGGTGGAACCTGATGTGAAGCACTACACTTGTATGATAGATCTTCTTGGCCGTGCCGGTAGGCTCGGTGAAGCATTGGAATTGACTGAGAGTATGAAAATAGATAAAGATGAGGGCTTGTGGGGAGCATTGCTTGGTGCTTGTAGAATCCACCGAAACATCGATCTGGCCGAGAAGGCTGCTAAAGCTCTTCTTGAATTGAAGCCTAGAACTTCTGGCTATTATGTTTTGCTCTCAAATATATACGCAAACGCCAACAGATGGGAAGATGTTGCTAAGGTCAGGGAGATGATGACTAGCAGGAGAGTGAAGAAAACTCCTGGTTGGACATCGATTGAGATCGATAAAAAGACTTATCGATTCAGAGTTGGCGACAAGACTCATCCTCAGTCTGAAGAAATATATGAAATGCTGAAGGATCTGAGTGAGAAGTTAGAGTCGGCTGGTTATGTCCCTGATACAAACTTTGTACTGCATGATGTGGATGAGGAGCTCAAAGCAGGATTCTTGTATACCCACAGCGAGAAACTGGCGATAGCGTTTGGTCTGATTGCGACGCCGGAGGGAACAACAATCAGGATAATCAAGAACCTTAGGGTTTGTGGTGACTGCCATACATTTACAAAGTTTGTGTCCTCTATTGTGCAGAGGGAGATCATCGTTCGAGATGCAAACAGATTCCATCACTTCAGGAATGGTTCTTGTTCTTGTAGGGACTATTGGTGATTAAGGTAATGTGAACCATCTTTATTTTTGCGGTAATCTTAGGATTGGATCAGAATGTTAAGGTTGATATCATAGTATCAATCGGACATGACATGGCACGAGTTAGTTTTTCTTTTATTTTCTTCTCTTTTCTTTTTGCAGTGAGATCCATGGCCTTGAATGCCATCAATTTGCACTGGGGTTCTTTCTTTTTTATCTTTAACCATCTCCGACATGGCCAATGCAGGTGTCTCTTACTGAAGCCACTGCTCTTGCGAAACCTCTTCACTTTCGCCTGGATGGATCATTGTTCAATACCGATCCACCAAATGCCTTCACTGTTGGCAAAGGTTCAAAACCACCATGGCTGCTTTCCCAGCTCTTAATGGACGGACACTGGATGCTTTGCAGTTCTACAAAACCCTCCACACACAACTAACTGCCCTCGATCGGATTGGCTCGGCTCGGCTTCAAAAAAGTCAGGAGCCCAACCAGGCAGCACGATCCTTGTCTGTGGAAGTGCCAATGCTGTACTGTGTTCCTGGAAGCGTATTCACAACCGGTATCAAAGATGGCATCCTCGCCAAGGTTTTCAAGGCTGGTAGTACGAAGCTCCTTCCATCATATTGTTGGCAATCTTTCTGTTGACGTTATCCTTGGTTAAGCTCTATCTCTTGTCATGTTTCATTGTTGATCTTACAAGTATACCATGATTGCTTTTTCCTGCTGTACTTGAGAAGGTTGACATGTAAATATATGGAGCTCCTTTTGCGGTGGGCCTTTTGGACCTAGAGTGAAGTCGTTTTTCCTTTGGAGGTTTAGGGCGGTCCATGAGGTGGTATGGCCAATGCTTTTTTCTCTGTTTAGGAACGCGCTTCAGCGAGGCCTCAAATCTACCACTGATCAGATGGTTTAGCAAAGCTTGGGAGGGTGATTCCTGTTTATATCTTTTGGAAGAGGGAGTCCGGAGTTTTGCCTCCAGACATCCCAAGCGTTGTTTTGTACGCGTTTGCTTCCTAGCCATTGGATTATCTTCTCAGAAAAGCAGCATTGCAATGTATTGCATGACAAACTTTATTCAAGCCCAGATGGTAACAAATGAAAGCTATTTGAGGCTACCATCTAAGTTCAGCTTTGGAGAGTTCGTCTTTAATCTTCCCTGATTGTCGATCTGGAAGCTATTAGCCAGTATGGCAATATAGCAGCTGCTGAGTTTATAAAACTTTGTAGCTTGCGAGCTTGCTTATTAACTTCAAACAAAAATTCACAGGGGCAAATATTGATGAGAATATAGCCGAATACAAACAGTAAAGAGAAGCCAAAATCAAAGGTTAACTTGTCAACTTGACAACTTCAGTGTCTAACCAAGAACATAAAAGTTTTAAAAGTTCAAGCTAGCCTATCAAAAGCTCAGGACGACAATTTCAAGGAATAGGCACTTTGAAAGCTCAATAAAGGCAAGCATTTACTTGATCTTCTTCTTGGGCCTCAGCTGCAAAGTTAAGAAGAACAGAGCATTAATCGGAATGTAGGTAACAAATAAAATAAACCCAACGACTTTAGAGCATAGATAGACTAGGTAGTCAATGGATACTAGAATGTATTAGCTCTCTGATGGAATTGTGATGCACAATCAGCGGACCATGCACTGGTGAATACAAAGCAAAACCAATCTTAGAAATTACCTGGTTGCTGTGGCCACACTTCTTCTTCCGACAGTTTACAGCCCTAGGATGCAAACGCGCATAGCACCTTTAAAGACAAAAATCAGCCATATTTGATAAGCAGATGGGGCAGTTAAAATACTGCATAGAAGGCATCTCTAAGTAAATGAATACTGAGAACAGAAGGAGGTGCAGAAATTATGCATTAGGACAAAAAAAGTAGAAACAATTCCTACTTATGGAGTCTACAACAACGTACACAATAGAAAGGATCACTTGAGGAAACGTAACAAGTCAGAATCTTAGTATGCCTCAAAATGTTGAGCTCATAAGAGAACATCCCTTCGCACATCTAATTGATTCATCACCCCTGACACAGTATATGGATATAATTATAGAGTCTACACCACCGTACACCATAGACAGGATTGCTTGATCAATGTCGAAAAGTAACAGGTCAGAATCTTAGTATGCCTCAAAATGTTGAGCTCATAAGAGAACATCCCTTCGCACATCTAATTGATTCATCACCCCTGACACAGTATATGCATTAACAAATATCAAGATATATCACTTGGGATACATTATAACTTGATATCCTTGGAATCAAACACTGGAAAAGACTGAAAATTTCTCAACTTCCACATAGCTGGTTATCTCACAAGCACTCTGCAGAAGTGTTCACAATTGAAACCAGCAAAGATGGCCAGCAAACCAGCTCGCTATCATCTTGAGAGTTCGCAATTGAGAAAACCACAAATGACAAAGTTGAGATGCACCAGTAATGGATGGAAGGAGAGAAGGTCCAAAGAAGAACTCTTTGGCACCTGGAATCAATGTCGCATGGCAATGACTCAAACGCTTCCATATGTTATAAGAAAAGGAAGTCGATCTTAAGGGCCACGCTTATATACAATAAGCTACACACAAGGGAAAAAAAACATTGCACGAGGTATGACATGCCTGATTGTTATATGTATAGTTTTCCTTCAGAACATAAGACATGCAAGAAAACAAATAGCATCCACGGACCTGCCAAATCTCTGATGACAATAGGAAAGCTTAAAAAGAAAGAAGTGGCAATGAGGAATGTCCGGAAAGAGAGGAGTACATGACAATGTCTCAAGAGAAATCTGAATGCTAAGAGCTAGCGACAAGATCTGGATGCCAGCATTATTGGAATTGAGCATAGGATACATTTCTCTAACAAAGCAAAAAAAGCAACAGCAGTTCCTTTGATATAACAATGAAACAAATATGCCCATAATTTCTAAACTACCCATTAACTAGAGTGAATCATCTGCAAGAGTCCATTTTCTAAGAATCTCCAGAGGAAATGTACCACCCTTGAAAGTCAACTGCTATTGAATATGGAACAGCTGACAAAGTCTTAAAGGGAGGCTTAATTTTGGAGCAGCGATGTCCTCTATGGCACACAAACAGCTTAAAGGACTCAACTATAGCCCCGAGAGAGAATACAATGCATCATAAACAAGGTATTCACCATAAAAAGTAACAAAAACATACAATTCGCCATTTTTCAGTAAAGGCACCAAAAATTTTAAAAACTTGGAGTTTGATTCCATACTTTCGGCAGATCATCTTGTCCTGGTTGTATTTCCTTGCGAGAGCCATAAGCGAGGGCTCGATGATGCCACCCCTCAACCTCAGCACAAGATGCAGCGTCGACTCTATTCGCATCAAACAAACAAATTCACACTCGGTCTAGCAAGCAACAAAGAACTAATAAAATCCATAAACCCAAAAATCCAGTCTAGAAACCGGAGAAAAGACTAAAAAATAGCACCTTTTTGAATGTTGTAGTCGGCGAGGGTACGTCCATCCTCGAGCTGCTTCCCCGCAAAGATCAGGCGCTGCTGGTCCGGAGGAATCCCTACAAACAAAACAAAGCACCGCTCGCAAAAAAACCCTTCAGGTTGATCCGCCTAGAGGCCGCCGAGATAAAAAGATAAAGAGTAGTCGCGGATCAAACCTTCTTTGTCCTGGATCTTCGCCTTGACGTTATCGATGGTGTCGCTGCTCTCGACCTCGAGGGTGATGGTCTTGCCAGTGAGGGTCTTCACAAAGATCTGCATCTTTGCGGATCAATGGAAAGCTTGCTCTCTCTCTCTCTCGCCTCCTCTCTGGAAACCCAAGAGATGGACGACGGCGACCGATATATAGGAGTAGGCGGCGATCAACTAGGGTTTCCATTTACTACTTAAATCTCGGTTTTGCCCTCTTGTTTGATATACACGATCTCAGCCGTCCGATAAAGAACCGCTTCATGGATATCTGGGCTGAGATAGCAGTACCAATGGCGGCCCGTGGGCCGGCGAGGAAAACAATTTTAATGATAAAACTATATACATAGTACGAAAATATACCATAGATAAAAGAAAAACTAAGAAATTTGGGGGAAAAAAAGCATTTGTTGGGTCGGACCTAATTGATTGTGATCGAGCCAGGCTTGGGCTTGGTACTCCTCGACCCATGAGCCATATCAAGCCCGGTCTTGATTGGGCTCTCGGGTAGGGTCTAGCTTAATGAAGGGCCCAGCAAAGTTCAAGCCAGAAATTTTTGGGTCGAGTTATGATGGTTCGACTTAGGCGCCTGTGGGCTAGAAATACAGTGTTTCCGCATGAACTTAACCATCATATCTTGCAAAAAAATTCATCATCAAAAGGAGCTTATTGATATTAATCTGTAGCGACAATGCATCAACCGCAGTGCGAACCAAAATATTCAAGAATTTTGGGATTTAATGAACAAGAGCATTCTTAAAGAACAAGAGTTTCAAGGCTTGGAAATGAAATTAGGTGCCATTATCTCAAGTAATCCTTTAGGATTGTCCGCATGGACCCAATGGCCAGATCTTGGAAGAACATGGAGAGAAACCTTGCCGTCCTCGGAACCATCTTCCTTACTGGAGAGCCTCTCGAGCCTTTGAAGGTCAGGCTGCTGCCATCTATCACTGTTCTCAGCTCTCACAATTGCAATCTCTAAACCTTTGGGAGGGTTCTCGAGCAGAGACCAATAACTCTTTTCCCTGCAACCATCCACCACTGAGATAAATCTTGAATGAAAGAAGAGAGATTATGTTAATCTCTTATGCACTGAGGTATCATTACCTGTAGGAACTGAACATATCGACAGCAGCTTGAAGATCAAAAGCCCAAGTTACATGTTCGCCAGCCTTCTTTAAGTTGCTGCCAATCCACTCAGAAAGTGACTTTGAAAATCCAAGTTCAAGCATGTGGTCTACAACCCACCTGGTTTGGACAAATAGTGTAGGAAACTGTGACATGCTGAACTTAATGTAGAACAGCAAAAGCAACGATATGGTTGATTCAATCCCAGCTCCAGAAAATAGAAATAGGAAGGAGGTAGAGTTCATACTTCCGCGATGGCAATGATGAAGGCAGGCTTTGCAAAGTATGCAAAACCTTTTCTACCTCGCCATCACCGTCATCAGAGTTCACTTCTCCAGGAACCGAATCCAATACCCAAATCTGTTCTGCATCAAGAAAGAAAAAATGACATCAAACATTAAGAAATTAATAAAAGGCAATTTACATGACTTTGCTAGATCAAAGCGTAATATTTGCGGAACCAAAAAAGCACACATCAACTAAATAGAAGATTGACCGCATGGCCTGAAGCATTGAACAATACCTCATAAGCCCAACCAGCTGAGCAATTTCCCTTATGATGAAATTAAAGACAAGTTAACAGAAGAGACATACAAAAAATAATCGAAGCACATTTCATCATCCTACATGGTAACCAGCATATAGGAACAAGATGTATGCTTTAGCAGGAATACATTCCTGTTTAATGCCGCTCATTCCAAAAGCTGAATGCCAATGTCAGTAAAATAGAGACTTTTTTATGCTCTATTTCAATGTCAAGAAGTCCTCCCAACTTTGCTATCTTTCAAAATCCACCCAACACATCAAAGTACAACTTATAGTCCACTAGGAAATGACGCTCCTAAATTCACTAATGAATGACATAGGATTGTCACCAATGGTGTGTAGCATGTGGTGTGGTAATTAAGGACATAAGCCTCTTCTTAAGAGTTCATGTGTTCGAATCCCCTATAGGGATACATAAGCTTATGTTTCACCAAGAAGAAACCTAAGCCAAGGTAAAAGACCAAATTATATTATCAGTATATAACATTTCACCGATCGTGTAAGTACCTGTTTGGGCAAAACAGTAGATTCTCCATAGTCCCCACGAGCACAACTCACTGCATATTCTAAAGCAACCTTCCCTCCCATCGAATGCCCAATAACAACATCTGGCCATGCCCACCCGTGATACTTCACCAGGTTAGCCAAATCTCTTGCTGCATTCTCCATATCATGGGGAGGATCGAGCCCCTTCAATCCAGCTGAATTCCCATGGTTTCTCAGATCAACGAGAACCATTCTCCACTCTGATTAAAAAGGATAGAGACACTGTTCAAGTGAAGCGAAATACAAGATATTGATACGGAATGAAATGAAAACTTGGACATCACAAGCAAATAGGTTCCAAGTTTTTCAGACATCTCATATCTGAAACCAAACTAAACTTGGAACCAAGATCCATCATATAACCATGACTATGAGATAGTAACACAAAGAGCCATTTTAGCACGAAGGAAGAGAAAATGGCAGTGCCCAAGACATCAAACTTGCAATAGAGCTGGAAGGCATTAACAACCTAAGTATTGACGAAATCTGGTGAAAACTACCTTCCGAGTATTTGGCGGCGAAATCTACCTTCCAAATAGAAATCAGATGAACTAGAAATCAACCTAAGTAAATCAGATGAAAACTACCTTTCAATCACCATGGAGACCCAATTGATAACACAACGAGGTATTGACGAATTAGAAATCACCATTCTTAAGTTGAAAAACCGAAATCTATATGCCAATAAGAAGCCAAGCTCACCTACTTATAAAAATTCCGACAAAGGAAATATTTTTACAACCTACATGAAGAGATAGGAAAAGGGTAGTCCGATTACCATCAGACGCGGAGCGTTTCTGGAGCTCGGAGGCGAGGCTTCGCGAAAAGGTCCTCCAGTTCCTCCCGGACCCCAAGAGGCCGTGGAGGACGAGAGCCGTAGCAGTGAAGGGCTTCTCGGACGGTTTGATTTCCTCGAACGCGAGCGTCTCGAGCGGCTTCGACTCTCCCGATAGAGATCTCAAGAGAAGCGACCATGGATGAAGAGAGCGATCGGACGAGAAAAGAAGAGGAGATCGGAGGGAAGCGTTACAGAGGCTTCTCCTCCCCATTTCCACTGCTGTAGAAAGCCTGGGGCGATCTCTCTCTCTCTCTCTCTCTCTCGGGAGGGGTGACGTCGACGTCGAAGGGATTGCCAATGCGAATCCTTTATCTTATCGGATGCGGATTATATTCAAATTAATAAGAAAAATAAAAATAATAATTATGACAGCTGTGAGATTTGAACCCATGGTCCGAAATCTTATCGGATGCGGATCATAGTCAAATTAATAAGAAAAATAAAAAAAAATTAATTATGACAGCTGTGGGATTTGAACCCACGCCCTTTCGGACCAGAGCCTAAATCTGGCGCCTTAGACCACTCGGCCAAACTGTCCTCATGTTGAGGTTGTTGTATATTCTAACTATATACTTCTTAGCTAATATTAACAAGAGCAGAATAGAATCTGGATATATGCCCACTGGCTCAAATTCTCAAAAAAAAAGACTAGAATTTGGATTTCACAGCCAACAATTAATCTAATCTACACATAGTCCATTCCGTGCTTCTAAACAATTGTAGATCAATCTTGAATCCTCCTTGATTGATAGTTGCAAAGTCTAATCCGTCGAAATTGTACAGTTTACTCTAGTTTTAGTATCAGATGACACATCTTCACAATAATTCATGGAAAGTTGCGAAGTCTAATCCGTTGAAATCGTAAAAGTTTATTACTATCATCAAATGGAAACCTCCATGGAACTTGATAGGTGTATCCTTGCAAGAAATTCTGGTGATTTTGATTATTGAACACCCAGAATGGCAAATTGCATTCAGATTTTTGCAATCTCCGCTGATTTCTGCAGGGCTTGAAGGAGACTCCTCATGATTCTGGACTCACCGGGGGCTGCCTGATCACCCATGGGTCCGCTCCTTATGGCTCGGAAAAGAGGACCGGAGCTCTCGGTGGCCGGAAAAACCAAGCAGTCTATGTTAACCAGCACCTCCGTCTTGCCATCGTCGACGCTGATAAAACCCAGTCTCGCTCCTCCCTGTACTTTGTCCACCTATACTTTTTCATCACAACCATGTCAGTGAATCAAAAAGCGCTGAAAATTCTCCAATTCCACTGTTTTTTGGCTGACCATGTTGTGTTTGTGAGAATGTCTACATGGTTTGTTTGGAAGTGTTATAAAAAACCAACCTTTAAAGGTACTGGAAGAGGAAGGGTGGCTCCCTGGCACAGGCTATTAGCCCACTGCATATCAAAAGAATCATCACCACCAGAAGAAGAGCACCAACCATGATCAAAGTTGAAAGCTTTTGGTGCCGAGTTACCTGGAATAACAAGGCTTCGAACCTAGGAACGTCGGTGTTGACAGGCAGCTTCATGGTACCCAGAGAAACACCATCATCGCCGTCGGCCGAAACCAGGCCTCCATTCTCAGCCGAGACCCTGCGGGTGATGTTTCGCGACTCGCGAACAGAGAATTCGAGTTTTGGCAGTCTCGGTGAGGGACGGCAGCCAGATAGCGCTGCCCGGGAGGCGGAACTAGCTTGATGGGATTGGCAGGGGGAGCATGAGTGGTTGTGGTGGTGCGCTAAATGGAGGAGTTGTCTTGCAGCTGCCATTGCTCGCCGGAGAGGAGGTGTTTCAAGGGAGAAGGTTAGAGACTTTGAACTGGTGGCTTTCATATTGTTTGGATAGGCTTTTTGGCTCATGCACTCATAGAACTAGCTTTTGGGCCACACATCAAAATAGATATCATAGTTTTATCTTTACTGTTGTAAATTACATCAGCAGTTACCTTAGCTTTCATTGAATAGTTCCATTGTACTTACAAGCTCTTGCATTTATCCTTCATTGAAGTCTTCCAACTACTTGCTTGTCTGGCGTTTGTATTTTAGTATACATATTTGGAAGATTGCACAGTTATATGATATAGGATGACATTAATATGTACCTCATTTTGGAAGAATTCAGGCCAACCACCCGCAGTGAATTGGTTGGGCATTTCAATGCAGTTGGCCAGTGATTAGTTTAAAGGTGTGTTGAGGATTCAATTGACCACAAAAGTAAACTAGAATTAATTTTTAAACCAGTGCTCCCACAAGTTGGGAAATGGGAGCTCAATTGGAAATAGTTTGACCTTTTGAATAAAACACAAGGTGAATCTTTACTGGATACCTTTGCTATTTGTCTCAGATATCAATTTAGCTGACCATGGTTTCTTCAAACAGTCTCTTAAGTTATTATCCTCTTCCATGATTACCTCTGTCATTTATTGACATAGTTTAACATCCACATTTATATGAGCCTGCCGAGATATGAATGCCATTAGATGCATCAGGTCAACATCTGCAAGGACTTGTGTTTATGCATGTTGCAGAGAATCAATAATGGCAAAACAGCAGAAAAACTCACCGTCAAACTTATCTCCAAACCATTACCATCTAATTCTCCACAGTCACCCTCCTCTCATACAAAGTACTGCCTGTGACTATTTATGTGCCACTGTGGGTAGTCTCCGGTCCATATCTCTCTCTTCATGGCTCTCCCTTCTCTAGCTCTAGGAACCCTCCTCCTTGCTCTGTTCCTCGCTCATGTCGATCCATCGATGTCTGAAATGGTAAAGGGATCAGTCTCATGCCTCGACTGCACTCCTCATCATGATTTCTCTGGTACTGCTACCATGGTTGCTTGATATGCTTTTACTGATTAGTATCGTGTCCTTGCTAAGGTTTTCACCTTGAAGAGGTGACGGCACAAGTTCTGTGCTGAGTGTTGGCACGATCGACCCGTGCCGCCAACACCATGACTGCTTTCTTCCTGTCTCCATTTCTTGCAGAAGCCTTCTTCTGAGTTGAACTAAAGGCTTAACGTTCTTCTTCTTTTCAAACTGATGCAGGTGTAAGAGTGGGTGTTGAGTGCAGCCATGAGAGGAAGTTGGCTACTACACTGACCAACAACAATGGCTACTTCGAGGTCAAGATCTCGCCGCCATCAGCAACATCCCTCGACTGCTTTGCGCTGCTCCTCGGAGGACCAGAGCAGCTGTGCTCCTACAAGAAGACCATGGTTTCAAAGATCACCAAGGCTAGAGGATCAGATGCTTACAGTCTCACCACCCCTCTTGCCTTCCTCACTTCATGCCCTACAAAATCTTCTGAGAACCCAGCTGTCAGATCCTCGAAGACGATCAACTTCCCTCTGCCAAGAGAATGGGGCATTGCTCCTTCTAGCTACTACGTATATCCTTATATGCCTATTATAGGCATTCCATGAAGAAGATGATGCTAAGTTTGGTCTAGAAGTACTGGTGCTCCCTTCATCTCTTGTGTTTTTCTAGTGATCAGCCTTGGAACTCTGTTTAATGTGGAACTTGTAGCTTTTCTTATGTACCCAGTTATCATGTATTTATGTGAGCTTTCTCTCTTGTATGTAGCTCTTCTACTTATATCAGTGGAACTACCTTAGGTTGTATCTGATCTAAATACAAGTGACTGTATAATAACTTGAGATGATTATATGAAGGTTTTCCGTTAGCAATAATAATAATTGACGCTTAGTTTGCTCCAACTGTAGGTTCTTTATGTAACTATACATGTTTAGTTCTCGACATAACTTTATCCATCGATATATTATTCTCTACATTAAAAAGAATTCATGTATAAAAAAATATTAATTGTGAACTTTATCTCAAGATGTGAATTTTAACTATTAATTATTTTTTGAAAGAATAATACTTTCCAATCTTGAACGGTTATCCAAGAGATAGTTAGGATATATTCTTCGAGACAAATTCACTGTTAGAAAAATCATGAAAAGTCTTTGGAAAATCTTTTGCTAGAGATTGATGAACCATGATTGATGACAAGCACACACCTATTCATCTACAATCTTGAAACCTTTCATCACCACTTATCCAACGACAGTTGGCGTTTAATCATAATGTTACATGGTAAATTGATAACAATAATTGTGAATTACCCTTATAGTACATTGCATCTATATAATTATATCAGTGTATCTAAGATCACTGATCATATCTAGAAAGAAAAATCTCTATATTCATTAAGCATATATTTTCTCATACTCGAAATATATATCATACAAAATGGTTCTCAAAAAACATTAAGGATAAACCTATCATGTTTAATCCCTTTTCCGCGTCTCCTAGCCAATCTCTCACCCCTCCAACTCCATGGACATGGGAAGAGAACAAGACCTTTGAAGTTGCCCTTACAGTGTTCCCAGATGGCGATCCAGATAGATGGGAAGCCATAGCCTCCCACATCCCCAAAAGAACCCCACAAGATGTCATGCATCACTATCGACGTCTTGTCGGAGACGTCAGGGCAATTGAAGTAGGCCTAATCGATCTTCCGAACTACATCGACGACGGCGATGACGATGTTATTGACGACGTTGACATCGTCATCCCCGTCGGCGACGACGATGTCGACATCATTGACAATGATGAACCAAATCCGAAAGCTGCAAAGAAGAAGGGAACTCCATGGACAAAAGAAGAGCATAGGTTAATTTGCTATTCTCCATCTTCTCCTCATCTTCTTTTTCATATCAATAAGATATAAACTCATCATCTCTTAAGCTTTGGATTGATTGGTGAAGTTTAACACGAGTTGATTTCTAAATCTTCTCGCAAAAAAAAAGGATGGATTTTGATTAATAAAAATTTGTGTGTTAAAATTATTATTTTTTTATGTTGCAGGAATTTTCTGATAGGACTCGAGAAATATGGGAAAGGAGATTGGAAGAGCAATTCTAGATATTGTGTGAAGACAAAAAGCCCAACACAAGTAGCAAGCCATTCGCAGAAGTTCTTCAAGAAGGTTGAAGCGTCTGAGAAGAAGGATGGGAGGAAGAAGAAGAGCAATAGCATCTTGGATATCACTAATCCTTTTGTATAAGATGAGATACTTATTGGTACATATGGATTATTAGTTGTATTTTTTCAAGTTATGAATAAATTCCTAGATCTCATTAAATTTTTAAAACTCCTATTAGGTGGGAGGAGACTCATGCCATCATGAGTTAGATACGAGTGGCCCACATATCCAAGTCCAAACGTAATTGGGAGTTAGTTGTGATTGGAATTTTAAATTCAAATATGTTTAAAAAAGATAGAGCAGGGATAGAGACGAATAGATTTTATTATTTGAGTTTATTTAATTATAGAATTTGTTGTTGAAGATTATCCATTTACAGATGACACATATATGATTTATTATTTAAAGATAATTAAATTTTATTATCATGGAATCATTAATGTTCTAATTTGATAAATTTAGTTTTTGAAATGACATGTTTATTGACCAATTAGGATTATGACTCTTGTAAATACTAATCAGGGCTATAGATTTTATAGGTGTAGCGATTAAGACTTGTAACTTCTTGTCGAAAGGGTTTATCATGAATTTATTCTTGAAACATAAGATAGTCAATTGCTAGATTGTGAGACTATGATGTATTTGGCTATTAATTATATATGATTGTGAGTTGTCTTCGAGTTTATATTATGATTTTAAGTTGCCCTCTACGAATATATGCTAAATACCTTCAAAGTTTTCATATGGTTTGTTGAGTTTTACATGGTCCATGTAAATATGAATATATAGAGTCCCCATTAGTTAGTTAAGTATTGTATCTGGTAACGGTTGAGATTCTTTTGGAACCAATGATATAGTTAAGGTAATAATTTTTCTTTTCAGAAGAGTTTTTATTTTTCTTTTGCATACATGTCGCCGTTTTCATTAGTTACATTCTAACAGGAAATAGAATCTTAGATTCAAATACTTTAATGGGTTAGAGACAAATAGATTTAATCAATTCATTTTTGTTTATATAATTTCAACAATCAATGATCATCGAATTATTAATGCTTCAAATTGACAAGTTTAGTTTTTAAAATGATAACACAGTTATTGTTCCTCTACAATTGGATTTTTTTTATAATGTTATAAGCCAAAAGGCTAATGGTAGGTCATAGACCAATTAGGGTAGTGACTCTTGTAGATACTGGTACGGTAGTGACTCTTATAGATACTAACCAGTTCCTAGATTTTATAGTTTGAACCTAGGAAGTCTGCTCTGATACCATATTACTCTCAGCACTTAGCAAAAAAACTTAACTAAGTCATTGGTGTAATCAATCTTTTTTAAGAAAATTGTAAGACATATATCATTATTCACTTTAGAACTAGAAAACTGAACATTTTTATAAAAGATAGAATAATAAAAAATCGTAAGACATGTATATCCTCTTTAATAACCACTTTTTTAGGTTTTTGAATCGGTTTTTGAGATTTATTTTTTCAAATATCTAGTAACTTTTTATTTGCTTCAATATAGATCTACTTAGGGGGCGTTTGGTTGTCTGCAACAACAGATGCAGCGTCCTGGTCCAAACCCATGTTTGGTTGACCCATCAACTGATGTTGCATCCGTTTATGAAAAAAAGGGACTCCATGCAACATCAAGTGATGCAGCCAAATTGGTTGCATCACCCGATGCAGCATCAGGTGATGCAGCATCACGTGATCTTCCTTTCCCCTCTCCTCCCCGATCATCCTCATATCCCCTCTCCTCCTCGATCCTCCTTTCCCCTCTCCTCCCCGAGGTAGCTGAGCCCAGCTGACCCTCTCCTCCCAACGCTGACAACCTCCACTTCCATCAGCGACCACCGCTCCCGCTTCTTTCCCTGACGCCCCTCCGCCTCCTCTGCCGCCACCGCCCTCATCCTCCTCCTCTCCATCTCCACCCTACTCTCCCTCGTCTTCTCCCTTGTCCCCACCCCTACCACTGCCCCCGCCACAACCAACACCACCATTGCAGCCTCTGACACCACCCTTTCATCTGATCCACTTTCCCTCTCCCATATCGGTTTTGGTGTCACTGGTTCTCCTCTCGACCTCGAGCTCGTGATCGCCGGTCCCCTGTTGTGGATCTCCCCTCTTTTGGCCGCCGCCGCTCGGATCTCCCCTCCTATGGCCCCCGCCACTCCTATTGTTTTGGGTCGCGTCGTCAACGCCGGCTCTCCTCTCGAGTCGCGATCTCCACTGGCTCTCTGTCCTCCACGCCGACGTCCTCTTCTCAAGCGCGCGGCCCCAAGCTTCTAGTCGCGACTCCTCTGGCGCCGCGATCTCCTTTCCACTCGCGATCTCGACGTCTCCCCTAACGCCACCCTTCTTTCACGATTCTGGTGTTTCTTTTCCGGACGGTTCATGACCAGCCACGCTCGCGACCAGTCATCTTTGGCTCCAGCGTCTTCTCCGGCCTTGCGTGTGCTAAAGTGGGGAGATCGATGGAGTTATTCGGAGTTGAAATTCAAAGCTCCGATAAGTTCGAAGACGTCGACTGGTGCCACGGAGGAGCAGGATGTTTTCGTATTTTGTATCAACTGATGCAATACATACCAATCAAACAAAAAATCAACTAATACTACATCAGTTGATACAAGCAATAAAACAAACAAATGATACTAATACGGTATCAACTGGTGCAGTATCAACCGGGGCCGAACGAGGCGGGAAGGGGGCGCACAACGTGTGGCGCCGCAGGGGCGGCAAGGGGGCGCAGTCGGCGGGGGCGTGGCGAGGGCACGCAGTCGTCAATGGCGCGGCGGTGGTGCGGCCTAGGGAGAGGGCGGCGCGGCGGGGGTGGGCGCGGTGGTTGGCGAGGCCTAGCGGGTGGAGGGCAACGATGGTCATGGGCGGGAAAGAAGATGGCGTGTCAGGAGGGTGGCATGGTGAGGCCGAGCAGAGAGCGCGGTCGTAGAATGGACGTGGCGGACGGGCGAGAGAGTGAGAGAGAAACAGCTAGAGAGAGAGACCACGAGGGAAAAAGAGAGAGAGAGGGGTTTAAAGCATGGATTAATTGCTGCCACGTATTGTTGTCACCCAACCAACGCCACATCTGGGTGAGAGTCATTTTTCTTTCTTTTCGTTTTTTTTCTTAATAGTTAAGCAAGGCAGTGGGGAGAATACTAGCGAGGGTGAGAGAGGGTACTAACCTTCAAATCCGGGTCCTTCACATACACCCAAGCTGTCATAACAGTCAAGCTACGAGAGGTCGGTGAAGTCATTTTTCGCCGCCGCACGCCTGGGGATGGAAAGGGATGTTGACGTGACAATATTTATCCACGTCATAGTAAACCTGCGAGGTACCGTACCCTACCGGGACGACGTGGAGGTAGCCTCGTTCCCGCGGGGCTCTTCTATAGAGTCCTCGCCAAGTCCGCTACCTCGGCGACGCACACGTGTCCACCGCCACGTGGAAACTCATCCCTATCTCGTTTGCCCCAGGAAGAGGAGAGGAGGAAAACGTGTGTTTATAGACCCTTTTTTTATTCCTTTTTTCCTTAATTAGTTTGGATTCCAACCCCTTGGCCTTTTACCCACCCCTTCCTTATATTAAAAAATAAAAAATATATAGAGAGAGAGAGGAGGCGGAGAGAGAAAGTCTTGGGCCTTTTACTCACGACTTATATAATTAAAAAAAAATAAAACAAATTATATTTATAGAGAGAGGGGGCCGGGGGGCCTCTTAGGTAGAAAACAAAAGCTAGGTATCCTTGGCAAACTCCAAGGAGTCCTCGTCCTAAAGATCTCTCTTTTCCACCACCGACTCATCGGCCGGCCGGTCTCCGACGATGTGGACTCCAGAAGAGAACAAGATGTTCGAGGGGCTGCTTGTGAAGTTTCCCGAAGGGATGGATGCTCGACGGTGGCACGCCATCTCTGCCCAATTGCCCAGTAAGACTCCGGCGGACGTGTTCGCGCACTACCAAGCCTTGGTTCACGATCTGAAGGCCATCGAAGCCGGCATGATCGTGCCACCTCTGTATGACGACGACGTCGACGATTCCATCGACTTCGAGGATGACGGCGAGGATGACGGCGCTAGTGATCAGAACGGTCGCCGGGCGCCGCCGCCGGCCGCTGTTGGAAAGGAGAGGAGGAGAGGGACGCCATGGACGGAAGAAGAACACCGGTAAGCATAAAAAAAAACGAACCTCGTTTTGGAATATTAAATCATCAAGTGTTTGTTGGCGTGTAAGCTACAAACTCTTCAAATATACTGATGAATTATGACTACTTCAATCTTGGCTGCCCATAAAAATTAACAAGAAAAATTTTGATGGCATTCTAGATTGATGATCTTGGTTCTGGTTTTCTGATTAAAATTTTCTTTGGCAAGTGTAGTTTGTTCTTGCATGGGCTTGATGTGTATGGTAGAGGGGACTGGAGGAACATCTCCAGAAACTTTGTGAAGTCGAGGACGCCGACGCAGGTGGCGAGCCATGCTCAGAAGTTCTTCCTCCGGCACAGCACCGACCGGAAAGAGACCAAGAGGAAGAGCATTCATGATATCACCATGCCCCCTGTCCAGAACTGAGGGGACGTATGTATATAGATATTATATATATCTAATTAGGGCGTTGATAAATTTACCTGATGTAAATAGATTTTTATGGGCTGTTTGGAGCATAATTAGTATGCTCCAGTTATGAGGGTTAGATTTGATTTCTAGGATATTTGGTTTTCCAATTTGGGGAAAAACCATTTTCCCATATGATAAATTTGATCTTGATAGCATATCCATTCATCAATTTATTTCCAATTTTCTCACGGGGCGGAATCCGCTATCCCATTTTCCGGGATCCGCACATCCGTCGGATCCACCAGGATCTCCGGCGGTGCCAAACGGAACCTCACTACAAAACCACATCATCGTTGAATTTGATGATCAGATACAAATTATCAATTTCTGACATGATTCTGTGAGAGATTCTTTTGTCATCAGGAAGGTTTTGTTTCGCTAAGTTGAGCCAAAAGGCTAAAAGTGAAACAACAAGCCACACAGTTTACATAATTACGAGGTCCCAACATGGGGTATCCCTCGTCTAGCTCGTCGCGCAAGGTTGCCATCAGAAAGGTGAGGACTATATATGCAGTCAAAGATACATAAATTTCACAATGGTTAAGCACCAACGATTGGGACTTGAGAGCTATTTTTCCTGCAAGTCATTTGGCAAATAGGTTATCACTAGCTGCACTGTAACCCCATGGTGGCAACTGCATCATATCAGTCTTTGACAGTAGTTCTTAATATCTTCACATCATGGATAGGCCTGGATCAGAAGAGAAAAGATAATGAGAGACCTTGAACTTCCCAGTTATGAATGTACCGCAAATTATTCTCAAATATAAATTGGCATGTATAAAAATGCCCTACGAGAATGCACTGTCTTGATAAAACTTCAGCTATGGAAATACATAACCATATTACTCAGGAGGCATTTTCGATGTCTTATGTAACATTAGGATAAGGTCAGACAACCATCGAGCCTTTTTCTTGGCTCTAATGTGAGGTAAATGACTTTATAGAGTTGTAAGTGTAGTCTAAAGATAAGGGATTCAAACTGTATTTGATTAGCTGCTTTGTTTTCCGAGTCAGTGAGGTAATGCAATCCTTTAGACACAACAGTATGCCTGGAACGTCAATAATGTGTACTTCATGTACAGGTCTAGTGAAGTGGGCGGGCATCCTAGCATTTCCCTCTGATTGTGTTCCACTAGGTGTGGTGCCATTGTGAAAGGTGGTGAAGCATATAGTTTTCTTGGATGTGCTAGAACAATTTGCGCGTGTAAGAAAGAAATTTTTCTTTTTGAAGATTGACAACATGTACCACTATGTCTTCCACTCTCTTTTCTCCCTGATGCAGAGGCAAACAATAGATCTAAACAATGAAGCACCATATGAGGACATCAGGCTATTTATGCAAAAAGAAACCAGTGTTTGTGAATTTTTTTTCCCTTTTTCAACTTCTACTTCTTAATGTAGTAGATCTAAGTATTTATGCTATATTGCAAACTTTGAGCATATTTCTCCATGAGAGGCTCTTAACCATTGCCATCAATTCATCATGGATTTGGCTCTCTTATGGAAAGAAAAGGAAACGTCTTGTCAATTCCATGTAGGTATGCAAATCAGTGAGAAAAAGGGTTTTTTGTGGAAAAAGAAACCTAAAAATGGGTCCAGTGCACATCAATACATCAGTAAGTCAGCATCATACATGCACATCTCTTTCATCCTACACGATAGCATGGGGATGTGAGGATAATATAACCGCTTTGTCTTTGTTTATGGCCTAATCATTCTGTCTACATTCAAAAAATTTTAAAATCACAATTAGTAAAGCTAGACAACTACATATCTCACCTATCATTGTTATCTGTTTGCACGCTTCCAAGCCGTTTAATGATCTCCATCCCCCTGCAAACTCTTCCAAAGATTGTATGCTTCCCTGAATGAGTAGAAGTGATGGATCACTAAAAATAGCAAATGACATAACCACAAGCAGAGTAGCATTGAAAATTAATTCAGAGTAGTCACCACAGATAATTCAAAAGCATGTATTGAGTCTCCGTAGAATTTTACTACACAAAAAATTCTTAAATACCCCGGGGATTATTACGGGAGAAGCAAGCTTAAGACTTCAACAACTATAGCAGCTAAAGTCGAAAGAAAGTGACTACAAGTAACTTAGGTTGGCAACATTCAATGAATACCTAATGCATTGGGATGCAATGTCCATAAGCCTCACAACATTTCAAAGCCCCCAGCTTAAAGCTACATGCATCAAGAAAAACATCCAAATCCTTACAAAATTCATGAAGGATAGCCCAATAAAAATTCAACAACAGTCCTTACATCACCCATTCCACAAACAAGCATAGGAACAACATTAAGAACACAGAAGATTCATCCGAGAAGATCTAACAGACACAGCTTAGACTCAAAGGAAAAATCAGTAGCCTCACCATCCAGTGATTGAGCAGGTGCTAGCGTGATAAAGAACTGACTTCCATTTGTGTTAGGACCAGCATTCGCCATGGACAAAATGCCCGCACCAGTATGCTTCAGTTCGGGCTTTATCTCATCCTCAAACTTGCCCCTATCAAAGAAACAGCATCACTATTATTACCACCAAGCAGCCTATAAACTGATAATTTGTACTTAGCCAAGTCATGATCCATAACCAATTATTTTGCTTTCAACTCATATGCACAGTTTTCCAATCAAACTCTCGACTTTTTATGAAATATAACTTCAGATTTTATCACTCGATTTCTGCGATTTAAAACCACAAACCTCATGGAGTATTACCACCAATTCAAACGAAATAACACATTAGAAAAAAGATGAATAGAAGTTAATCACTGACCCATAGATGGATTCACCACCCCTCCCCGTTCCAGTCGGATCTCCACCTTGAACTATGAAATCCTAAATCGAAATATGTGACAAAAATCGATGAGAGGACTAGACAAATCCCAGAAAAAAGAAGGGTTTTTAAAGAGGAGGTTGTGCTTTGAGACCTTAATGATCCTGTGGAACATGACGTTGTCGTAGTACCCTCGCCGGGAGAGCTCCACGAAGTTCCTGCAGGTCTTAGGTGCGTGCTTATAGTACATCTGCGTGGTACCATGCCGGTGTTCACCGGATTAGAGACGAGAAGAGATCAGAACACGAGGAGGTCGAGGAGGAGTGGAGGGGTTGAACCGTACCTCGACGGTGAGCGGACCCATCGAGGTCTCCAGCGTCACCTCCGGCGGGCCGCCGTCAGCGCTTGCCCACATCGCTGCCGGGCCTAAAGAACTCTAGAGTGGTGTGTGTTCGAGAAGAAGGGGTATCGCGGCGCGTCCAAAGACTCTAAACTTGGGGCTCTAATCGAGTAGCTCGGGCTCAAGCCCGATTATGCTGGGCTCGAGCCCGATTATGATTGGGCCCGACCCGAGTTCCAAAGTTTGCTCGAGCTCAACATCATCTTGGGCTTGGCTCCAAAGCTTGCTAGCTGAGCTCGATTAATTTTCTTATATAATAAAATTTACTAATTACATGTATAAATTATATAGACTCGACTAGGCTTAAAAGCTGGGTGGATGGTTCAACTTTGAGGCTCGTGAGTCAAGCTTAAGGGGGTGTTTGTTTTACTGAAATGGCCGGAATGAAATGGCATTTCAGTGACCATGTCATTTGTTTCATCGGAAAGCTCGACGAGAAGTTCAACTTTGAGGCTCGTGAGTCAAGCTTAAGCTAAACTTTGAAGCTTAACTCAAGCTCAAGCCCTAGTCCAAGCAAGCCAAAGCTCGGATCAGCTCGATTACAGCCCTCCTCTAAACCCCACTTGAATGGATAATGGCTCATTGGTAAATGGTTGGGTTGGACCTTTGTGTTGCATCTTGTTGGATTGGTGGCGTTGGGTCGAGCTCGACCTCCTATGTATATTTGGAAAATATTTTAGTGTATTGGTTCCTAGAAGTCACCGAATATCTAATTTGTAATCGTCTTAAAAAATCATCATATTCCTGAAAAATGTATTATTTACAAGTGTCTCAATTGTTACTTATTATATGATTCAACTTAAATTGAATCATATAATCCAACAGTACTCACTGCGATTCCATTTTTGGTGTCGAGCGGACGCCGTTTTCAGAATCTTTCAGAATCCGCGTGGATTCTATCCCACGGATTCCGGATCCCCCCATTGGCCAAATTGGCCAAACAGGCCCCTAGAGAACAGCTGCTAGGGGTTCAAAATGCTTCTCCATCGTTGAGCACCTGATAAGAGACTCATGTAGAAGAACCAAGGTAATCCCATTCAAAAATTATCAAAAGTTTCTAAAACAGCATCTGTTCATATGACAACACATATAGCCACAAAAGAACATAGCAGACAATACCATGCAGAAATCATCAAATTTCATTCAACAGAACTCACTGCGATCTTCTAAGGTACATGGCCATTGTCAAATCTATTCAAGCATTCCAGAACACGCTTTGTCAATCAGATAACAACCCATTTTGGGAAGGTAGCAAGTGCTAGCATTGAAATGTTTATATCCAGGTTCAATGGTACAATGGCCAGGGCATGGTTTAATCTGTTCTGGCGAAATTCGTGCCATTTTGGTCAAGCTGGATCTGCATTGTGCCATCCTTTTGCACATGGTGGTATGCTCATAAACTCATCGAACTCCTTCACATGAACGTCACAACACTTCCACTGCACAAAGGACATTGACAAATTTGAAGAAAGTTAAGTGACATAAACATAGCAAAATAAAAAATTCCTTGTGAGCTTCCAAGCCAACTAGATGACATACCCCTCTTATCCTGTCATGAAAGACAGGCGACCCTGGGTGGTACTCACATGCTGTTTCATGGTTATCCTTCTCTGTAAAGGTCTTGCCACATCCTTTGTTTCTGCAAGTCTGAACCTCATTGAGACCTACCTTCTTCTTAAGTGGAGCAGGAGTCACCTTCTCAACAGGATCATCCTTTGCCAAAGTGGGCACAACTGGCTTTGAAGATCTGGGTTGTGAACCTGAACAGATATAAGCCTCCATATTCAGAAATTGGGCTAGAATTGTACTCATTCTCACCACAAATTATGAATATTTAGAGACTTATTTGCTTTCAGTCCAATTCAGAAAAAATACTACCATGATCAGAACAGAAAAAGCCTTGGCGGCACCGAGAACAAGCAACATCAGGTTTTTTGCTTGGAGGAGCAGTTGGAGTTGCTATTTGGGGACTTGCTGATACCTTTATAGCTGGTTTCTCAGTGGTATGCTTTCCAATCATACATCTTCATTCACACAAGAAAGAGTTTTCGTTAGAGTCCAAACAAATAGATAAGAAGCACCATGATAGATTATTTGCCTACACTAGACTAGAATCCGTGCATAAGCATGATCTTACACTTCACGATCCCCACACTATAAAAGGAGCAAACATCAGCCAAACAACAGAAACATAAGACAAAAGAAGCGGCCTCATGCTTTCTTTGAAACAAAGATTGGATTGAGAAAATCTGCCAGTTATGGCTCTTGATACAAGAGTCTGATCAATTAACCTTGAGAAGTCTGAAGCCAGCTCAATTTTCTAACTAAGTATCTATTAGAACCATTATTTTTTTTTTTGTCTTGATGTCTGCCTATCCTGCTAATATACTAGACACAGAAAAAGTAGCCGTCCAAGGGGGCGTTGGACAAAATGAATCATACAAGTAATTTGAAGTGACAAAGTCAGGAAAGCAAATTACGCTTTGACTAAGGAATCAAGATTACAAATCATTTTTCCATGAACATGGAGAAACGAAAACAAGGAATCATCTACATATGAAGCAGTTGGAATAATGGTGCTTTAGCAAATAATAAAGTCATATGGAAGTAGAGGTGATCCAACTCACTAAACAACTAAACATTTTCTTAAAAGATTATATTATTTTACACTAAATATGCAATGGAATATTTTCTGAAATGAAACTCAGTTATTTGAAACTTGGGAACATTGCTTACCCTGGAATTTCTAAAAATAAGCTGAAATCATGGCTCCTCTGCTTGCAACAGCTCCATTCTTTCATACCATCATGAAAAATTGGCTAACAGAGTATCAATGTTAATTTATGTCTAAAACAGTCAGCGATTTTATATGAATACAACATTTCAACAACCTGATATTCAACTTACCCCCTGTTAAGAATGACAAGCAAAACCAGCAAGATGAAGTTGGCACATGCATTAAACGAAATAGTGTGTACAAAACAAAACAAAACAAAACAAAATACTGCAGACAATACCATAAGAAACCATTCCCTAAATCTATTGCTCAAAAAATCTCAAGAGCTCTTTCTCAACAGAAGATCGTGCATAATGCTACCAGGCGAAGCTCGTCATTGTTCCAAAAAAGAAGGTCCAGTGTCTTGAAGTATCAATATTAAGCCTTTACTGATCTATTGCTCTCCAAAATCACTCCTTTCTTTTTTGCACCCAATTATCCAGTATGCAAGTGACTCCTTTCTAAACCATTTTCTTCAAATCTTCAACACTACAAAAATCAAGCTTTCTTCGTCTTCCTCGCCTAAAACTCCAATTCCTGTCCAGACTTCCAGGGATCACATAACATTCATCAAGAGAAGGGGAGTCTCTTATAATGCACAACGATCGATTACAGACCAGAGCTTCGTCTATAGTCCCAAACTAATATCCTCACAGCCAAATCCCCAAGCCCTCTTGATCCAACATCGCCCATAAGACATTGAAAAGCTCAAACCTTTTTAATGCCGATAACCTATCAGAAGATCTATGAAGAGACTGAGCCCGAGATCAAGGGCTTTTGGATTCGAAGGCACTTACCGAACCGTGGTACCGGCAGGAACCCTCGGGGTTGTCGTCCTCGGTGAACATAGCCTCGCATCCTATCCGCTGGCACCGGACCTTCCCGCCCTTCTCCATTGATCTCCTCTCCTAGCTCGCTTGGCGCTTCGATCCCGACCAAGAGAGGATCCCCACGAGACTGCGAACCGCCGTGTGAGTTGAAGAGTTCCGTCACCGCCGTGAAGCGAACAATCTAGGACGTTCATGACTTTTAGTGATCCTTGCATTCGGTGATAGTTCACTAACGCTCACCGCGGGGTTCTAGAACGATAAAAGTTTCCTAGAACTTTCGCAAAAACACCCCCTAATTCCTTGTAATAACCATCCACTACCCGTTTGGAGCCCACTTGGGGGCGTTTGGATCGGCGTCGGATCCCAATCGGATCCCAGAAAATGAGATCCGGATCCCATTTTCGGCGTCCACTCTTCCCGAGCGGACGCCGTTATTGAAATCTGCGGGGCGGATTCCGGATCCGCCCCTTGCCCAAACAGGCCTCGCCACATTAGCCGCCTTCGAGCGCCCGTAGAGGGAGAGGGAGAGGGAGAGGGATAGAGAGAGAGGAGACGCGATCTCCAAGAAACCTTTGGCAACCAACACGGGGTGGAGACTGGAGAGCGAGACGAATCGAAAACCTAACCTTTTAGAAGAAGATTTAGCGAGGGAGCCTTTGGCTATTCATGGGATTTTGTGAATAGGGGGTTTCGATCTACTGATGAGGCCCATAAGGCTCCCGCAGCCTCCCGGGGGATCCATCGGGATGCCGGAGATCTTCGAGGGCGGGGTTAACGTGATACGCCGCGCCGTCGTCATTGGCAACGACTTCGCTGGCGCAGAGAACCAGAGTATCGGATTGGTCCGCGCCCTTGGCCTCTCCGATCACTTGACTGTCTATGTTAGTATCACCTCTTCTTCTAATCTTGAGATATTTGATGAACCTTACGTTAATTCCCATTTTGCACTTGGAAAAGTAATCACAACACTAGACATTCTCGTGTAATTTTGCACAAATGAAATGGTTATTTATATCCGTGGGATCGATAGCAATTCATGGGCTTGACGTAGGTTTTGAGAACCACTTACCTATATGGAACTAGTTGCAACCCTCTAATCGAACTCTTTGTGCTCAGACATGCGCGGACATGGTCTTTGTTACTTTGCAGACTTTGGTTGGATAAGGTTTGGATGGTTCTTGTTGGATGCCTACTTGATTGCTTTCTCTGCAGCATAAATTATTCTGAAGTTTCACTATTGAATATAGATATTGACCTCACACAGTAATTAGAATTTGGTGTGTATGGATTACTGGTTCTCTGTTTTTTGGGTTGGAGGCTCTCTTTTTTGCTTGTGTTGTGATTTTTTGTGGCCTTTCTCATGCACGTTGAAACAGCTATATACTGACTCTTGATGCCATTTGCAGCGTGTAATTAGACCAAGAGGAGGCATCAATGAATTACTTCGATGGCTTCCTGTATCTCTACACAAAACATTTGCTGATATCATAAGAAGGATATTAGGCAATTCGCAGTTTGCCATGAGACTCCAGGGGAGAAAATTTGTGCCACAGCCGGCCCAAAATGGTGTACATGTTGGTTTATCATCTGTTTTAGAAGCAGATGCTAAGAAGATAGCAGGAATGGCTCGTGCGACATTTGAGAAGTATGATTTGATTCTGAAGTTGCTCATTCATAGCCATGGCAAACTTGTTCAATTAAGAGAGTTTTGAAGAATTGTTGAAATGATTATTGAAAAGTTATTAAAAGAAATTCAATCTGATAACCAGAGTGATTCTACTGAAAGATGCAAGTGCTACTAATGGGCCTTGTCAACTAAATATGTTTGACACCTAGCCAAACTTGTAGTCTGCCTTGGACTATTGCATGTTCATTCCTAGGACTTATTTTAGTAGGCTTTTTTCCTGTCCTCAGACTGCTGTGCTGCTCTTCTTGCTTGTTCATATGGGTTGTTATAATGTTTGTCTGTATCAAACTACTGAAAGAAGGTTCTCTCTCTATTCTTTAAGCTATGTAAGGATGTCAAGAGGTAGTTGATTATGGCGCTGAGCTTTTCTGTTTCATTCCAGGGAAGGACCAATCTTAGTGGTTGCTTGTGGTCGTGATACAATCTCTATAGCCAGTTCAATAAGGTGTTTGGCAGCACAAACTGTTTTTGTAATTCAGGTTTGTGTCAGGAATTTTTATATCTTGTCAGGGTGATGGCTTTCTCTCATCTTGTTTTTGTTTGCATGATTGAATTTTGCAGCTATTCTTTGTGTCTTTACCTGTTTTAGTGTATTAATTGTAGAGGATCATGATATTAGTTTCATTTGACATGAAAAACTTCTTCTTTGCTTGTAAAATCCCAGATACAACATCCGAGGTCAAATCTCGACAGGTTTGACTTGGTAGTTACTCCCCGTCATGATTATTATGCGTTGACGCCTAATGGACAGCAAGAGATCCCTCAATTCATGCGACGGTGGATTACTCCAAGAGAACCACCGAGTACAAATGTGGTATGTTTCATCTGTTCTGTTCAAGGGACTTAGTTCAATATAGACTGGTACATCACGATTATTGCCTCTTGCCTCACACATTATTTGACTCTTTCTCTCTCTCTCTTGGGAAAAATTAGGTTCTTACTCTTGGTGCTCTTCATCAAGCTGATTCTGCTATGCTTCGAATTGCTGCTATGAGTTGGCACAATGAGTTAGCTCCTCTTCCGAAGCCTTTGCTTGTAGTCAATATAGGAGGGCCTACATGTATGTTTCTGCTTCATAGTCTATTATCTTCTTGTGCAAATGTGTCATGAACTCAACTATCAGATATCTCTGACAATTAAGGGTCAATGGCTTTCTATGCTCATAGCAGTTTCTTTATAAAGTTTCCCTTGACAGGCCATATATATTCTGCATTTGCCAATACAAACTGTTGAAAATAATGAGTGCAACTTTCCTGATGTTGAAGAAGTTGTGGAACTGATTAAGCTTTGTTTGAATTGTTGCTTGAGGGCTTCCGTTTAGAAAAAGAACTTCAGCACCTTCATGTAAACTGCTCTCTACTTCATCCGTGATCTTGTTGAATCTGCTGCATGAAATATGGCATGCAACTACTTTCTCTGTAGCTAACATCCAAGAGAAAACATATTGCTGTAGTCTTGCTCATGATTAGCAATTTTGTGTACGGCTTATATTTATTGAATTGCTGAGGCATATTGGTGTTGGTTGTGGAAATTCTATAGCTGACATGTTACTGTAGTATCTAGCGCATTCGGTTTAATGGTTGTCTCTGTAAATGCTGTCACAGATCACTGCAAATATGGTGCTGACCTTGCCAAGCAATTATCAGCTTCAATTCTCAATGTGCTTTCAACATGTGGAAGTGTCAGGATCTCCTTCTCTAGGAGGACTCCTCGTAAGGTAGTAACACACCGAGCAATGATCCTTCATTCAATATGCTTATTGGTCTTTTCATTCACAACTTCTTAGTTTTATGTTGGCAGGTGGCTGAGATTATATCGAGAGAACTTGCTAATTGTCCAAAGGTCTATATTTGGGATGGAGAAGGTAAATTTCACTCTTTCTTTTTTGATTGTGTGAAATCATTGCTGGGTATCAATTTGCTTATGTTTTGTTTGACGATATTCAGACCCAAATCCACACATGGGGCATCTAGCATGGGGGGATGCATTCGTCGTAACTGCAGATTCAGTTAGCATGTTAAGTGAGGCTTGCAGCACAGGGTAATGATGAGAAAACTTTTTAGTTGAAATAATCTTGTGGTGCTCGTGTTAGACATTGCACTAATGATGGTTCTGAAACAATCTTTTTACAACTAGGAAACCGGTTTATACAATTGGAGCTGAGCGGTGTAAATGGAAATTCTCTGCCTTCCACAGAGCTTTGCATGAGAGGGGAGTGGTTCGGCCTTTTACAGGAGGAGAGGATGTAAGTTCTTCATCTTATTTAAGTTCTCTCTCAAAATTAACTTTGAAAGCTACATTCCCCGAATGTGGCTTTATCACTTCTCGTTCTAATGGTAGTGTCTTGTCACTGTCCAACCTTTGACTAAGTTGATGTATTCTTAACCATGGTCTGGAAACTAATGGAACAATTTCCAGCTTTTATCTGCCCTACTTTTCTCAAAGCATATATACTTCACAGTTTTCCTTTGTGGGTTACTTACTGTATGTGTTGTGAACTTATCATCACTTTTCCTTTGAGTTTTTAGATTTCTGATAGTTGGAGCTATCCTCCCCTTAATGATGCTGCTGAAGTTGCAAAAAGGGTTCGTGAAGCACTTGCAGAAAGAGGATGGTCTTTGCGGCATTAAATGGTTGTTTTCCTTCCCAAGATACGAGCTTATACTTTTGTTGGTCTCCTTACATTCAACTTTGAATCTAGCCATTGTTTTAGATTGTGAGATTTTTGAGAGCTTTAGAATAAGAAAGTAGAATCATGGCTTGTAAAAAACCGAAGTTAGAAGAAAGTTACTGTAACATACGAAAGCAGCCTACTATCTCGAATAAAGTTGATGATTTCGAGATGATGGCCGTGAATACTGCCTTTTTGTTCTGTAATTCTTTGTATACACTTCCTTGAACAATAATGACGGGGAAGCAGATTTGTTGTTCTTAGTTGTTTTTGAGTGTAACAGAGGACATACAATTGCTTGGAGTTGTGGATCCGAGAAAAAGTCTTGTCTTCACGGTACCATGGATTACCATAATTTTTTTTCTGCTGTTAGATCAAACCCTTTACGGGTAGCAACTATTTTTATCCTTTCTTCCTATACTCTTCACTTGTGAACGGCTCATACCCAGATTGAACTAAACTATTTGCATGATTATTTTACATGTTATGCTGGAGCCTGGAGAAACCTGAAATATTCCTGATGTTTTACAAACTTGGGTTGGGATGATGGCCTTTAAGATACGTACTTGGAAGCAGGTTAAGCTAAGCTTTTGTAGGAACAACTACTCCCCCTTTCCTGTTCCAGAACCGGCCCAGAACTCTCAACCTCTTCACAATGGAATTCAATATACATCTATCCAACTAAAACATCTCTATGATGATATCACTGCACTGTTCTATTGGACCCTCCCTCACTAACCAAACACCACCATTCTCAACTTCTTCACATAACCTCCTCATTGTTGTCTTTCTTCTTCTCTTCTATAAAGCCTTTGCTCATGCAATTGATCACAGCCACAGATAGATCTCAACCATTCCCTCATTCAATCCAGAGACCGGCAACATGAGCACCGCCGAAGTCCCCGCCACTTCGATCACAATGCCGGAAGCGAGCAGCTCCGATGTGAAGGCAAAAGCTCCTGTCACCCCTGAAGGCCCTGCTCCAGTCGCTGCGAAACGTGCGAGTCGAATCGCCACGATCCTCAACGCGGGCAAGGCACATGGAGAGTGGAGGAGAGGCATTGCTCTCTTCGACTTCTTCGTGAGGATCTTCGCGATAGCCAGCGCTGTTGCGGCCACCATCATCATGGGAACTGCCAATGAGACCCTCCCTTTCTTCACCGAGTTCTTCCAGTTCCATGCCAGATTCTCTGACCTCCCTGCTTTAACGTAAGTTTGATGAACTATTATGAAACTAATTGTTTTTTTAATCTCTCCAAAACTCAGCTGGCTGACTATGGATGTCTGCAGGTTTTTTGTGGTTGCAAGTGCCGTAACTGGAGGTTACCTTCTCCTCTCCCTTTTCGTCTCCTGCATCGGCATCGTCAGACCAGGAGCAGCCGGACCACGTCTTGTGCTCTTAGTCTTTGACACTGTAAGATTGTTTGAACTCAAGACCTCTGTTCTGATATCAACGTTTAGATTACTAGCTGATGAGAAAATGTGAGTTTGATCTTTGAATTTTGCAGGTGATGTTGACGCTGACTACTTCAGCTGCTGCTGCTGCTACTGCCATTGTTTACTTGGCTCATAACGGGGATTCGAGAGCCGACTGGGTTGCCATCTGCCTCCGGTACGATGGGTTCTGCCAGAGGATCAGCGCCGCGGTTGCCACCTCCTTCGTCACGGTGTTCCTCTTCATGCTGCTGGTGGTGATGTCTGCTCTGGCTATGCGAAAGCATTAAGGATGGTTTTTAGTACTATTTTGTTCCTTTTCTGTGCTTGTGCTTGGTGTGGTGTGCAAGAGTCACTACTGTTGCAAAGAGTGAAAGATCGGATACTTTCGTGGTTGTAATGTGAAGGTGTGATCACGAAGAAGGATGAAAACTTCATATTGGTCTTTATCCAAAGGCAAATTATATACGAAATAGACTACAGACTTCATTTTGCATCTCTATCTAAAAGTTTAAACAATTTTAACGCATAAATTCTCACGGAGATATTTTTTTCATTAGTCGAGATAAAACTTTGTCAAGCAGAGGTGAGAAAGCTTCTGAATTCAGTCGACAGCCCGAGATAGGAGCGTCCAAATATGCCCAGCAGTCTCCGAAATCTAACATCTAAATACGCAAGATTTGACAGAGAGATTGCTGCCACAAGAAGTCCATAGATGGTGAAAATTTTATAGCGGATTTTGCTTCATTCATCCAGAGGCCAGAAACTGAGCTGAAGCATAGTGAGATATGTCTTAATTTACTTGCTTCTAGACAAGTTGTAGAGGAAACTAGAAGGTAGTCGTCAACGTAAAGTAAATGAAATAGACGAGAGGTTGAGGAACCAAACTCGATGCCAGAAATGTCAAGAGCCGGATCATCAAGGAGCCTTGAAAGGACTTCTTGTATCAGCATGAAGATATACTGTGAAAGGGGTCGTCTTGACGCAATCCGTACTGAGGGAACACCCGGCCTACGCACTTTCCGTTGATGATGAAGGAGAAAATTAGAGAGGTGATGCAAGACATAATCCAATCAATCCATCAGGTTGGGAAATCCATCTTGGCCAAAACTGCTCTAACAAATGACCACCGGACTTTGTGATGCAGGACCAGGACGGCACCTGACTGAGTCCGATTCGGAGCAGCTTCTAAGGTGATCCGAACGCATTCGGATTCCATCCGTCCGACTGAGACCTTTGGATGGCCATAACTTTTGATCCGGCCGTCCGATCGGGGCGTATGACCAGTCGAAACGACCGGGTCGACGAGCCCGTCATTTATCATCGGAGATCTTTGATCTCTCCATGACTGCTCATCGAATCGCCAAATTTCGTCTCCTTTTGTTCTAAATCTCAGTTTTAGTGAAAACTTTCCTTTTATGGCAGTTTTATCGGTTTCTATTTTTGACAAATTCCTAGTTTGAGTAGGGTTTCTTTTTATTATTGAATTCCGGGTTAATACTTGGATTAGGGTTTGAGTCCATGTTTTAGTTGAGCTGGTCTTTCCTTAAACCTATAAAAGGAGGCTTAGGATTTGTAAAGAGTCAGTTTTGGCTGAATAAGAAAATAGGTTTTTGATTTCTTCCTCTATAGAAATCTGGTTATCTCTCCGATAGAGAGTTTGGTTGTCTCTCCCATAGAGAGGTCCACCTTCCACGTTTTACCATGCGCCACTGTCGTAGGCCGATTGGATATCGAGCTTCACAGCAATTAGAGGCTTGCTTGCAGGGGCCCCCTAAAGGGCGTGGAGTATCTCACATGCAACAATGATATTGTCAAAGGGCATGTTTGACAAGAGGTGAATGCGGAATGGAACGGGATCCACGGGATGGAATCCGCAGCATCCACTCAATTTGAGCGAACGCCACGGATGGAATCCGTCAAGCCGCATATGTTGTCAAACGATCAACTAAAGAGATGAGGAATGCACCATTCCTATGATCCATTGGATTCGCCGGATATCGAGCCATCCAAACATGCCCAAAGATTTTTTTTTGATTAGTTAAGCCCAAGGGCTGAATGACAGGGGATGTCGATGGTCAGCCTGGGAAAGGCCGATCACATCATATACAACCAGGTAACAATGCCCGTTGGATTACAACTCAAGCCTACAGGCTGTTACTTACAACAAAGAATCGTCAGACCAAGAGGAGACAGCCAAGCAACTTGCTAGGGAGTTGAACTCCCTCGGTATATGTGCGAAGAAGACGCTTTGGAATTTAACCGCGATCCTCCAAACTGCTTAGAGGAACTCAATCAGGTCCCTAAGCCAGCAGAAATGCTCGGAGGCGTAGCCAATTCCCATCAGCGAGTCAGATTTCAAAATAATCTTAACACTCCCACAGCGAAAAGCCTCCCGCAGTCCCCTTTCCATCGCCCTTAACCCGACATCAACAGCAGAAACAGGCCCAAAGATGCATCTCCCAGAGATGAAAGCAGTTTGGATGCATCCTATCTGGTTCGAAAGAAATGGTTATATTTAATTCACTTGTTATTGATGTGGATACGGATCCTCACCGATAACTGACAAGCTAACGGATGTACAATCTAGCGCCCGATACCCGATAACCGAGCTTTTGGGCGGTAGAGATGTAAGTCGAGACAGCAGGGGGTAATTCTCGAGTTCCTCGTCTCGTTGTCTTCGATCGCTGTCCGAAAGAACTCATAGAGAAGAGGAGAGAAGAGAGGGATCAGAGAAGGTCACAGCCATGGCGGCTTCGCCAGAGGAGGATGCGGCGGTCCTCCTCGATCGCTCCTCTCGAGCCACCAGAGGCAAGAGGTATCCATTCCCTCCGTTCCGAAACCCTTGGAATCCTACATTTCTGGGAATCTTCTTGGAGATCTCGATGTATGATAAACCCTAAGTTTTTCGTTTGAGTGATTTATGAAATTGAAGCCACTAGCGATGAAGTAGCTTAATTTCCCGCTTTTTACGATATAAAGCAATTCCGGCTTTGATGCTGCGAGCTCAAATTAGCCTACTAGTGAACTGCAATGATAGCAATGGCAGCGACAAGAACAACAATGGCTGATGCTTTTTTTTTTTTGTTCCATTAGGATGACTAAGTTGCTTGATGAAGAGATCGACGATGATGAACAGTTTTGGAATCAGGATGCTCTTAAAGAGGTAGATTGGATGTTTTTAATTAGCTATTCGGTATTCAGCTTCATTTTTGATAATAGTTGTAGGACGTTCAATGGCTTCACGTGGCAAAGAAAATGTCCTTAATTATTAATCAAAGGTTTAAGAACCCAGATTTTTGTGAATCTTGTAGAGCAGTTTCATAGATCAGGAGTTAATTTTCTCAGTTTTAAATTGTTGATGTATCGTCCCTGGAACTAGTTTGCATGACACTATGCTTGACATAGTATATGTGCTTTTGCAAGTCTAATTTTCAGTTAGAAAAGACTGAAAAATGACCTCTTTTGGTCTTCTATGGTTTCTGATAATGTACTGTTTGATATTGATACCATTTGTCTAGTTTTATCTCCTTTACATTAATTGTTTCAACAGGATGAGAATGATGACATCTATGAACAAGAGGGGGAGGTTGCTGATGAGTTTGATAGTGATTTTGAAGAAGATGTGAGTGTATATTTTATCATCTGCACTGCACCATATGACTACCAAAAACCAATAGTTATGTTCATATTATGCACCATCTGTTTCACATCCTTATCCTCCTCACTCCTTTTTGCGATCAGGAGCCTGACCAAGATGATGAAGCAGAGAACGTGGTGGAAGAGAGGTATGGATACATTATCCAAGATGCATTTGTCTTAATGTTCTTCTATGTGGAATTTGGACATTGATCCTTTACTTGAGACAGCAGGTTGCCATTGAAGAAACGGTTGATATTTCCAGGAAAACAAATATCAAAGAAGAAAAGTAAGAAGAAGGTTCTCTCAAAACTAGAAATAACTTCCAAAGTTGAAAATGATTTGGAGACGAAGTCTATTGAGCCTGATAACGAGGGAGCTCCTGATCGACAAGAAGCTGCTGATGATTTGGATAGTGAGAGAGTAGTTAGGAAGTCAACTAGGACATCAGTTGTTGTAAGGCAAGCAGAAAGGGATGCGATACGTGCTGCATTGCAAGCGTCTATAAAGGTTCTCTGGTTTTGTTTTTTGCCTGATCTATCTCTATTCATTAAAAACCTATCTTGTATATATAGTTGGGGTGGATAATAAGTCATGTGTATCTCAAGTGCTTTAATTCCATAATCAGCGATTAGATTTTTACTAGGAAAATGTTTGACAAAGAACTCTTTGATTGATCTTAAAAATTGTTCCAACTTGATCTTAAAATTTGTTCCAATTCTCCAGCCAATAAAAAGGAAAAAGGAAGGTGAAGAAAAGCGGATGACCCAAGAAGAAATGCTTTTAAAAGCCGCTGAAACAGGTTTGCGCTAAATCATTATGTGAAGAACTGGATTGTGAGATCTTTATTTAGCAATTAGAAGCCTCGATTATATCTATCGTTGAAGCTAACCAATATGTACAGAAATTATAAACCTCAGAAATTTAGAGCGTGTTTTAGCAAGGGAAGAAGAAGTCAAGAAACGAGCTGTGGTCAATAAAGCAGCTTATAGTGGCCCTCAGATACACTTTTTCTCGAGAAATGGCAAGTGTTCAGATCCTCCCCCCCCCCCCCCCCCCTGAAAAGGGACCATATGTAGAAATATACAGCGTGGTCCTTTTGTCGCTATCTTTGTCCTTTCTGTTCTGGTTTGCAATATAGCAGAAAGGGTGGTTGACGTCTTTTTGCTTCCTGTGCTATAACTTTGTCCTTTGTTTTCTCAGGTGAAAATGTATTAGGATTCAGTAAAGGAGCATCATTTGAGTCCGAAATTAGTACAACATCAGCACCATGTAAGATTGAACTAGAAGGAAGTCCTTTGTACTACTTTTTATACTGTCATGGAATATAAGTGTAGAAATGAACATTTGTTCGACAATCTATACAATAGAGGTGAAGCTAATGTAAAACTTGTTTTATCTTTTGTCATTTATAATTTACATTTCGCATATGCTTCTAAATTCTCACGCATGATTGTTTCCTTTACAATGGTCCAATTGATTTTTACATGAATATGAATTTCCTTCCTTAGTAATTGGAGTTTACATGATACACGGTTGAAGAAGTATGTAAATCAGTATGCACAAGCACTAAATGTAGATTTGGTATCCCACACTTGATGTTTCGAACCTTGTATCCTAGAAAACAAGAGGTTGATCAGGTATGAATGCCAGTGAGTCGAATCCTGCCTTTAAACCACTATTATTCTTGTTATCTTGGAACATAACGATTGGAATTTCTTGGGTTTCCTTTCCTCGTTTTATATGATTTTATGCTTTGTGATTGCTGCGACTTTGGCCTCTTTTGCAGATCCTCAGAAGGCAGTATGCGCTGTAACTGGATTACCTGCCAAGTACAATCTTTACCTATTAAGATCGTCTCTAGTCATTTATTTTAGTACCCTTGTTCCAATTGCACATTAAAATTGAAGCTATGATCTTGCTTCAGCCTGCCTTTTGCTTCAGCACGTAGAAATAGCTGAATTTTTGAAGACATGTGAATGGTTGTTGTCAATCTAGACTACTGACAAAGTACTTGTTGCTTCAGACTGCTTTTCGCTTCAGCATGTAGAAATAGCTGAATTTTTGCAGACAATGGTTTTTTTGCTTGAATGCATGCTTAATGTCAACATGTAATCAAGATTTCGTGTGCCATGTGCGGGTCTTTGTTCTGTTAGGTATATCAAATGCATTTGTTTTCTTTGACAATCTCACATCTGACAAATTCTTGTCATGCCAATTTTGTTGGGCAAATCCTTTCAGTAATGACTTCAAGACTACACTTTTGGGCTTTTTTGCTTTTCATAATTTGAAGATGTTCACGCCCAACAAAAGAATGTGTTAAATCAAGTCATTGAAGAATTTTAAGTTTGAAATGTAAAACAAATGAAAGTAGGATCTTCAGTGTGTGATGATATCCAGCATCTATTTAAAATGCTTTCTGCATAGCAAATTAGTGGTCAACGTTTGCTCATGTTTTGCGCTCTGAATGCAAAATTTCAATTATTGTGAAGAGCGCAATACATAAGTTACTCTGTGATAGATTAATTGTTGCATTTGCCAAGTGACTATAGAATCTTGGTTTTTTGTTTAGACATGCGAAGCTAATAATTGGATTATGTGGACACGATGAAACCATTATGAAGCAAACAGTTCTAGGATGATTAGCATGAAATGGGAGCTGTCTTGCTCCTTTAAGTGGATATGACCATTCTATGCAATTTATGTGCTCATCTGGTGATATCCTGCTCATATTAGGATTGTGAAGTTCTTTTTGTCTTCTGAACTTATCTATCGTACTCGTAATGTGTTTGGATTTTGCTGATTATGATCATCGCATGTTGGAAACTGATGAAGAAAAAGGTGAAAGGATCTTATTGTACACGTATGCCAGTTTTTAAATCTATGTGATCTATAATCTCAATAAGTCGTATTGCAGGTATCGAGATCCAAAATCTGGATTGCCTTATGCCACAAAAGAAGCCTTCAAAATAATTCGAGAACGGTAAATCTATTCTCACTCGATTTAAGATATTCTCCCTAACGCAACGGGGATTTGTCTTGGAGAGATATATTTAGGTTGTACTTCTATGAATCTCCTGGTGTTTGGCTAACTTCAAGAGTCCAGCATGGACATGTTGATGGTATTTATATTTGAATTCACCAAAAAGCTTAAATGTAGACACTCCCTATATCCAGAGGATCTTAGGTATTCTTCAATCAAGTTAGGATTTTATTAATGTTTCTGTTTGGTTGTTCTGACGCAGCTTCTTGAAAGAAGAATCCGAGAGCAAGAGAAGGAAAAATATGGATATGGGAGATCTATTAGATTCAATATCCGATGAACTAGGGTTCCCTTGTAAACGTAGAAGATCAGAAGTTGCAAATGCGGCCAAGTTGTCCGATCTCCGGCTAGGGGCCAGGTTTCGCAGAATACCATCTTTTGAGGACTTAGATCTGGAATAGCTGGATAACCTGTGAAGGTTTACGCTTGCATCTCTTTAAATTGTGGTTCTCCCACGTAGGTTTGTATGATATCAAATGCAGATATCTTTTTTTTTTTTTTTTTTTTTCTAGCTGCTGTTGGTGTTGTTGGCCTTGGAGGTTTTGATGCGGCTGTGTGAGCTACTGGAAAGGTCATTCACGCCGTGTCCGCGCTTGAAGGTGAACTGTTGGCTAATCTTCGTGTCATTCGGTGGTCCAAGGAGCATTTGCTCAAGAGGCTGGTTGTAGAGTCTGATGCTCTTTATGTGATCAAGATCCTCAATGATAGCAGGCTTTGGCTTAATGATGTAGAGGGGCTCATTAGAGAAATATGAGTAGAAGTGTTGTCATTAAACTCTACGCGCTCATGTGTTGAGATGGCGGATAGAGTAGCTCGGTGGTGTAGAACTCGCCAATGGGGTTTTGGATGGATCTCCACGGAGAGTCCTAGGTCTCTTTCAGAGGCATTAATGTAAGTTATGTAATCCTAGTCCTCGGCTCAACTCATAAAAAAAAAATACAGATACCTTTTTCACATAGATTTGTATTGTATGAAACTATTTATCTATTCTAGATTCGAATTAGATGATCAGGTGGTTTGGACTTTTCAACTTATTAGACCCCTTCTTCTTGTAAAACACATCGTCCCCATATAAAGCACTTGTTTTGGTAACACATAAACTCCCTATAATTACTTGACAAAACAGAGCAGGAAAAATATAATCTATTATTAGAGCGTACGGTTCCTTATATCTATGCTAGGGTTAGGGCTTGCATGCATACACGATGCAGACAGACAACTCCCTCCGCTCGGCGTGCGCAGCGTGCAAGCATCAGCGCAAGAAGTGCTCCGCCGACTGTTTGCTAGCGCCGTATCTCCCCGGTGACCGGGACCGCGAGTTCCAGGCGGCGCATTCTGTGTACGGAGTTAGCAACTTCTCCAAGATGATCCAGAGGATTGATCACCGGCCCTCCCGGTCTTTGGCGGCGAAATACTTACTGTGGGTTGCCGAGTGTTGGCAATCCGATCACGTCTTCGGGCCCTGCCGTGAGATCATAAGGCTGAAGCATGATGTTAATAGCCTCCAGCAGGAGGTTTATAGGCTCCGGCAACGTTCAACGTTGGGATGCCATTACTGCAACATGCAGCAAAACCACGGCGACATGCAATACCATGCGGCACCATCTTCGATCCCACAAGCATATTCTTACCTGCCGAGAAGACCGCTACCGGCCTTGTTCAGCGCTGACATTGCGAATCATCACCAGTACATGGCGACGAAGATGACATCGGAGCAAAACTATCCTCCGCTTCCACGGCCACCGCTGCAAGTTATCGCTGGCCATCGTCAGGCGGACATGGCACAGGAGCAAAACCATCCTCTGCTTCCACAGCCACAGCCTCAATATATTGCTGGCGATCATCGTAGCAACAACAATGCTTCTCGACGACAACTGCGTGTCCCTGTCCCAGGTGATAGTCCTGCAATTTTTTGCTCTTTTGCTAATGATTTTAGGCCACATTTGTTTAGGATAAGACATTAAGACGGATGTAATCTCCCGGGAGGAAATATCTTGGGAGATCCTCTCCCAAATTGAACTCCTACTGCGTTTGCTAAAATACAAGATAAGAAGTTAGAAATAACTAGTCCCCAATTATCCTCTCCCAAGAAAACATATCCCACTCTTCTATAGGATTCTCGATGGAAATGGTACTCTCGTCTCCAAAAATACACACCAAATTTTTTTTTGGTAAAACCCGGGAGGCAGGGCCTCAAATATTATTCATAAAATTGAAAGATCAAAGATCACATACATGAAGCTGATAGGAAAGGTACATCAACAAATGGTACTGAAAATGGGAATATTTGCTAATTTCTCAGCTTAGATACCAAAGCATCGCAGCATCAACCTCTCCTCTTGATCACACTAAATTAATATGGGATACTGCGGGATGAGAGGGAGTACTTCTGTCCTGCGTTCTATCCCATGAAACAAAAACGACTCATATATATGGGGACTATGTTCTAAAAAAATCAAAATGAATCTTCTTTTCTGGGTTTACTTATTTGTTTTTTGTATTTAGGATATTCTGTGTCGCATCGACAAGCCTGAGGATTATGTCGTTCAAGAGTATCAATGATCATCACATCTATCAATTCTGGATTGGTTTGTATGTTTCTAGTGTACATACACTTTGAGATGGATGTTGGATGTGCCATTGTTTTTAGTGGCCTTCATTTTTATTTTGATTCATACAATATACAGTTAATATTAAATATTTAATATGCAAATTTTAAATTATTTTTTTAATTCAAAATAGAAGGGCTCTGATTCCTACTAGCACGATATTATCATCACTAAATTTTAAAGATATGTCATGTTCTGAACCGAGGCTCGTGAAACGACTTTTCTTTCTTTTACCCATTTTCAACACGACTCATTCCACTTCGGAGCTCGGTTCATCCGACGCCGGCGTGTCATAATCGGTGATCTCTTCCTCATCTCTTTCGTGAACAACGGCGTCGCCTACGCGATATGCCTTCAAATTTATTCCAATTAACTCTCACTTTCACGCATACACTCATCACATCTGTTCTTGGTGTTTTCTCATCAAGTGATTACTGTATTCATTTTTCTAGAATTTTGTTTAGTTCATTTAAGACTTTAACGGTTATCATCGTGAGAATATCGTGTATTTTTGTGGGAATAATGTTGTGCCATTTGTTGCATGTTGCTAAGTTAGCTCTGATACCAGGTTGAATTTTGTATTTAAGTTATTTTTCTTGCCTTAAGTGTGGCATTTTGTATTTTATGTTATTTTTGTTCTTATTTTTATTTTTTGACATTTCATCTAAATTATTTGTAAATTTAAAATTTAGTGGAGAAGTTTTCTTTATAAGGTTAAGTTAATTGCTGATGATTTATAGTTAAATTTTGTTTTCTTTTCAGAATTCCATGAACTTCTTTGAAGCTCAAGGCCTATTATTATTGATAAAATTTATATAAATTTCAAGATTAGAATAAAAAAAATTAAAACATGCAATAATATAAAAATACTAAGAAACCATCATCCCATACTAATCATCTAATCACATCGGATAACCATCGATGTGATTTCACCTTGATTGTTTGATATATTCAAGTTTAATTTGAATCGACGCTACACTAAATCCTATATAATAGATAATAGATTACAAATAAAGGTAATCATTAAATAGTACACGTGGCAGCGTGGTATCATCGGGGACATCGTCTCCACCGCTCGCATCTCCTCTTCTCCCCGTCTAAACCCAGCGAGCGCATCCCTCTCAGTGCTCCAGCGCATCTCCTCTCTCTCGCAGCGGATGAATCCTTGGATTCTCTATCCTCTCTCTCGCAGCGGATGAATCCTTGGATTCTCTAGGGTTAGGGTTAGGGTTTCGAGATGTCGCAGGGCGGGAAGGTGTTGCCGAATCTTGACCTGCAGAGCACCAAGGTGCTCAACCTCACAGTGCTCCAGCGCATCGATCCCTTCGTCGAGGAGATCCTCATGACCGCCGCCCACGTCACTCTATACGAGTTCAACATCGAGCTCAACCAATGGGTTAGTTGGTTATCCGCCCCTATTAACTCTATCTTCCCATTCTTTTTCATAACTTTCTTGGGTTTTCTTCGATTCCTATTGGACCTCCGAATGCTGATTATAGTTTCTCTGTTGTCTTGTGTTCAGAGTCGCAAGGATCTCGAAGGATCGCTATTTGTTGTCAAGAGGTGAGGGGGATCTTGCGACTTGCTTTCTTTTGTTAGAAGAGAGAGGAATCGTCTTAATTGGATTAGATTTTGATCTTGTGCGGCCTTTTTTCCATTTGAAGTAATTATTATTCGAAGTTGCATGAAATTTCTGCTGTTTTTTGCCCCCTTTATTGGATCTTTTTGCTTGCTTATCAACATTATGGATTTTGCTTATAAAGATCATGGATCCTGTGATATGTATTGCTCGATTGTTGTTTTTGGCTGCGATACATAGCCAAATGTGTTGTATTATGGTGTGCAATTTTTGATTGGTAATCATGAATGCTATTATCCACAAGTAACTGCATTTTTCCAGGAATACGCAGCCGAGGTTTCAGTTCATTGTCATGAATCGAAGGAATACAGGTTAGGAATGAAATGCCATTGTATTCATCTTCTTCTGTAAATGTTGTTTGGTACTTCACATTAAAACTTTGAAAGAATTAAGTAATCTTCTTTTTAAGCATTGTATGAATGGTCGTCTTAGGCTACACTTCAAGTCAAATGAATGATCTGCATGGATTGCTTGTTTACCGTCTGGTCCAACTGTTGATGGTTTATCTATGCAGTTTTAGTGAAATCTGCCCTTTCGCCCTCAGCCAAGACAATTTCTCTGGCTTAGGTTACACTTTAGGTCAAATGAATGATCTGTATGGATTGCTTGTTTACCGTCTGGTCCAACTGGTGATGGATTATCTATGCAGTTTCCGTGAAATCTGTCCTTTTGCCCTCAGCCAAGACATTTTTTCTGGCTTAGGCTACAATTAAGGTCAAATGAATGATCTGCATGGATTGCTTGTTTACCTTCTGGTCCAACGGGTGATGAATTATCTTTGCAGTTTCAGCGAAATCTGTCCTTTCGCCCTCAGCCAAGATATTTTCTAGGCAGCTTGATTTTAGAGGTGTTAATTCTGAAGGTGCTGGAAGATATGAATATACAAGCGCAAAAACTACACATTTTGACTTTGCCCATATGCTTGTATCAATGAGTTAATGTAGGTTTTGACATTTGTGTGTCTCAAACAATCCTCTTCCATTTATGTACAGATAATCTGGTGGAGGATCTCTTGGGAGATTTTGAGTATGAAGTTCAGGTTCCATATCTGTTGTACCGGAATGCAGCACAGGAAGTGAATGGTGTGTGGTTTTACAATAGCCAGGACTGTGAAGCTGTTGGAAATCTTTTTAGCAGGTATAAATTGGGTTGATATCAACAATTGCTGCTTATTTTACTATTTCGAAAGATATTGGATTGCTGCTAAATTTTTTTGGATGCTGTTATTATGAGCTAGGAAATGATCTTTTTTTATGTTCAGATGATAATACCTACATGTTTTGATTATATTGCTTATGTCCCTTGATAGATTGGTAGTTGGTGATTGTTTCTGGTACAAATTATTTGATGAAGTTAGAATTTGTGAAGCTTATCTCGACATCCTTTCATTTCAAGTTTCTCGTCTTAACAGACTCCCTATGTTAGACCATCTTCATTTTACTCTGGAGAGCTGCAGATTTTTTTTCCAATCTTATTACATGATTCAACCCTGCTTCCATTTTGTAATGATTTGATTAGTGCAGTACAAGAACTTATTATCTTAGGTTTCTTATTTTTCTTACTTTCTTGTTTCCTCCTGGTTTTTTTAAAGGTTTTTGCAAGCTTTGCTTGCAATCGCCCGTGAGTGTTTGTCCCTTATTATTATTTGAGGCCTTTGACCTTTGCTGATCTTCCGTGAAAGATCAGATTAGTCCTGCTTATTCTGGAGTTCTCTAATGTTCATTTTCAGGATTATTCTTGTGTTTACATATGTATTTTGGTCTCATAAACACATGATATTTCAAAAAAGAACAATTCACTTGAGATTATATTTGACTTGCATTTCCTATAGTGATTTTAATTCCTGGCAAAAGAGGCTTGGTGTCTGACTCAAGCCCACTATTTTTTTTTCTTCCTCTAACTCTTGAATCTACACCTAAATCCCTTCTGCATTTTTTTGATAGATGCTACATGATATTGATTTAGCAGTTGACATAGACATTGGAACTGCTTATGACAATCTAGATCAGCTTCATATCATATTTTGCTTATAATGTCTATATCTGTGTATGATGCATTTCTATGGTTTTTGCCCAGCTCTGTTTATACACTTTTATGGGCTTATTGCTTGGATTCTGTGTTCCTAGTGCTTGTTTCATAATGTTAACATTTTGCTTTAACGTCTTTTGTGTCCTTTGTCCAGGATTCTTAATGCATTTTCTAAGGTCCCTCCAAAGTCCAAAGTATCCTCTACCAAAAGGTTGTATTCCAATATTTCAATGGCTAACATACCTTTACAAATTCATAACAACTTTTAGATTTTATGTTTTTTCTTAGCGGAGATCTTTGCAATATATCTCGAGGCACGAACTTCTAATTTCTGCCTTATATTAGTAGTTAATATTGGCATCAAGCATGTAGCATCATGTTTTTTATATTTCTTCACCATTGTAGGGTTCTTCCATAGTTCAATAGCAATCAAGCTCTTAGGGATGGTGTTCTTGCTTGTTTTTGTGCCTCCACTATGATTTGGCACTTTGGTCGATTGGTAGTGATATTCACTAATAAAGGATGATTACCCTTGTTGTGTGGAAGCTTTATGTTCATTATTTCTTGAATATGCTATATTTTTTTATGTGACTTAACTACAAGAACTTAGTCATGATATGAATGGGTTATCCTTTCGAGATTCCCATCCCCCCACCCCCTCCCTCCCTCGTGCGTTCCGGCTTTGATGAGTTTTGCGCCAATTAATGAAAGATTTTCTTTTCTTAGATTTACTACATTAATACTTGAAGTGGTTTCCAGGACGAAAAAAGTTTTACGATCCACTGAAACATTGATAAAATATTCTCTCCATTTGTTTGATGGAATGGGTAAATACTAAATGTTGCTTATGATGTCAAATTAATGTTTAAAGATTATAATACAGATAATATTCGTTTGAGGCCTCTGTTAACGGTAACTTTTGTGGTGACTTGGGTGGGATGTATATGTGAATACTTGCAGATACTGTGATTCTTGAGCTTGGTTGGCTATGCCAGTTATTAGTTGCATGAAGACTTCCAATAAAATGAGTTGGTCAGTTGTACTGCTCTTTAGGAGAAAATGTGATACTTAAGCAAGCAGGTTACTTTTGATTTTTTTTGCTTAAGCCGATGCAAAAAGTCTTTTTAAGAACTTCCTCCTTTGGAGGATGCATTAGTATCTCCTGTCTCTTTGATTGAGGTTGCTTGGGATGTTGGTCCGGTGGTACTCCCAATAACTAAGATGTCCAGTCAATAATTCTGCAAGTATGGTGTCACGAGACTGACTGAACCATGTTTATTGCAGCTTTTTAGAGATGCTAATGTAGAGATCGATTCTTTGTTAATAAGATGCACAACCGCATATCGTGCTGTTTTGATGTTCAGTAATTTTTACTTCTCTCAGTGGCCTACTTCCTAGAGGTCTGGCCTGAGTTTGGTTTTACGTATGTTAATACAACAAACTTATTTGTGATAACATGTATAGATTCTCAGACTTACACTGGCTTTCTAACCTTTCTATATGTTGCTGGTCTTAGGCTCTTAGCTAATCCTAACAAATTGTAAGGTGTTCACCTTCGCCTCTCAGCCTAAAATATGTTCTTTCTGGTTAAGTCTTGATCGCACAAGGTTTCTATTTTGACAGTATTAACTTTTCTACAGTCAAAATTATGTTGGTTGACATCTATCTACTGGTTAACGAGTCCATTATTAGTTAGTTAAATCATAAGGCTAATGATTTATGCCAAACTACCTTCACAATGTCTGTGTAGGAGTTCATATGTCTAGAGAATTTACCATAAAGCAGTCTATAAAACTTTAGGCTTGATACGTTGGTCATTGCATTTCCCACGTAACAGATAAGACATAATACAATAGTCATTATCAATACCTTGTTGGTCATGGATTTTTAGCTTCTTGAATAAATAATGTTGACATCTCGTTTTCTTTCCTAATTATGCAGAAGTGACTTTCAGGAATTGGAAGCAGTTCCTAGTTTATCCATTATGGAAGGTCCTTTGGAGCCCCCTTCATCATCTGCTGCTACATCTGCTCCTGATGTACCTGAAGATTCTTTCATGAACTACTTCAATGTTGGTATTCTTTCTTTATATATCATTATCATCAAATTTGGCTTGACTTGTTATCCTCTACTAGGAAATTTGCCTACTATTGCTTAGCATTTGCTGCTTTCTTTGCTTAAAAATTGGTATTGTTGATTGATGACATCAGTCTTCTACCCTCTATTCTTCAAGTGATCCCATAAAGTATGTTTCGAGTTCAAATTATTATGATACTCAAATTAAGCTAGGAAGTGTTATGCTTTACAGGCAGCATTGAATACAACAAATGTTGTGGGCAATGCAATGATTGCAGGACAGGCGCATCCATCTGCTGCCAATGCTTCTTTGTCTTCTCACAGACCAGCTGTCACACCATCTCCTGTGCCTACCCAACCCACTTCTTCTTTGACATCTTCATCAACGCCTTTAATGCCTCCTTTTGATGCTCAGGAAGCTAGTAGCAGCATCGGTACCCATCGGGCTGCAAATCTTCTAAAGCCTTCCTTATTTGCAGCCCCACCTTCCAGTTCTCCACTTATGATGCCCCCAATTTCTGCTTCTATGCCTACTGCTCCTCCACTTCAAACTCCAGTAACCATGCAACGTCCATATGGTATGCCATTACTTCAACCTTTTCCACCACCTGCTCCATCTCCATCTCTTGCTCTTGCTCCAAACAATGGGCCAGTTATTACAAGGGACAGGGTTCGTGATGCCTTGGTGAGACTTGTGCAGGTATTTTTCCATTTGGTTTCCTTTCTTCTTCTCATATGCAAGTTATGGTAGTGCTTACTGTGCCTTTAGGTATAATAGAGGGAGCTTTAGCCCATATATTGTCCCAACCCGGTGGCTTGACTAGTTGTCGGCAGTTGATGCATTATGGGTTGGGTCCCTAAACCAGGGTTACAATCTCAGTTAAGAAAGAACGCGTACTCTGGAGCTTAGATTTTCTTATTTAGCCAAAATCTGACGATATTTGCTGGCAATGCATCTAGTGACTGTTTTAGTGCCATCCATGCTTCATAGGACTTAGTTACTGCCATAACAAAGGCCAGTTAAAAATAGCTTCATAGTCTGCAATAGAAGTCTTTGTTAGAGGCCTTGGTGGAAATTTCTGCCTGAGTAACTCCAAGCTCTTTGATGGCACTGTTGAAGAAACTGACATTGCAAGTTTATTTAGGAAAATAGACGTAACTGGGCCATGGTTTTATCAGGTGAGCAGAATTTTATCATGCTTGCAATATAAGTTTATTTAGGAATTTCTGGTGTTAATTTAAGTGGGTTTACATACTGAAAGTATAAAAAGCATACCGGACCTACCGGTCATGAATGACTAGGCTGCTTGGGGAAGTTAGCATCTCTCACATATAAGTTTTTGTTTTGTATGTTCTACACGGCAAGTTACTAAGCAAGCAAATTGTTATTTTTACTTGGTATCTAATATATTACGCCTGATTCTTTTGTTTGCTTTTTGGCAGAATGATAATTTCATTGATATTGTGTATCGAGAGATGCTGAATGCCCATCATTCATGACACAAAAGGAGGATAGCTACAATGTCTTCTGCTTTCATGCACTATGCTGCTGTTAAACGGTTAGATACAATAACACTAAATAGTGTATATGGTTGAGTATGTATGTCTTTCGGATCCTTTGATAGGATTATTTGTTATCCCATAGCTATTGCAAGTGGTGAAACATGTCTCAGAGGTGTTCATAATTTGATTAGTGATGTGCTATTATTTCGCTCCTTCTCTTCCTCTCGCCAGGTTTGCGAATTCACCATCTGCAGATTGTTTGCATCTCTGTTTTTTAACAGTTGAGCCCAAATCGGCTACAAGCTCCTACAGCCTAAACAAGCTGTGCAGATTGTTTGCTTCGTTGTCACTTTTTTTTTTGTAACAGTTAAGCCCAACGGGCTACGATACTAAACTCCCTACAAGACGGGAGGAACAGGATCCCCAGAATCTGGGGAATTCCTAGAACTAACATCTTGCATCCAAAACGCAAGACCCTCTCGCCAGCTAATTAGCCTTTTGATTAAGTTCTCTAGGTATATAAACATAACTATGATATCGACATCTCTTTGTATCACTTGTTGTCAATAAAATCCGGCGTGCATTGATCTCGGTGGAAGGAACCATTCGTTGTGGAAGGAACAATTGTTGGACCACCACCGGCAAAGTTGTGATGCGCTTGCATATGATCCAGAAACGGGTTGGTTAAACTATAGAGATTGTAATCGAAAATTGTGGAAATGTTGTTTAAGAAATAGACATATTTGAGAAACTATTTCCCTGAAGCTCTGAAAGAGAAAAACCTAGATCCCTCGTCATCATACTTCGTCTTCAGCTCTTTGTGACTGTGTTTGTAAGATTGATCAGAAATTTGATGATATAAGCAAGCCCTTTGTATTAATTTTGAGTTTTAAGAACGAGGCCTCTTGTTTTAACTTTTGGCAAATGTATTGTAGTAGCCTACTCGTGGCGTTCTCAAAGGTATCAGCAGTTTTCACGACGACTTATATATACCTCATAGGATGCTACAGACACCTTTTAGCGACGGTATCCCGGCAACGGCGTTCCGAAAGCCAATAGATCGTCGTCAAATGTTAAGCGACGGGATGTACAGCGATCTCCGTCGTCAAATGATCCACATCTTTAGCGACGGATCTATCATGTTGAGAAAGAGGTCGTCGTGAAAGATTGCGCTACGCTACGCGCATCTTGGACGACGGCTGTATGGGTACGGACGCTGGCGTCGCCGCTAATAATGTTATTTGACGACGGCCGTATGACCACGGGCGCTGGGGTCGCCGCTAATAATCCAATCCAATTTGACGACGGCTGTATGACTACGGGCGCCGCTAATAATCCAATTTGACGACGGCTGTATGACTGCGAGCGCTGGCGTCGCCGCTAATAATAATCCTTTATGCCTTTGCGAGCGGATGCCTCCCCTTTTGACGACGGCTGAATGGCCACGGACGCTGGCGTCGCCGCTAATAATCCTGCTATATATCTACCATCATCAAGTGCCGGATTTCTCTTGGTCTTTCCAAAGTATTTACAGAGGGTCATTTGGTGCCAATGCTTGGGATTGTCTAGCGATCGGTTTGCTGTATTGCTGAATCACAAATTCTAGGCTACTAGAAAATTACAGATGGCTGGAAAGATGTATTTGGTGCTTGACTACACGGGATTTATTGGGAGGATCAGCCACCCTCGAACTGGTGGCAACATCAGTTTCGAAGGGTGCTCAGCTTACGATAGAATATTGGTCAGGTCAGGTCATTGGTTTGAATCAAAATTGTCTTCGTGACCATAGACACATGTCATGTTTGACAAAGAAAGATTTGTGTAAATAAACAGATGCATGTGAGCTACCAATCGATGGACTATATCAATCAATCGGTAATGAACTACCGATTAATGTCTGTCGATAGTGAACTACCGATTAATTGATCTGATCTATTGGTGATTTAGTAGTGAGATACCGATGACTTGATCTAATTCACTACCAATGAACTAGATAAAAAATTGATAATAGACTATTAATAAATTACATGTGCATTACATGTGCCATGACAATATACACAAATCAATGCTCTATGTTTGTCATGTGCCATGTCCTATCCGCCCATCTTTACTCATTTGACATCCGTGGAAACAATGGGAGACGCAACAACTGAGCTTAAATACTCAAAATTATTGAAAAGTATGTGACGAGAACATCATCGCCGATGCCAACGGTACTTTTAGCCTTAGCCTTCGAGTATCTTTTCGAGCAATGCATGGTACAAAGGGCTTTGAGGCTCATTAAAAAAAAAAAAAAAATCAACACATAATGACAAACCACGGGATCTAAACCCTGATATCCTCTAAAATAGCCCATACCACACGACCTATCAATCAATCATTGATTGGCTTTTATAATAGCAGTTGCTCTAGCTACAACCATACAGTAATTTGTTCCTAGAGAGAGATGAATCCAACCTGAAAAGCTTCTCACTAGATACAGTTTATGCTAACAATAGTTTCTCACCCCACAACCACTACCACCAGATGTGCCACGTTGTTTTACATTAAGACCTTCCATACCACGCAATAACAATAACATATGTGCTACTTGCACTTGCTTCATCAGTACTGGCCTAGGATGCTAGTTTGAAGTATGCTGCAAGTCGCTTCGGAGAAATTTCTGCCATCACTAAACAACATCATTCTGGATCTAGAGACACACAAAGGCTAACAAAGCACTAACTACAGCAATTCTTGTCCCGCTAATGATGCAAAAAAAAATAAATTTCGGCTATGATAGTGATGTGATCCTTAATGTCTGCGCACAATCGCAGATGTTCCTACAGCAATCATGGCCAAAATTTTTGTGGACATTGAATGTCCAAGCTTTTGGACGCAAACATGAATGTCCAAGCTTGTGGACAAAGAGAAACATTACGCTGACAAAAAAAATTTGCCATCCACGACATTAAATTTGATAAAGATTACTCTCTGCAAAGCTACACTGGAACACTAACAGCCCAAAACTGGCTTTAGGCTGTCTTCATCTTACGAGAAGGAGGCCGTCGGAAAATATTGATTAGATCATCAAGTCCCTGGTCAGAAGCATATTTCTATGTCAAAGAGTTGTGCATATTATGATACTCAAACCTTAAAATGATCATTCTACCTATATACGTACCCGTGTTGTAACTACAAGGAAACTGAAGAGAAGAATCAAGTAAGATCCTACCACGAGTAGCAGCAGAAGGTCAAATGTAACACTAGCAACCTGCAACATGATATCATCGTCAGTCCAGAGAACTGTCACCCATCATAAGATAAAGAACTTGGTATCTACAGATCACATGAATTATGAAAACCTCCTTGGGAGGAACAAATAGCTCAGAGCAGGAATTCATCCAACAATTTTACCAGAACACATACAGCTTTAGTATGGAACTGCTGTCAATATTAGCGAACATTCTGATGGGTATTGCAAAGAAGTTTCATTTCCTCACATAACCCAACTTGATGATGACTATAGCAAAATGGGATTTAAATAGAATCAATTTAAAAGATGATAATGCATCCATATGTATCAACAGCACGTGCGGTTCAATATTCTGTTCTTTTCTGCATGATGCTATTACTACCTGATATATGTGAAGCTGAGCTTTCGTTGAATCGTAAAAAGTGAACATCCCATCAAGTGTTTCATGCTGTACATGGACGTCTACGGTGTGATCAGACAATTCCTGTCATATGTAACCATAATCAGACATTGTTGGACAAAAAGGGGTTTGATTTTGTAGCAGGCTACAGAAAACATCAGCAACTCAAAAAGGAACAGACTTGAATTTATACAAAAATCGAGACAAGAGATAGAATGCCTCTAAGATTGTAAGCTTGTGATTCAGTGGAATAGTCCTTAAAACATAAACTTCGCTTCGTATATCCAGCTTATAAAGTATCAGACAAAACTACTTTGAATTGCAAGACTTGAGCACTGAATCCTGTTACGAAACAGAACAATGAAATCCGTAAAAACAACTCTGAACTTTTGGCACTGGCTAATACCATGCTGTTTAAGAGAGTTATCTAGGCCTCGGGCATAAGACCTATTGTCAGTTTAGATAGGTAAAGCTGGCTATATCTGACCCCAACTTTCACACAAAGTACAAATTGCACTTGACAAAAACAATGCTCACCAAAAATTTGTGCAAAGCAACAGAATAATTACAAAACAAATTAAAAGGACTTTCGAAAGAAATGAGGAAAACACTGAATAGTAAAGCAATTGATTCGAGTCCGTAGCAATATTACGATATATATGAGAATGTACATAATATATATGTATGTATGTATATATAGACATGGAAGATCTTCTTACATGTAAATGAATTAACACATGTGAACAAATTCAGCTATATGGAATTCTGTAAAAGCAATTTCGGCTCACTCTAGCAAGCAGGCATCAAAATTCATTGGCATGTCAAGAAAGGAGTGGAATGTAGAGCACTGAACTTATCAAATAGAAACAAACCTTTTGCAATGCAGATATTAATGGATCAGTCTTAGAGAGAAAAGGTGCAACTCGTGGTGTCCGTGACAACAGATCTAACCACGAGTTTACATAAGAAGGATTTACAGCAAGACTACTGTTATCCACAAAAATCTGAATATTCCTTCCTTCATGTCCATAGATATGCCTCTGTAGGAAAGCAAACATAAGTTTAAAAGCCAATGATAAAAGACCCTGGAAGATAAAGATAAAAGAACTTGATGTCCATTAGGTGGTAAAGTAGTGGCATTGATCATAAATTGCTCCTAAGAGAGTATTTAGTTTGGTTGCCATACTAATACAATGCCAAAGACCAAGAGGACAAATTGTGGCAGAATAAGTATTCCATAATGCAATTTGGAAACAACGAACCTACAGCAATAGAGACAGACTAATCATACCGCAAGACTCTCAGCAACTAATTTGATACTCCTAAAGACAGCTGCTTCATCTACCAAGCTTCTGTAGCGTAACAAAAGAGGTTATTGAGGAACCATTTATAACAAAATGCAGAAGAAATGAGTGATATCAACAATTTACCTTGTGTCATACAAACCACCTGTGCTCTTTAAAAATTCAGGTGCAACAGAAAGCTCGGAGAGAGTGACAGCAGTGACTCTCAACCTCGAAAATTGTTCATGCTCCCATGCTACCTACAAAAAGCCCATAAATCAGTATATTAACAGTTGAACATGAGTTGCATGGAAGAAGGAATGTGAACAGGGTCTGAAGCTTTTGACAGAGCTGATACACAGATGATCGGATATGAAACTTCCAAGTGAAAATTTCATGGATCCTGATGGCAAAATTGTTGTAGAATGTATGAGAAAGAAAGCTACTGACCCGTGGATTTGAGATATTTATCTTCTTATGCTTTATGCCAACAGTAACCCCCAATTCTTTAGCAACATCTGATAAACTCTGCCATCAAAGCAATCCAGTAATGAAAAAGAGGTACTGTTCAAGCATTTCTATCAAGGTATATGAAATTCCAGTTTCAAAGTTTAATTGCTGCACTCACTTCATAAACTTGCTTTATATAGACATTTTCTGGAGGCTTTGAGGCATGAATCCAGACCTCATTGTTCCAAGAACCAATACTATTCAAGCAAATTGCATAATCAATGCTCTCACGTAAACGTTGATCAGAAGTTCTCAACCACTGATAAGAATCAACCAAAAAGAAATTATTAGCAAGGGTCTGAACTTGGATGAGTAATGAATATCAGCTTAAGCAAGTTTAATGACAGAGTTTAAGTAGATTAACCTTAAGAGTCCCATTGTAGTTGTATGGTCCACCAGATGTCAGACCAAAAAGAAGGTTATACTTCCCTCTTGTCTTTGGATTTGAATAGAGACGAGAGAAAAGTCTTGCTATCTCTAGAAGAGCAACAACTCCACTTCCATTGCTGTCACTTCCCACAGACAAGGCCTGCAAAAATGTATAGGATGTCAACCTTAAAGACCATAGAAAGAAAATCCTGATCTCATAATTGAGTACATCAATTTCGTACAGGTGCAGCACCAAAAGTGTCATAAGATGCAACTACAGCAATTGTAGGCAACTGATTAGCATCCCCATCTCCTTTAAGCCCTGGCAACCATCCCTGCAAGGAATATTTTTTTAAAAAGGGATGTCAATATTTTAAGGAAGAGGAAAGTAAATCTTTTTGAAAGCCATGTACCAATCTAAAATTGAAATTCGAAAAATAAGGAAGTAGAAATTGGTGTAATTGACCCACTTATACAAAATTCCATGTTGCATGGATGTCATGACAATGAATTTTTTTTCCTTGATGCTAGCCTAGTATAGAATATAAGAAGTAAAATCCAAGTATCAAAGTGGTCATATTAAATATGAGATAATCACAGGGAAATTTAGACCTGGATGTTTGTGATTGTGGGCGAGACAAGCTTCTTAGGTTCTGGGGAGGAGACAACCAGCTTGTAGCTGCAACAGCCCACATATAAAGCAGTTAGAGAGCACAGATAAAATTATTTCAAAATAGAGGGAAAAAAACCTTTCCACTTCACAATGTTTATTCCACTACTAAAATTCACATCTAATTCAAACTGTGGGAGAAAATTCTTTTTTGGCATAAAATAATACTAGAATAGCAATCAATTCCAACTACTCAGGCCATTAAGCAGCTTCCGGCCAATGTTTCAACAGGTCTCATAGCAATAAGTGAATTGCCAAGAAGACCTGCCAGACACTTAGGAATATGTCATTTTAATCTTGACAAAGCAACATTCAAAACATTGCCCCTTGCTTTAGCATTTTTTTTTAATAGCATACCTCAGCATTTACCATCCAATTGTATGATAGAAGATCCACTGTGAGGGCACAAATTCATAGACAACCAATGTCACTATAAGTGAATTGAGGAATAGCTCAGCAAGCTTTTCTAATCATATCCGCCTATTATGCATCCTTCTAGATATTTCAAAATGCACTTCCAGGCTGAGAATCTGATGAAAACTGGTATTTAATATGCCGAATCTTACACCACTTTTGTGCGGCAGATTTAAATGGGGGTGAATCGTCCAATGCCCGCCTTTAGTAGCTTTTTGTACAGCTCAGAGATACCATCACATTAAGCCTCAAGCTTTTTAATATGCACAAATTGAAGGTTTCTATCTTTGTGCCATTAAATGAGAACCATTCCACATACTTGAGAACATAAACAATCGTACTTTTCTATGCATGCTTAAATATGCGTAGGACAAAGACAGACAAAAGTATAGACGATTCAAATAGCAAGTATTAACGGACAGAAAGTTGCAGACAGATGGCAATTAGATGTCCTGACATTAGAAGCGACATTATACGGGCAAGTTCCAGCAGTTCTGGCGGCAAGGGATATGAAAACCATAGTATTTGTTCAACTTGTTTTACTTGCTATGTTGCTATCAAAAACAAAATTATACTTGTCCAAAATAGTATAAGCGACATATGCAAGAGATTGACTAACCCGCCTGTGGTTGCACTGGCAGGCTGTCCACTAGCATCACTCCTTCGGACATCAGCTAACACAGCACTCATCTTATCATCCTCAAATGCAAAATATACTGGATACTGCAGCAATTGTGACATGGAATCAAGGTAGATAAACCGTGATCAGGAAGCAAAATACAATCTGCTATGTTAAACACAGGTAACTAATGCTCAACTAAGACGAAGCCACTAACAGAATCAGATAGCAGATGACTTCACTTACGTCAAAAGAAAATAAAGGTGAGTGAACTTCATCTGAATAGTTCTCCTTAACTACCCCGTGGAGAGTGGTCCCTCAAATGAGGCAAGACGGTAAATACAGGAGGTTTAATTACAATTGAATTGGTTACCTAATTACTGTATCAAACTGTTTCGTATATAAGTACAACATTATGGCCTAATAGGAAAGGAAATAGTGAAATCATATTCTAGTCCCACCAAGCAATAAAAAAAATGGTAGAGCACTAACAGATAGAGTGGTTAGATTTGACAGTGAAATCAGTAGGGATGCACGCATACTACTGCAAAAAAAGTCATAAAATAAACATTTATGAAACCAAACTTACCGGTATGTTGGCATGTATGAGTACTTGTTCCAGCTCAGACAATATGTTTTTCATCATGAAGTCTGCAGATACGCCATCAACTGACTTAATCTCCCCACTAATCTTCTGATTAATCTTTTGAGGAAGCAAGAGTAACAAGCCTCCCAGTGGCTGCCTATTCACAATACAATCTGAAACATTTTCATTGCAACACTTAGGTTCATATATAAACACCAGTAATTAAACACTAAGGTATTCCTTCTATTTAAAAGCGCCATGAGTATGCCAACTAACAAATAATTATGTTTAGCAACTAAATACTATTTCTATGTGCTAGTAAATCATCGTGGGGATTCTCGTCTTTTCATCAATAGAAAAGAGAAGACGATGATGAATGTACACGAGCTTCCACTCAAAGCGACAGAGTAGTTAAACAAAAATATCTATCAGGTATCACATATTAACATTTTAGTACTGCAAGAATCTCAATATGTTTTAACACATAAATACGAGCAGCATATTATTATCCGTGCAATATCTGATGCATGAAAGCAAATATACAGACTTACAATAAGCCTAGAAGCGATCCTTCCATAATAACAGATTGTATTCTGAAATAGGCAGAGTAGGCGATCTATTAATACGTTGATGTAGCTCTAGGTCAAGTAAACTAGAAAACACTATAATCTCACTAGTCTGATCCTAAGACAAGATTGTTATCCCACACTGCTAACCATACAATACTTGCAACATAAATAGAGTAGTTTCAATCTTGCAATCATAAAAGAGCAAGAGTTAACATAAAAATGATCTCTGAATTTAAATTCTAGGTTGTATATCACCAAGACCTAACTGGCCAGTGACTTCGTGAGTCTCGTCCCCGACAAGAACGTAGTTCCACTGCATGACTCCCTCCATTATAGACGTGAAACAATCAAGTATTACTACTAAATTCTAACTTGCTCAACCTACTAACCCCTCTCCAGTATCGTTATTAGCCTCCAGACTAAAGCGTCAGCAGGAAAAAGTATCAACTTCCGCAGATCGAACAAAGAGCAAGAACAAGGACATAAACGTCGACAGAGCAACATAGAAGCTAAAAGTTCTCCAAGAAAGCAGCCATCAAGATCCAGAGCGCGAGATCTCGCATGCCATTAGGGTTTGCGAGCGCGGGAAGAGCAGAGGGATACCTCGAAGGAAGGCGAGGTCAAGGTCGCGGAGAGAGAATATGACAACGGAGCGGGAAAGGTCGGCGCCAGGTGCGAAGGGGGCGGCAGCGGCGTGGTGGCTGAGCCCCGCAAGACGGGAGCCGAGAGGCGCCCCGGCGAGGTCGTACTGGATCAGCCTATAAACGTCCACCGCCGCCGCCGCGTCACCGAGTTCCACGAATGCCGCCAAGATCAGCACCAGCGCCACCACCGAGTAGATGGATCCCAGCACCTCCCCGCCGGCTCCGCCAATACCGAGGCGCGACCTCCTCGCCGTCGCCATCATGGGGTCTTGGACGATATCTCGGAGGAGCTTAGAGAGAGAGGGTTTGGAGCTTCGAGCCTTCGAGGGGTCGTTAATGTTGGGACCCCGCGACGGCGGTGATGATGAGATAGGAGGAGCGGTGCGATGTGCCTCGGGATCAGTTTTGGAGGGATTAGCTGACTACAACGATAGATCTGGGGCGTTGATTTGGTCTGTGGACATTAGTATTGGGGTGGCCGGGGAAAACTTGGGGGAAGAGGATGAGTCCCGTCACGTGATTCTCAGGTGACCCAGGAACATTAGTAGATTCTAAATTTCTAAGAATTGCTTAAGTTATAGTGTTTCTTTTTGATAAATTATTGTTAAAAAAATTTTAAATTACAAATTTAACCATTAATGTTTTCGAATATCATATATGTACCTTCAATGCTTAGCTTAGCTTCTTACTAAATTGATTTTTCCCCCTACTTTAGCAGTTTCTATAATAGGATTTAAGACATGTATAGGATATTTTTAAGTTTTAAGAGATGAATATGTAATTTGAAGGTTTTTAAACTAGTTTTATTGACTGAAATCATGTACGTTATATACACGGTCGAATCGGTATTAAGATATTGACTGATCGATAGAATAGATCAATCAATCAGAACTCAATTAGAACTCATCACGTGTCATATACACAAAACTTTATTGTTAAAATAAATTCAAAATTGGTCGATAGAGTTTTGACCTTGAAACAGGCCCCTAACTAATATCCCCCGAGAGAAGGATTGATAACAGTAAAGCCACCATCCAGCAGGAGGTTGAGCCCATTCACAAACCTAGACTCCTCACTAGCAAGGTACAACACCGCATTGGCGACATCATCCATGTTGAGCCTCACCCCCTTGAAGATGCCACGCTCCTCCATATAAGCTTCCAGCTCGTCCTTCGTCATGCCCATCGACTGCTGCGTCAGCTGCGTCGACACCGCGTATGGCGACACGCAGTTCGCGCGCACCCCGTGCTGACCGAGCTCCACCGCCGCCCTCCTCATCAGCCCCACCACGCCGTGCTTCGAGCAAGTGTAGCCCACCGGCGCCATCGGCGTGACCGACGCGGTGCTGGCCATCATTACAATGCTCCCTTGCCTCCTCGGCGCCATCACCCTCGCGGCGTGCTTCGTGCCCAGGAAACTCCCGACGAGGTTGGTGGCGACCACCTTTTCGAACTCGGATTTGGACGACTCGAGGATGCGCGAGGTGTAGGAGCTGCAGATCCCGGCGTTGTTCAGCATGACGTCGAGCTTGCCATGCAGGGCGACGGCGGAGTCGACGGCGTGGCTGACTTGGGCCTCGTCGGTGACGTCGCAGTGGACGTAGGAAGCGGCGTCGGGGCCGATGTCGGAGCAGACTGACCGGCCTTTGTCATCTTGGATGTCGGCGATGACGACGCGGGCGCCGTGCTGGGCGAACCGCCGGGCGGTGCACTCTCCGATGCCGCTGGCGCCGCCGGTGATCAGGGCCACCTTCCCTTCTAGCCTGAACATAGAACAAACTCATATGGCTATCAAATTATACTTGGTTTTGATTGGGAACCAAAATTGGAGAACAATTGGAAGAGGGCGTGCATACCTTCTGGCAATTGAAGGGAGCAGTGAGATGCCTGCCAATGCCATGGTGCCTAATTCTTGAATCCTGGAGTTGGAGGAGCAACGAAGACGGATAGAATTAATTGGAGGTGCGCATCGACACCAACTACTTGCTTCTGGCACCGACAAGCTGTGGAAAAATTTTCACATAAGCAAGGGTTTTGTCATTACATATGTCATTCGTTGGTGACTCATCCTCTTCCTCTGTCTAAGTTTCAATTATTTATAACACTCATATTGGAGTTTTAAGATAAGGATCCTAAAATTTAGAGCCGAGTGGGATGAGTAGGCGCACTGACTATTTATTTGTGCATAAAACAATATTCCAAATCCCTCACTTTGGCTCATGTAATGTAATGAAACAAACAAAAATCCCATAAAGAGAGGAGAGTTTGTCAACTGTCTTTAAAAATTTGGTCAACAAAACACGCATGAACTATTTGATCTGTTTCTTTTTGATAAATTATTGTTAAAAAAATTTTAAATTGCGAATTTAACCATTAATGTTTTCAAATATCATATATGTACCTATATGCTTAGCTTAGCTTCTTACTAAATTGATTTTTCCCCCTACTTTAGCAGTTTCTATTATAGGATTTAAGACATGCATAGGATATTTGCATGTTTTAAGGGTTGAATATGTAATTTGAAAGTTTTTTTAACTAGTTTTATTGCAAACTATAATTGAGGGGACATTTAGATCTATCAAACAATAGTCTCAACGGTTCAATCGGTTGTGAGGTATGCATCATACCACGTGACCATATGCATAAAATTTTATTCTTTTTTCATAAGCATCCCTTATTGTTAAAATAAATTCAAGATTGGTTGATAGAGTTTTGACCTTGAAACAGGCCACTAACTAATATCCCCCAAGAGAAGGATTGATAACAGTAAAGCCACCATCCAGCAGGAGGTTGAGCCCATTCACAAACCGAGACTCCTCATTAGCAAGGTACAACACCGCACTGGCGACGTCATCCATGTTGAGCCTCACCCCCTTGAAGATGCCACGCTCCTCCATATAAGCTTCCAGCTCGTCCTTCGTCATGCCCATCGACTGCTGCGTCAGCTGCGTCGCCACCGCGTATGGCGACACGCAGTTCGCGCGCACCCCGTGCTGACCGAGCTCCACCGCCGCCCTCCTCATCAGCCCCACCACGCCGTGCTTCGAGCAAGTGTAGCCCACCGGCGCCATCGGCGTGACCGACGCGGTGCTGGCGATCATTACAATGCTCCCTTGCTTCCTCGGCGCCATCACCCTCGCGGCGTGCTTCGTGCCCAGGAAACTCCCGACGAGGTTGGTGGCGACCACCTTTTCGAACTCGGATTTGGACGACTCGAGGATGCGCGAGGTGTAGGGGCCGCAGATCCCGGCGTTGTTCAGCATGACGTCGAGCTTGCCATGCAGGGCGACGGCGGAGTCGACGGCGTGGCTGACTTGGGCCTCGTCGGTGACGTCGCAGTGGACGTAGGAAGCGGCGTCGGGGCCGATGTCGGAGCAGACTGACCGGCCTTTGTCATCTTGGATGTCGGCGATGACGACGCGGGCGCCGTGCTGGGCGAACAGCCGGGCGGTGCACTCTCCGATGCCTCTGGCGCCGCCGGTGATCAGGGCCACCTTCCCTTCTAGCCTGAACATAGAACAAACTCATATGGCTATCAAATTATACTTGGTTTTGATTGGGAACCATTGGAGAACAATTGGAAGAGGGCGTATACCTTCTGGCAATTAAAGGGAACAGTGAGATGCCTGCCATGGTGCCTAATTCTTGAATCCTGGAGTTGGAGGAGCAACGAAGACGGATAGAATTAATTGGAGGTGCGCATCGACACCAACTAAGTGCTCCTGGCACCGACAAGCTGTGGAAAAATTTTCACATACGCGAGGGTTTTGTCATTACATATGTCATTCGTTGGTGACTCATCCTCTTACTGTGGCTAAGTTTCAATTATTTATAACACTCATATTGGAGTTTCAAGATAAGGATCCTAAAATTTAGAGCGGAGTGGGATGAGTAGGCGCACTGACTATTTATTTGTGCATAAAACAATATTACAAATCCCTCACTTTGGCTCATGTAATGAAACAAACAAAAATCCCATAAAAGAGAGAGAGTTTGTCAACTGTCTTTAAAAATTTGGTCAACAAAACACGCATGAACTATTTGATCTGTTACATCAAGCGACACGGTATTTTTTTTTTATGGAGATGTTTGGTGTGCTCGCATCAATGTTAAACAGAGCTTTCTAATGTCGCACTACATGATACCATCAAATCAACTATATTTCAGGATGCACTGAACCATATCGCGCCAACAGGACATCACGTGATAGTCCGAGACAAGTCGTAGCAGTTTGTACAAACAATTTTGCTACAGACCAGGCCCTTGCAAGGGTCTTGCAAGGGTCTGGCCACGTGGAGCCACACGGGAGAGCCACGTCTCCCAACACTTAAAACGCACGGAACGGAGCGGGAACGGTGAAAATGGCGCGCGAAAACGGGCGCGCGTTTCAAAATCCTCCCGTATCTCTCACTCTCTCTCAGTCTCTCCCTCCCTCCGCCCGACCCGGTCCGGTCCAACCCGGTCTCCAAAGCAGGGCAAGGCCACATCTGGGCTGGACCGGGTGGAAGGCCTATTGGGCCCGGTACTGACCCGGCCCGGTCCGGATGCTTACAAGGGCCGGACCGGGTATTGCCTCTAACCCGGCCCGGGCCATATGGACACCCCTAAACAAAACAGTACCCAAACCCTTCTCAGAGAGAGTACCTTCGTTCTCTGGTTTTTACTTTAGATTTGATGGAGTTCCAACAAGTAGTCTAGCCATACAATACAGTGCTGCGTAGAGTTTTAAAGGATGAAAAGGGAGGTGATTGAGAACATTAAAACCCTCCAAGACAAGGATTCACAACACTAACCACCATCCACCACAAGGTTTAGCCCATTCACAAACCTCGACTCCTCACTAGCGAGATATAGCATTGCATCGGCGGCGACATCCTCCTTAGTCCTTGTTGAGCCTCAGTCCCCGGATGCCACGCTCCTCCATATAGACTTCCAGCTCCACGGCCGCCCTCCTCATCAGCCCCACCACGCCGTGCTTTGAGCTTGTGTATGCCACCGGCACCACCGGCATGAACGATGCGACGCTCGCTGTCATCACGATGCTCCCCTGCCTCCGCGGGGTTATCACTCTCGGAGCGTGTCTGGTATCCAAGAAAGAGCCGACGAGGTTGATGCGCATCCAGGAGCTGCCGATGCCATTATGCCAACGTTGTTGAGCATGATGTCGAGCTTCCCATGCAGAGCGACGGCAGAGTTGACTTCATGGCAGGCTTCGGACTCGTCCGTGACGTCGCAGTGGACAAAGGAAGCAGCGTTGGGACTGATGTCCGAGCAGACTGACCGGCCTTTATCATCTGGACGTCGGTGATGACAACACGGGCGCCGTGCTTGGCAAACAGCCTGGCAGTGCACTCTCCGATGCCACTGGCGCCACCAATGGACTATGGCGAAGTTCCAATCAATATACCCACCATATGCATAAAAGGCACGAGGAAGGAGAAGAGGAACTGGAAGAGAACATACCTTCTGGCAATTAAAGGGAGCATTGAGATGCCTGCCATGTTGTGCAATTGCTAAATCCCAAGTCCTGAAAATGGCGAAGAAGCAACAACCATATATAGAGGACAAGTATACTATGAAGGCCAAAGATCTAGTGGAATCATTGACGAGGGACCAAACTGCATGGTGGACGCGTGTTTCAAATGTTTCCCATGTTGTACTTCCAGTAACAGTACTGAAGGAAGTTTACATGATAGCAACACCACAGGACTAAGACAAAAACCTCCGTAAGAATGAATAACTTGTATCAGCAATAACAACATGGATTAGCAAATGCAGTGAATTCCACGCTAGGTGGAACAAAAACCATGTTAAATCCAATTGGTACACAATGAAGTAGCATTAGGATTTCCACCATGTTATGGTAGGGAAGTCCACAAGGGGCCTCAACAGGTTGAATAAGAGCATTGTGCAAGGGGCTGCCTTCACTGTGGCACTCTTAAATTTCTGGGGGGAAGCCACCATGATTCGTTGTTAGGCGTTGTTAGGTGTGAAAGGGTGTCAAGGTTAGAAGTCGTCCTCCCTCATGTCAGTCCTCCTCTTTGCTTGCGAAGCTAGACGGGCATCCCTCTCCCGTTCAAATTCCCGGAGGTCGGTCCTCTGCAAGAAGGAAACTTTGTCTAGATACTGATTCGAGCTCTTCTTGTAAGCATCCAGCTCATCCTCCAGCCCTTTATCCTCTTTGAACTCGCCCCAGTCCTTTTTCGTCTTGCTGAGGACACTCAGCTTTGGTTTCTTCTTTATTTGTTCCAGGATGGAGTCAAGGGCAGAAGACGGAGTGCCTGATACCTTAGCCTTCTCTGCTGCCTCTGAGTCGGCATCTACGAGCTTCTTCACTTCAACATCTTCGCCTGCGAAGTCCTGAACTTCGGTTATCTGTGGCAAATAAGAAGCCGAAGATGAGATCAGGAGGAAGACTAAAAAATACTTGAATGAACAGAAAAAAGCATTGTGTTGAAATTTTTTGCTGAATTAATTCCACTGCAATAGTCATGTACGCTAAGGGGCTGTTTGGATACCGCGGATCCGTGGGATCCGCGGTATCCAGCGGATGGTATCCGCGGGCGCGGATACCGTCCGCGGCGTCCGCTCGAATCGAGCGGACGCCGAAATTGGAATCCGCCCTTGGGCGGATTCCAATTTCGGGGATCCGCGCGGAACCCGCGCGTTCACCGGATCCACGGGATCCCGGCGGATCCCGTGGATCCAAACACGAGGATACTTGAAACATAATAGCCAAGGAGAAATCAGCATCATTCTAGTCACTGGTCATGCTTACTTCAACTTTTCCCCTTCCTGTAGTAGCATTAGCAGAATTGACTTCTCTAACAGCTGAAAGAGCAGCTGCAGCAATCCTTTTATCTCCCTCGCTACTCCCATTTTGCACATTGGCTGGCCTCTTTCCCAGCATGTCCTGACCAGATGATGTCTTTTTGGGGACAAGGCCAAGAGCCCCCATCCAGTCCTACATATATGAGAAAGAAGACAACATTCTTAAGGACCAAAAATAAAAATAAAAATCTCACAAGTAACACTACTACATATGATATATGCATACATTAGGTAAACTAGAGTGTGCTTACATGGGTTGTTTTAGGTGTCCCTTTGGTCACCGTTGAACTGGACTTGTTCATAAAGGATTTCGGCAACTTAACAGACATCCCACTGTTCATTTTTTCCCATGCAGCATTGACTCTTTCTTTCCTTTCTGAAATAACCAGTACTACACATGAGATTCTAGTTACAGATTTCTTTTACAACTGAAAAATAGACTGCAATAGCAGGATTGGAAAAAGCACACTACCTTTTAACACAGAGTTTATATAAGCACACATATGATGACATAAAACCCAAGAAGCAATTGGAAATGACAACATACAACACAGGATAAACATGCACATGAGGAAACCATGCATGAATGAGCACTTAAAGTATGACATACAATCGGCGTTACAAGAAGCTGGCATCAATCAACTACATGTAATTACTAACGACAAAAAGTTTTCTTCTCATATATAATATAAGAAGAAAAAGGATACCCCAAGAGCAAGGGAAACTTAACATATACACATACCATTTTCTTCAATTTGTTCGTCCACATTAGAAACTTGATGGACTCCTGCAGAATCTCCATTTGAAAGCTCACTTTTGCTCCCTGCATTAAATATAGGGCACGAAATTGATTATGGCAAAAAAGTGAAATTAGTACAGAAGCCATATGCAGATGCAACCCCTAATAGCATAAAAGCAACTTTTTCATCAGGTCAGAACATTATTCTAGACACATCGAAATCTAGCTAATCAAAAAAGTTTCAAAGGATGAGATTTTTGAATGGAATCAGATGAACATCAGAAAACTGGCACAAGTTCAAAGTTGATGAATATAATGCTCCCAGTCAGAATTGCAAGGCAATATATCGATTGACAATGAATCCATGAATTTTCACTCAGATGTGAAGACACTTTCTGCACAACTGAGTTGATTGAGCTTTTAATCATGCTCAAAAAGGCTTCAGACAAATACCAGTTTTATAAAAAGTACAGAACCCTATTAGATGTAAAAGTAAGCCCTAATTAACAACCTATGACCACTTGCAAGAGCCATATGCACTTTTATGAAGAAGAAAACTAATATAGGCTAAAGTTACCATTGCTATGGTATCCATGCTTGAATCTCATGAATCCAATAAATGACATGAATTGCAAAACCATAGATAACTTAGACCTAATAAACTACTAAGCGAATTTTCCTTAACCTATATTTCCAAAATTCTCCTCACAGTATCCTCCGTCATTCGCACCAAATGCATCATAATTCAAATCTGAGCTCAATACAAAAAAAAGTCTTTTGCGAATTTGACAACCTATATGACTACAAAGTCCAAATTACTCTCGAAGTTTTGTCAAGTTTTCTTGGCACTAAAAAATGTCGTGGTTCATTTTAAACTCTAAACTAATGTCCCCATTGAAGAATTGTCCTTAGTAATTCCACAGCATATATAATCTTTATGTTGTCTAAAGTAATCTCAAAGTTCTGTTGAGTTTTTGTTAAACCTTAAAAAGTGTCGTGGTTTATCTTACATTCTAAACTAGTTTCCTCATTAATCCCCAAATTTCCTTCAATGCCATGATCTCAATTCTCAACTTAGAGTTTGTTCATGCTTATCCCTGATAGGATGTGGTTTTCTCCCGATTCATGACCACTTACTACACGACCAACCACCCTATGGGTCTTGAAGACTTGAACGATATCCAAGTATTTAATAAAAAAATAAGAAGAATTAGAAAGAGACCAAGCAACCAAAATAGCAATTTTACACGAACTTCTCCAAACCAATGCCCATATCCTAACCACTCCAGCAGCACAAAGAAATCACGTAGCTTCTCTCAGCCGCATCCAAATCATCCCACTGAAACAACCCATCAACCAATCACCAGTGATGCAAACACTGCCATCCCACAACCGTCTTCTACGATCCTTAAAGCGATCCTCCCAGCCAATCTTATTTGGGTGAAATCTAAATAATCAAACAACAAAAGAAGGGGAAAAAAAAGAAGAAGAAAAAATCCCCAATCAGCAGCAACAAAACGGGCAGGAATAACAAGATGGGTTTCACATAGTAGATGCGTAAGTGGCTATCCTCCAATTAAAAACGTATAAAACCTCGATTCCCAAGCAAATCATAGCAGGAGGAACCATTCTTCACTAGATTTCCAGAGATCCATCGACACGCGGCATCAAAAAAACGAATTTGCATCTAGTTTTGGGGACAAAATGAACAAAGAGGGGTCGCTCACCTGGATCGAAGGAGCCGTTGGATGCCATGAGAGAGCACAGTGACAGTGGCATAGGCGAAGAAGAGGGAGGAGAGAGAGAGAGAGAGAGAGAGAGCGAGACGCGAGCTCGAATCCAGGGGGGTTATATCGGGGATTTTTATTGGATGAGCTATAAATATAGCTTAGGTTGCCAGCATGTACTTAGATTGGGTCATCCGACGTATCCTGGCCGTTGATCTTAGAACTCATTGATTTGACTTAGGAGACGCTTAAAAAATGTAAGCCACCTTATAGATTAGTGTTTCATTTGATCTAATCTAGATGAACAAAATTAAGACCAAAGATTTCCTCATGGATTTGGTGCGACCCAATCATTTCAGAACCACAGGTATATATCATTGTTATGGAAAGGTTCAATCAAACAACTTCCAAAAGGGAAAAGATTAAAGCTATTCACCATATATTCATGATCTTTTGAGGTTTTCTGCTTTGTGATTAGTTGAGTGCAAATGATCTACGTTAATTTGTGGTTATATGCCCACATTTCACATCATAATCTGTGCTCGCTGTTTCATATCATATGTTTTCCAATACAATTCCTTCATATAAGTTACTGCTAACAAAGCTCGAACTCGGAATCTCCGGACGTCACGGTTATCACCAACTACACTATGCACCCAAGAGCAGAAGGAAGGCAGGCAATGATTTCAGGCACAGCAGCTGCTAGGCGAGAAGAGGAAAATCACAAAATGAGGTCAAGGCTGTGCAGTCTCTTTTTTGAATGGGGACATTCCAGGCTACAAATTCAGAGATCCAGTGGCACTCTACAACACTGAGGAATGGTCTTCCAAGTAATTGATAGCAACAGCAGCATGTAAGGCTGCACCAATTGGAAGCGCCTGCTCGTCGATAAAAAAGTGGGGAGAGTGGAGAGAATATTGCTCTCCCAGAGTTTCATTTTTGATCCCAAGCCAGAAGAAGGCGCTTGGAATCTTCTGAGAATAGAAACTGAAATCCTCTGCGCCCATCGCTTGTGGGCTCTCAAGAGTGTTGGCTTCCCCGAGGAGGTTCTCCCCTGCTTTCTTTGCATGTTCATACATTCCTTTGTCGTTCACAGTTACTGGGTATGGGATCAGTTCTTTCTCAAGGAAGTCCACCGTGGCAACGCAGCGGTGTACATCAGCCTGCATTTCGATCACCTGTCGATGGAAACGTGTATCACCGATACAGGAGTCAGCAGCTGAGTTTTTGAAACACAATAGATGAGTCTAGTTTAGCTGAGAATGTTTGTTGACCTCTTTGATTCTTTTCGAGAGATAAGATGAGCCTTCGGTTGTCAAGCTCCTAAAGGTGCCTCCAAAAGTCACTGATTCTGGGATGGCATTAAGTGCTTCTCCAGCTTTTATGTAGCCAACAGATATGACCTTGCAGATAAATTCAACAGCAGAACAAATAGGTTAGTCTGATTGGCTATGAAGTACATAAAAAACTGGAGGTCATATTCCCACCATATCATAGCACAATGCATCATAAAAAAATCACTAATGTAAAAGGCTTCAAGTGCCTCCTAGTTTTTCATCTTAATTGTCAAACCATTATTAAAAGTTTGCTCGATTCATGCCATCATCATAGAAATAGTAAATCCGTCTATTTATGTCAAAATGGTCTATCAAATTAAGGATCAAAGAATGTCTCTCAGGTAAAGCAGCAAGGAGCGGTCTCAATTTGTCTGTACGCTTGAAATAATCAAATACCACAGTTCTGTATGATACATCTAAGCATGAGCATTACTGCTGCTATTTGAGCCTACACTACTACTTCTTTCAGGCAAACAACTGTAGATAGTCAACATGAACACCTAAGTTACAGATAGTCTACTGTCTTACATGACAGGACAAGGTTCTTATTAGGATTGTTGTGTTCATGTAGCAATGGTGAGACCAGTTGCTGACACACCTAAGGGCTTTTTATGAACTTATCCATGCAAAATAGAATAAAGTCAGAAGTACTGGTCTTGCACTTCACATATGTTACATGTATTTTTCTTCTAATAACTTCTGGAAGAAAGCCAAAAAAGGGATGTTGGGGTGATAGAAAACAATTGGTATATAGAGTAATTCTAGCAAGACAAAGAAAATGATATGAAGGGGAGATTTAGTCACTAATAAGAGTGTCATTCTTCTGATTGAATGAGTTCATATTCAATCACATCATCAAAATAAGAAAACCATGGATTGACAAGAATTTGGGGTAACAAGACACATCATTACGTAAAAATCAGGTTAGACCATGCACATATGGGAAGAAGCATACCCGTCCCTCGAGAGGATCTGTTTCTCGAGATACAATTTGTTGGAGGCTGATGATGGCAAAGGATGCAGCAACAACTGGATCTACAGTTCTGTGCGGGGCAGCTGCATGCCCACCTGTACCCTTAATGGTTGCTACAAAACGACGAGATGCTGCAAGGAGAGGACCAGCTCTGGAGGCAATGAAACCAGTTGGATATCCAGGATCTACATGCATACCAAAGATGGCCTGTGTATCATCCAAAACTCCTTCCTGCAGCATGTAATAAGCACCAGCACGACCCTCTTCTGCCGGTTGGAACACAAGTTTCACAGTACCCTTTTGAAACAAATGCAGATCAAATTACTCAATGATAAACCAATACTGAGATGACACTAACAAAGAAGTATCAAAGCCGTGATAAAATATTGACTAATACATAACCGGGGGATTGCAATTCTAATGAGGACAGAAAAGATGGAAAAAAGTTCACAGAAGCCTTAGTGATAAGTACCTATGCAACTAGCACTATGATCTGAAACAAGTAGATTCTACTCTACATATGGTGAATCTCACCTTCAATTCATTCTTTCGTCGTTGAAGCAACTTAGCCGCTCCAAGAAGCATAGTTACATGAGCATCATGTCCACAAGCATGCATTTTCCCACTTATCCGGCTTTTATGCTCCCAATCTACCAACTCCTGTTAAACAATTAAGCTGTAAAGTGATTAAATTCCTACTTCTATGCAGTTGAAACCAAAGTATGCATTCTTGCAAGAAAAGCAAAAGGTAGTAACTGGACAGGCCAAAAAGAATAAATGGTTTCCACAGTTTGCCGAAACAGGAAAAATGAACAATTATCCCCTAAAAAATAGTTAACCCCGCTTGACAGGAAAGTGAATGAAATCCAAAACACTAGATTAGTAGCTGGAGAGCATGTATTTCACAGAGATGCCGATTGCTGGTTACTGGATCAACCCTTTTAACTTATAATAGAAAGTTAGAAACACTTTCCTTTTTGGAGCTCACTCTATCCAAATCCCAAATTTTAAATTCCTACTATTTTTCTCATTTTAATCGATCTCAGTTTTGTTCTATGAATCAAAATTGTATCTTACTATTCGTTATTTCTACAGTTAAAATCCACAATCGAGAGAAAAATCGATACAATCAAGCGAATCCAAAAATAGGCAGCTTCAACATAGATTAAACATCAACCAACAAGCGAAGTTAAATTCAAAGGACATAAAAAATAAGCCCTTATGAAACAGGAAACTACCTCCAAGGGAAGTGCATCCATATCGGCTCTTAACGCAAACACCGGGCCGGCGCCGGAGCCAACAGAGGCTACCAAGCCGGTCTTCGCGACGGGCCACGTATACTCGATACCAAGCGCATCCAACTCCGACCGTATCAACTCGCTGGTCTTGAACTCCTCGAACGCGAGCTCGGGGTGCTGGTGGATCCTCCTCCTTATGCTCGTCAACCAGTCGAAGAACTCCGGCTCTCGAGCGGATCCGAGCAAGTCTTTGGACGGAATTCCTATATGGGTTTTGGAAGCATACGATGGAGAGGGGCTGGAGATGGCGGAGAGGAGAAGGGAGGACAGGAGGACGCGGCGGAGAAGAGAGTAGTCCGCCATGGAACCAATGGAGAGGAAGACGGGTTTGAAAGCTCCGTAACTCTAACATCCTTTAATATAATGTTGTGGCGGCCCAACCCAATCAACAACAACAGCCCAATAAGAATAGGGGATCATCCAACTCTAAAGCCATGAATAACATGATCTCTCAAATTGTAAAGAGATACTGATTTATATAAATAAGGAGGGGGGGGGGGGGGGTGCACTTGCAATATATATAATACTAGTTATGCTAGGCGGCAGGGTAACCGTCAACCCCACTCTAATAACTCCCTCTCACTAAATCCCCCTCAATCTAGGATTATCATGCAACATAGGCTCCACCTAGGACATTCTCCCGCCACGTAGGACAATAGGAGGTTTTGTCTATATGCCCTTCCAAATATTTCTTAGTCTCTTAATACGCCTCTAAACTTGAAAAATATTTATATCCCTTACAAATGTTTTTTTAATCAATATAACTTTATAACCAAATTTGATTATAACTAATTTTGAAATATAAAGTTGTTCATGGCTTCACATCACTATTGGGATAAAAATATGGCTCGATTGGCCATGAGTAATTCTAAATTTCAAAAATAGTCATGGCCATAGTTGGTCATAATGACACTTAATAGACAATTTTAAACTTTCGATGGGGTTTTGAAACAAATATCATCATTTGTAATTATAAGGGCATATAAAAAATAATCTCTAATATATAATTAAGGAGACTTCATGAGGCCAGAGGCACTTGTCAAGAATATTCATGTGAACAAAATGTTTAAGTGCTAGGACTAAATTGATATGACGAGATCGAGGGAGCTCACTCTGTTCGGATTCATGATCAGGCCATCGAAAAATCATAAATTCAGGCTTATTTATATATACCTGTTGAAAAAGTTTGATTTTATATATATCCCCTTGAAAAATCAAATTTACACTAGAAATCTTGAAAACAATAACCTCTTTAGTTACTTAAGAGTGAAATATTATTGTAAGACTCTAAAGTGGATGATGTAGATGAAGGTGAACATGAGAACTTCGAATTTCTTCATCATTAATGGTGACAATGAACTCAAAAATCGACCTATAGAAAAAGAAAATCAATCAAAATTAAAAGAAATCGAATGAATAAGGTGGAGATATATCTGGATACGTTCCCGATTTCAAATTATAAGCCTCAACGGTCATTTGAGTCGTGAGTGGTAGAAAGACAAGGGTAATAATGATAGCTAAATAATTTCAAAAGCCACCATTAGTATCAAACGGCTTCATCTAGTATATTCCCTCAATATTTCACTCTTAAATAACTAAATAGGTCATACGACAATAATCAAGGTTTTTAAAATTTCTGATATAATTAAATTCGATTTTTTTCAAGGAGATATATATAAAATCAAACCTCTTTTTCAAGGAGTATATGTCAATAACCCAAAAATCAAATGAGAAAGACCAAAAGAATTAACCGAAGAGCCGGGGAGAAAGCTAGCCAAGAATTCCTAACAAAAACGAACCAACAATCTTAATTTTCTCCGGAAACATGAGGCTTTATTCTGATTATGGCAACATAATTAGAGCTTTAAGCATACTGATCTATAATTTTATCCTGGCAGTGGCAAGACTATTGCCTCCATCAACCAAAAGGTTCAGCCCAGTCACATACCGAGACTCCTCACTGGCAAGATATAACACCGCATGAGCAACATCTTCCTTGCCAAGTCTCGCCCCCTTCAGCGTGGCATGCTCCTCCAGCAGCGCTTCCATCTCCTCCTTCCCCATGCCCAACAACCGCTCCGACAGCGGCGTCGCCACTGCGTAGGGCGACACGCAGTTGGCGCGCACCCCGTACTGGCCGAACTCCACCGCCGCCCTCCTCATCAGCCCCACCACGCCGTGCTTCGAGCTCGTGTAACCCACCGTCGCCATCGGCGCGACCGACGCGACGCTCGCCAATATCACGATACTGCCCTGCCTCCTCGGGATCATCACCCTCGCCGCGTGCTTTGTGCCCAAGAACACGCCGACGAGGTTGACGGCGATCTCCTTCTCTACGACGGATTTCGAGGATTCCAATATCCCGGCGAAGTTCTCGCAGATACCGGCGTTGTTGAGCATGATGTCGAGCTTGCCATGCATGGCGACAGCGGAGTCGACGGCGTGGCCGACTTGGGTCTCGTCGGTGACGTCGCAGTGGACGTAGGAGGCCGCGTCGGGGCCGATGTCGGAGCAGACTGATCGCCCTTTGTCATCTTGGATGTCGGCGACGATGACACGGGCGCCGTGCCGGGCAAAGAGCCTGGCGGTGCACTCTCCGATGCCGCTGGCGCCGCCGGTGATCAGGGCCACCTTGCCTTCGAGCCTGAAACGTGATCATACGTACCTTAAGGATGAATTCCATCAAATACACACAATATAAGCATTTTTTCCCCCTTTTTTTGAGAAATTCCGCCCAAATTAAGGCTAGTATTGCAGCTATTAAGGAAGAAGAACATACCTTCTTGCAATCAAAGGGAGCACTGAGATGCCTACCATGTTGACCAATTACTAAATACCAACTCGTTAAATTTGGAGATCTATCGAAGAAGCAACTATGATATCTATACATGAGAAAATATTCTGTGGAAATTTAGCACCATATATGTCATGCCGTGCCCTTTACTTATTTAACGACACATAAGTTTTTTTTTTTAATCCACATCAGATAACTTGCCACAGCATCGATTTCATCGATCTAGAGTTTGATATTAATTCATCTTAATTTGAGGTGAAATTAAGAATTTTTTTCATTTGATGTTGTAATCAAAACTTTCCTTATGATGTGGTAATTTATTAGACGTGAATTGAAAAAGACTTATAAGGTGACATTAAGTAAGTGGAGTATGTCACGAGCTGACGTGGTATTAAACTCTCATTGAATATTTTCTCGATGTATAAGGGACGATCATGTGTAGTTTTTTTTTTTTTTTTTGAAAAGATAATTCCGAATGCTAAGTGATTACAAACTGTTAATCACTTTCATCTAGAATCATGTATATGTATTTAAATGCTCCTTCCAGCTATAGACTAAAATCAGCTTGAGACGGATTTCCAATTGACTAAGCAATGCACAAAACTAATTAATAAGAGTCCTATTAAACTAACGAAGCAAATGACTCCCGTTCATCCTATTTGCAAATGGGCAATTCTTTCTTGAGGCAGATTACAACTTTAATGAATAATTATACTATTTATAAACGTCCAAATCTACATCAACAATCAAAACAAGAATTTCTTGATATATACCACTAAGAAAAGTGCAAGAGATGTAAATTTGTCAATATAGAAATTTCTAAAGGACTTCTTTAACTCTTTAATTTTTACTTAGGTACAATTGTATAATAAGATTAAGCGCCGGCCTGTTCAGTTGACTTTTTAATTCTAATTTAGACCCCTGAATTCTTGAAAAGTCTCCTTAGGGTCCATTTGGCGTAACAATGGGATCCGGCGTTCGGATATCGCATGGATCCCGCACGTACGGATCCTGGAAAATGAATGGATCTCATTTTCGACGTCCGTCGGATTCCGTCCCGTGGATCCACGGTATCCAAACATATTTTTAAATATCGTACCTACTAGTTTATTTTTTTATGTTTGAAAATATGAGCGAGGCTAAGTAGAGCAATTACCCCGATCCCCCTGGCCAGGATCGTCCGCAGCAGCTGGCAAGCCCAGATCTAGAGGGAACCTAGAAACTATTAATATAGAAGGATTTTTTTTGATGCACTTGTAGAATTTTTTTAGTATGGCTTATAACTTAAATCAGATTTTTTTCATTTTTGTGAAAAGCTAAACCACACTTAGGGTGCGTTTAGTTGCTCGAATCGCTGGTGTAGAGGGATCGTGACATGCATGCATTATGTGATACATGCATCGACAGTAGATGCATTTGTTTGGTTTATCTTTTGGATCGGCCAATGCACCATGATTCTTTGTGTGTGTATATATATATATTCACATACTTTTAATATTCGCATAATCTGGTAATAATCTTACAGATATTCGAGGGCGGCGCCAGAGGCTTGAACGCATGGCGCGGCGAGGGTGGACAAGATCGAGGGTGGATGGGGCGAGGTCGAGGGTGGACATCGGTGGCGATGTTTAGGGCACGGGGGAGAGGGGCTCGGGTCGCGATCGAGTGGATTGGGGGGGGGGGGGTGTGTTAAAGTATGCTAGTCCTAAGGCTTAATAGAAGGTAGCCAACAACTTTTTCTCAAAAAACAGGTTTTGTTCGGATTGGATGCCATGCAAGCACCATAGAAGGATTCACAACACTAAAGCCACCGTCCACCAAAAAGTTTAGCCCATTTACAAACTTCTTTCTTTTTTTTGATTAGCTGAGCCCAAAAGGCCGAGTGTACAAGGAAAAAAAAGAAACAACAACAACAAGGCCTCGGATTAGGGGGATTGACATTCTCGCAGACCGAGATCGTCAAAACATCGACATCGAAATTGAACTCCCAAGGGATATGAACAAAAAGTACTTCGTTAAAATCAGAAGCTAATCGTCAAAAAGACAACATGAGGTCCCAGAGTTCCTGTAGCCAGATAAACCTGTCCGTCACAAAGCCAATACCGAGTAGTGAATCTGATTCTAACATAATGAATCGGATTCCTCTCCTCCTCGCTTCAAACAGGCCCCCTCTCATGGCGAGGATATTAGCTTCTACCACATAAGAAACAGAGGCTCTTGTTGCCCAATTCTATATTGGAAGATACCCATAAGGAAACAAAATGGCTGCAACTCCTGCAGGATGCGGTCCTCCCACTCGTGCGGTCCTCCCATTCACAAACTCCTCGCTAGCGAGATATAACACTGCATTGGCGACGTCCTCCTCGTTGAGCCTCACTCCCTTGAGGATGCCATGCACGTTCCTCCATATGGGCTTCCAGCTCCTCTTTCTCCATGCATCTTGAATGATTTCTCTGTCAGTGCCGTCGCCAGTGCGGAGGATGACACGCAGTCCGCGCGCACCCCCTCCTTACCTAGCTCCACCGCCGCCCTCCTCATCAGCCCCACCACGGCGTGCGTGTAGGCCACCGGCACCGGCGCTATGACCGATGACACGCTCGCCATCATCACGATGCTCCCCTGCCACCTCGGCGTCATCACTCTCGCGGCGTGCTTCGTGCCCAGGTAGCTGCCGACCACGTTGATGGCCATCACCCTGTCGAAGTCGGACCTGGAGGATGTTAACAAGTAATTTGTAATTCCAGACTTTCCTAGATGCATGTAATTTGAAGAGTCATGATCAAAGTTTGTAATTCCTAATAAGAGTCCATAGCTATGATCACATTTCTACATTTATCAAATATTTCTTCACTTAAAATTCCAATAAATTTGATATCAGAGCTCGATTTTCTGATCTCCATGACAGCCACAGCCATTCCTACTATGTTCTTGTATTCTCCAAATCAAATTCCAATCTTTGATGGAGAACACTATATATATATGATTATTTGATCTGTCATTTAAATTTGGAGGCTATTCTCAGGAAGATTTGGAGTGTAACTGTCTTCCTTGGGGGGAGTAATTTTTACTTTTATACCACGGAATCAAAATACGGTGGCGGATGATCTTACCCGGCGGGCAAGACAGGCTGCTGATGTTGGGGCCGTAGTTTAAGATTAAATCAAGTGTTGTAACACCTAACTTTCAGGCTCAATTGTAGCAAAAAAAAAACTATATATATATGTGTGTGTGTGTGTGTGTGTCTTCGAATTGGATGAAGACACATGTACAACAACGGCAATATAAGGCAAATCTCAAGAAAGATGCAAGTGCTCTTTGGTTCATCACAACAGAGGGGGTAAGCAAATCTACATATTCTCGAATATTTGGTGCCAATAAAGCAAAAGATGTTTGAGAGATCTTTAAAATGCATTTCAAGCAAATGATAAAGTGATCTATAATATTGCTATGAAAGATCGTGAAAGCATTCTAAGATTTTTTCTACAAAGTAGTTGAAATTGTCGAACTTCATTCGTAACTATGGAGATACCATCCAAGATAGTAAGATTGTTCAAAAGGTACTTAGTATTCTTCCTTCAAAATTTGATCTAAGGGGTGGTGGGTGGTGTTGGGGAAGAGGTGGAGATGGTGGGGTGGAGTGAGAGCTCGGGGAAAAGGGCCGGAGATGACTGGAGTTGGAGTTTTTAAACATGAGGGTAGTGGATTGCAAAAACCCCAAATCATAGGGTACTAAAGTGCAATTCATGAACTCTATCATTCCAAGCAAGTATAAATACACAAACTCGTTTAATCCTACAACGTAAATGGTTAGTCATTGGAATTAACTTGGTATTATAACAAAATAGAAACTGTAAAATTAATGAACCGATCGAGCGTGTCAAAAATAATTATAATTTCTCATAAATCTCATACATGACCAAATAACATAAGGCGATTGAGTTATATATGTTGAACTGAAATGTGAGAAATGAATCATCTGAACTCGTAGTTGGGATATTTCACCCGCGGGGGGGAGGGGGGGGGGGGGGGGTTTGTGTGCAAATTGAGAAGAAGCCGGTGCTCAAAATTAAAAGACCATTGCTCCTCAAGAAGTTATTGGGGTATATGTCACGTAGGCATGTGTATCATACATGGTCAATTTCAACGCTATCCACTCGTATCCGCTAATCCCTATCATGTAAGCCAAATAATACATGACCACGCAAGTCATATACAGTATGTCTGTTTAGGTCATACCCGTATTTTAGCGCATACCAGCATACCTGTGTTCAGGATTCATTGAATCCCATCTAAGGGTGTGGATGCCGCCAGCTCATTAGTAAGCTGCTGACTAGATTCGGAGCCGAATTCAAGCCGAGCCGATTGAGGCTGAGCCGGCTCGGATCAAAACCAAGGAGGCACATCTCTCTTTGCTCTCTCTCTCTCGCGCTGCACTCCTACCAGACCATCGTCCCCCTCTCATCCATCGCCGCCAGCCGCTCCGCCACTATCCATTGCCGGCTGCTACCGCATCTCCCTTCGCTCTCTCTGCTCTCGCCAACCGTGGCCGTCGACATCGACCACACTCCGGCCGCCTCGGATCAAAACCAACGAGGCACATCTCTCTTTGCTCTCTCTCTCGCGCGCTGCAACTCCTACCATCGTCCCCCTCCCATCCATCGCCGCCAGCCGCTCCGCCACCATCCATCGCCGCCTGCTACCGCATCTCCCTTCGCTCTCTCTGCTCTCGCCAACCGTGGCCGTCGACATCGACCACACTCCGGCCGGCTTTCTCGCTGCGACTCCATCCATCATCTCCCTTCGCTCTCTCTGCTCTCGCCAACCGTGGCCGTCGACGTCGACCACACTCCGGTCGGCTTTCTCGCTGCGACTCCATCCATCATCTCACACTGCGACTCCATCCATTGTCGCCCGCTGCCGCATCTCCTCCTGGCTGTGACGCAGCATATCCTCCTCGTCGCCGCCCAAGCATCTCGTGCTCGTCGCCGCCGCTACAACACCTCCATCACTGAGGTTGCATCCCCTCCACCGCTGTTCACTGCTCTGTTCAACTGTTCTGTTCGAGCCCCCAACTCTGGTAAGCACCCTAATCCTCCTCAACTCCATCTCTCTATATTGCATTCCTATCATATGTGTGGATTATGAAGAAAGACTTGGGTTTAAATAATTGATGATGAGAGTGGATGACACGAGGGAATACATGTTTAGTGTGTCTAATGATCCAGTAAACAATGCATCTTAGATTAATCACGTAAACAACACTTGTATTTAGCATCTAATGAAGTTTGCTTAATCTAGTTGTAGACCATGGCCGCTTTTGACGGAGTCAACACTAATAGAGAAGCGTGGCTTGCTTTACCCTCTTCAATACAAGAAGGTATTTCACATAGCTTTGAACTTTTAAGTTGCCATCATGTGTGTTCCTTGTTTCCAATAGCTTATTTTCTACTTTCAGATGAAATTGTATGGGGTGACGATGGAGAAAAAATAAGTATTTGGATGTTAGAGTGGAGAGACGTGGACCACGCACATGATTGGTACCTTCAACATTCAAAGCGTGTTGGATTTGGCATTCAATGTCATTGTGGGCATAAGGTACAAGGTATATGGAGGGACAAAACTTGGGTGTGTAGTAAAGAAGGTGAGAGAAAACAAAAAAATGTGGAGGTAAAATTTGAGCGAGCAGAAACGAGATGTGGATGTGAGGTTATGTTTGGTGTTAAACGACAAGAGAGTGGGTTTTATTGGGCCAACAAGTGGCAAGCAAGGCATAATCATCTCTTGTTTACATCAACAAAGTCTCAGTTTATCCCTTGTCATAGGAGGATAGATGACTTCTCTAAGATTGGATGTGATGACGCTGAAGCCATTGGCTTACGGCCTAAGCAGGCTCATGATATTATGGCTATACAAGCTGGTGGGAGAGAATTGTTGGGATTCACAAAACAAGATTTGCGAAATTACTTGGTAAATAGGAAGGGTCCACCAGATGCTGATGGAGGTGCCCAAGCTATACTGGATTATTTTGGTGACCAACGTGAGCAAAATTCTCTCTTCTTTTTCAAGGCCCAACTGGATCCACTTGGTCTTATTACTAACATATTCTGGTCCGACCCCTCCATGCAAGTTGATTATGAATGTTTTGGAGATTTTGTATCGTTCGACACTACTTTCCGGACTAATAAGACAACAATGCCACTTGGGGTTTTCGTTGGTTTAAACCATCATAAAAAACAAGTGGTGTTTGGTGCATGTTTATTATACGATGAGACTGCAGACACGTTTAGGTGGTTGTTTGAGACATTCCTTCATTGCATAAAAGGGAAAATGCCTCAGTCAATATTCACAGACCAAGATGCTGCTATGTTGGCTGCTATTCCTACTGTTCTCACAGAGTCTCGGCACTTTTTATGTGTATGGCATATCAATCAAAATGCCATGAAGAACCTTGGGGCTTTATTTGGCAATGTTGACTTCAAGCGGGCTTGGGACCACTTGTTGTGGAGTGGAGATGAGTTGGATTTCGAGGGGAGTTGGGGAAGGATGATAAACGAACATGGGCTACACCAGAATGAGTGGTTAAGAAGGACCTATAGCTTCCGTTATATGTGGGCTCCTTTATTTGTTCGAGATACTTTCTGTGCAGGTAAAAGAAAATACATACATTGTTCATTTTTCAATTTGGAATTCAAATTAGTAATTAATCTATTCAAGATACTCTATGCAGGTAAAAGAACTACACAGAGCAGTGAAAGTTTCAATGCTAGGCTGCGATCATATCTTAAGTGTGATCTTAGGTTGGAGCGTTTTTGCCATCATTTTCAAAGAGCGGTCGATGACCTTAGATATAATGAGTTAGAAGCACATTTTAACATGTTGGATAAGCTACCCAAGAAGATTGGTCATGACCCCTTGATTGATCATGTGGCCAAGTTGTACACACCAGCCATGTTTGATGTATTTCAGAATGAGGTTATAAAGGTGCCTTACATAAAGATAGATTCTCAGCAAGCTACTGTTGATTATGAAGAATATACTCTCCATGTATGTACTTGTGTACTAAACTGTAGCCAGGCCACCAAGCAGGTTATAAGTTTTTATTATACACTATACTCTTGCAGTTGCAAGCACTTAACATATGTTGGGGTACTATGCTGCCACATCATAGGAGTCATGCGAATAAAAGGGTTCTTAGGCCAGATTCCAGAGCAGTATGTTAGCAAGAGGTGGACTAGATCTGCTAGAGATGTTTCAGCGGGCACATCGGTGGGCAATGAGAAAGATGCAAAGCGGCGGATTGCTCTAAAACAACGAAGACTGCTCGCAGAGTACGGGTCAATAATTACAAAGTTTTCATCGGACGAGGCGACTTGGCCCGAGTTTGATAGGATTCGGGATTTGCTTGTGGATACTATGCAGCGGATGTCTATCAACAAAGGGGTTGAGTTGGGACGCGTAGTAGATGGTCCTTCAGCTTGTTCTAATCTACTAACTCAAGACGGAGAAGATGTGGTTGTTACCGGACTGAAGCGAAGGGAGGCTAAGAACAAGGGAAACAAGAGGTTGAAAGGGATTGTCGAGAAGGTTAGAAGGAAGCCAAGAAAGGCCCATATGGTACCACAACCATCATCACAACCAATAGCACGCCGTCACCTCGATCTACACGATGATCCAAATGTACATAAAACCTGTACTACACATATTTGATTCATTTTCTTGTTAAAACTTAAAACTAGACACATTTTTTAACTATGTACCAATTTTCATCATTTTATGCAGGATGGGCTCGATGAGGTGCATGCCCCTTGCTCTAGTGCACCTAAATGATGCTAAAGTTCAAAGTTTATGGTAATGGCCTGCTATAGGTGGTAGAAAAGAGAGGAGGGTCGAGCTTAGAAGTGGATGTTGAAAGTTGAATATTTGTTTTAAATGGTAATGTGAGCTTTTACTATATTTAGCTTGAATATGAGTTGAAAATATATACCAATTTTCCCCTACTTTGTTTTTTAACTATGTACCAATTTTCATCACTATATGAGTTGAAAATATTGGTAAATAATAGTAGGTGGAAGCATTACATATGGTTTAACACATACAAATAATAGAAATAATACAAAGCATTACATATGGTTTAACACACATATAAAGAATACAAGACTCGTTTCAGGTACATAGAAAGAATACAAAGCATTACATGTAGTTTAACACACATACAAAGAATACAAGACTCATTTTAACTATATACAAAGAATACAAACCATTCCATATGGTTTAACATATAGACAAAGAATACAAGACTCATTTCAGCTATATACAAAAAATACAAACCATTCTACATGGTTTAACACACATACAAAGAATACAAGACTCATTTCAACTATATACAAAGAATACAAACCATTCCATATGGTTTAACATAAATACGAAGAATACAAACCATTTCATATGGTTTAACATTGTTCCAAAGAATACAAGATTCATTTTAGCAACATACAAAGACTACAAACCATTCCAAATGGTTTAATACACACACAAAAAAAATACAAAACTCATTTCAGCTGGTATCTTTCTTTCTTTGATAGCACTTCTACAGTCCAACACTAGGAGATGGGAAGAAGGATGCCGGCTGCAGCTCATCACCGGCGATGCTCAGATTTTGATGGCAGAGCTCTAGCAGGTTCAGAGGCTTGAAGGCAGATTGTAAGATTTCCAAACCATTGATGTGCTACCTCATGTGCTACTACGGTTGTAATCTGAAAAATAAACCTGAGACTCAGGAATATTGCATTACAAACTTTAAGCATATATGAAGCAAAATCATGCAAAACTAACTAAGATCGAACATCTTAAGGTCAGTTCAAGATGATCTTTCTACAAAAATTGCTGAAGCCATGTAAATGGCGAAACTATAGCACTGGAAAGCACTGGAAAGTTATAAAAAAAAAATTCAAATCTTAATCTGTTGGAAGAATTGACGGGACGTGAAAAGTGTCGCGGCTTAACGCGCCCGATCAAAATTAGAAATTTATAATCGAACTACTAACTAACTACCTTTGGGGGTAGCTAGCGGTGAGTCCGAGTCGAATCCACAGAGAATGCGTATGGAAACAATTAAACTACTTACCTCAATCTAAGTGTTCCTACAAAGATAATAAAAGAAATGGTTTTTGGGTTTTATGATAAGATATCTAAGAAAGCATGTAAATGATTTAATGGATAGAAAGAGGTCCTAGGGAATCCCAATCCGGATTAGGCTCAATCATAGCTTTCTAATGGATCAAGATGTGCAATCCTATCGAGACACTACAATATCGATTACCTTGTGGCTAACAAAGGTCATCGCTAACGAATAACCGGTTAAGGACTATCCGTCGCAAAAGGTGTATACTAGAAAGTCGACGATCGAGGGATTAGCTACGATCATCGCCAACGAGAAGTCGGGTTAGGATCATCTCGTCGCAAGGAATTGGGTTGTATGGAATATGGTAATGAATCAAGATGGTTCTAGCATCTCGAATCCAAAACACTATAAAAGATAGGATAGATACTAGGTTAGATGTGGATTGGAGTGGTTCTAGCACAACCAAGTCCCTAACCTAGAGCCAAGACTCTCTTCAACACAAGTGGTCATGATTCTAGCACAACCTACTCATTGAAGAATATCAACAAACACCTATTGGGCACAAGGTTCTAGCTTATGTATACCAAAGAATCCATCCATCTAACATTAAAATCCAACTACAAAGATGATAAATGAAGCATAAATCCATACAATCTTGTCTCAATAGGGTTTACAACATCTAAAAATCCAAAGAAAACTATAAAGAAAACCTAAAACATCATGGTATTCCACTAGGTAAATAGATTAGCTACTCATCTTTGATGGAGAAGCCATGGAGAAGAGATGGATCCTCTTCTTCATCAATCTCCTCCCTCTTGGATGAGAGCTCCCTTCCTTGCCCAAGGGGTTTGCCCCTTTCCTTAGCCTCTTCTTGCCCAAAAGAATCCCAAAATCCCCCAAAAGGGGTCTATTTATAGCCTCCAAGCATCCCCCACTCGGATTAGATCTGGACCATTGATTTTGCTCGGCTGGCACAAAAGGATCGATCCTTATAGGGTAAAGGATCGATCTTTGCTCTTGAGTTCTGGCTGCGCCCCGACGAGGATCGATCTTCTATTGGGAGAGGATCGATCCTTTGAATTACTGCTCTCTACTACAGTACAAGGATCGATCTTTTATACACAGAGGATCGATCTTCTTTTCTGCATATTATCTCTTTTGCCATTCAGCACTGCGCATTGGTACGAAAAATGCCATAACTTCATCTAGGAAACTCGGAATCATGAACCGTAAAATTCTTCAGAAACTAGACTTCCAGAGCTTTCCAATGATATATGGCACATTATCTGGTTCTTCCTGAGAAGGTACAGTTTAATCTTTGAAGTTGACCCATGTACCTAAATGTGCTCGAATAGGCTCGTTTACGCTCCAAAGTTGATCTAACTTCTGCTGAAGGCTCTTGTACCTGAAATACCATGAAGATTATTAGAAATATCTTGCTCGAAGACTAATAAAAGTAAATTAAGGGGTTAACTTGTGTACTTTTCACGTCTCATCAAGAATAAGCACCCATTCTAGCACTGGAAAGCACTGGAAAGTTATAAAAAAAAAATCAAATCATGGAGAGTATATAAGGGGATTGTGCCTCGTTGACAGGAAGAGGAGCACATCCTTGGATTGTGCCTCGTTAATTCAAATCCTTGGATTCAAATCTGGAAAGTTATAAAAAAAAATTCAAATCTGTTGGAAGAATAAGTACCCTATAATTCTCCATTGCACCACCAGAGAAATCAGGGATCACAACCAAGGAAGAGGAGCGGTGGTGGCGGTGAAGGGGATGCAGCATCAGGGTACCCGCAGCATCAACCCATGGAAGGGGCGCGGTGGCGGCAGTGGAGGGGATGCAGCATGAATCCATGGAAGAGGTGCGGTGGCGGCGGTGGCGGCGGCCGCGATGAGAAGGAGATGCTTGGGCGGCGACGAGGAGATGCGACGGCGGCGATGGATTCAGCGCCCTCAACGAAGAAGAGATGCTGGGATGGAGATGAGGAGGAGATGGCGGGCGAGGAGGAGGATATGCGGCAGCAGGCGGTGGCGGCGCCCGCGATGAGAAGGAGGTGCTTGGGCGGCGACGAGGAGGAGATGCGACGGTGGCGATGTATCCAGCGCCCTCGACAAGCAAGGAGGAGATGCTGGGATGGCGATGAGGAGGACATGGCGGGCGACGAGGAGGAGATGCGGTAGCAGGCGGCGATGGATGGTGGCGGAGCGGCTGGCGGCGATGGATGAGAGGGGGACGATGCTCTGCGTCGCAGCGCGAGAGTGAGATCGAATGAGTTAGGGGAGTGAGATCGAATGAGTTAGGGATTGTGCCTCGTTGGTTTTGATCCGAGCCGGCTCAGCCTCAATCGGCTCGTCTTGAATTCGGCTCCGAATCTAGTCAGCAGCTTACTAATGAGCTGGCGGCATCCACACCCTTGGATGGGATTCAATGAATCCTGAACACATGTATGTTGGTATGAGCTAAAATACGGGTATGACCTAAACAGAATATTGTACACAAATTTTTTTTCTCACACCTCTTAAGGCAAACGAAAGAACTTTATTACGCACACATGGCCTCTCTCTATGTACTTATGTTGAGACTTAATGAGCATTCAAAGTTACCATGGGGAATTGGGACTGAAATTTATTTAGGATGCTGCGACAGTAATTAAGCACAGGGAACCCTTGGCCCTGTACTAGAACTTAAAGCATATCCTATTTTATTTTACGGAAAATTGGTGTTTAGTCCCTTTGGGAGAAGTTCTTTGCCATTTAGTCTCCTTGAAAGATTTTAAGCCATTTAGTCCCTTTTTGGATAGCTGTATTTTTTTTATCTCTAAAATACCCTTTATGTATTTTTTTAAATGAGAGATGGATGAATAGTTTTGAATTAGGTGGTTGGCATTAAATGGAGTGGTTGGGAATATATACACCTATTCCCAATACATGGAAGGCATGCATGCATCCACTTTATGGCTGGATGCATGCATTAATGGGGGCATTAATAGTAAAATTGGGGGAGTAACTATCAGTTTGGATGGGAAGTAACTACCAGTTTGGATGGGAAGTAACTACCAGTTTTGGGGGAAGTAACTACCAGTTAAACTGGGAAGGAACTACCAGTTAAATGGGGGAAGTAACTACCAGTTAAATGGGGGAAATAACTACCAGTTTGGATGGGAAGTAACTACCAGTTTTGGGGGGAGTAACTACCAATTTATATGGGAAGTAACTACCAGTTAACTGTGAAGTATCTACCAGTTTAATTGGCAAGTAAATACCAGTTTGAATGGGAAGTAACTACCAGTTGAAGTGTGAAGTAATTACAGTTTTTTTGTAAAGTAATTACCGCTTAAACTGGGAAGTAACTACCAGTTAAATGGGGGAAGTAACTACCAGTTAAATGGGGGAAGTAACTACCAGTTAAATGGGGGAAGTAACTACCAGTTTGGATGGGAAGTAACTACCAGTTTGGATGGGAAGTAACTACCGCTTAAACTGGGAAGTAGCTACTTCCCTTATTTATGGAAGATAGTAGGTGGTTAGATGGTAGTTACTTCCTAATAAAGTTGGTAGTAACTTCTTAGTTAAATGGTAGTTACATCTTTTATAATCGATAGTTACTTGTTATTTGGTAGTTACTTTCCAAAATATTGATCATTACTTTATAATTTTCTGGGAAGTAACTACAAATAGTTAATATAAAAAAAAAATCTGATAAATAAGTACAAAAATTACTACAAATTTTTATGGAAAGTAATTACAATTTATGAAAATTTTCTACAATTTATGGGAAGTGGTAGTTACTTCCCAGTGTTACTACCCTATTTCTGGGAATAGTAACTACAATTTTTTGAGAAAGTATCTATAATTTATGCGAAGTAACTGCCAA